>CM060330.1:49794956-49799956 GCA_030674155.1 Stramonita haemastoma
ATCGGGCGCTTTTCCTCTCTTGAATTACGTTTATAAACCTCTTCTTCTTTTTCTTAGCACTTTATCACCCCTTTCTACGTCTTATTTTGTTGTTTTTTTGTTATGTTTCTTATTTTCCCTTTGTCGTCCTTTTTGTTTTGTAAAGCCATCCCGTATTAAAAACAAAATACATAAACGAAATAAAAGTAATGCCCAAACAAATTCTCCTAATAGAAATAAATCAATCAAAAAAAAGATCCCCTGTTACGAAGGCTCTAAGTTTTAAAGCTTATTTGTAGTTTCATTGTTCACCAAGAGAAAGTAAGCAAGCGTTGATGCACTTATATTGCACCGTATGTTATCAAACACAAAGCTGACTAAGAAACACAACACCAGGAAAGATATTATGCATAATGTGTGTTATCTAAAGTGCTTTAAAAACCATTACCATGTTATAATGTTGCATTTTTTTTAATTCACTGTGTTAGGAAATCATAATTTTGCAGTTATGGGCTTTATTTCATTAACGATACAGCTGTAAACTAATAGTTGTTTCTGCTTGTTTCCTCATTTTTTAACTGATTTGTAATATTTTCTGCCTATTTTCTTCTTTTTCTTTTCTATTGTTGTTTATGTTTGTTTTGTTCTTGTCATGCAAGTGATCTACACTGGTGTCAATTCAGCGTGTTTGTTTCTATTATATTCCATTAGGATCTGATTTCTATGTTGTTGAAAAAAAAATATATATATATATTTTTCGCACCATCTATCCATAAATATATACATTTTGTGTGCGATGTATGTGTGTATGTATGTATGTGTATATATATATATATATATATATATATATATATATATATATATATATATATATATATATATGCATATAACATTTTATAGATAGATAGATAGATAGATAGATAGATAGATAGATAGATAGATAGATAGATAGATAGATAGATAGATAGATAGATAGATCTGTCTGTCTGTCTGTCTGTCTGTCTGCCTGCCTGTCTGTCTGTCTGTCTCTCTGTCTGTCTGTCTGTCTGTCTCTCTGTCTGTCTGTCTGTCTGTCTGTCTGTCTGTCTGTCTGTCTCTCTGTATGTCTGTATGTATGTATATATGTATGTCTGTATGTCTGTATGTCTGTATGTCTGTATGTCTGTATGTCTGTATGTATGTATGTATGCATGTATGTATGTATATGTATGTATGCATTTTCCCCTAAGCATGACAGATCCTCCAAGTCTAAGAAAAATGAACCGTCAGATTTCAAGCTGCTTGCAGATGCAAAGTCCCATATAGCTGTTTGTATCTGCAGGCAGCTTGACATCTCACGATTCGTTTCTCTTAGACTTGGAGGAGCTGTCAGCCTATAGCATTGGCACCCTTCAGTCTCCTTAGATTATGGAGTTGCGCTCTAGGTGTTTATTCTGGTACAGCGTAGGGTGTGGCTGGCCAGTCCCACACGGGAATGACAGTCCCTAAGGCAGAGGCCACAAATAAAGTCGATATTATCATTATGGGTTGGCGAAATAATGTTGTAGCTAAATATTTTGGGGCGATATTTTTTTGTAGTATTTTGCTTTTATCTTTTCCTTTTTATCTGTGTTTATTTGTTTGTTTATTTTTTCCTAGGTAGATGGCTCGATGAAAAAAAGCAAATATATTGTTTACTCAATGTACCATCAGATGATAAAATTTTGTCTTGATTTGACGCTGGTCTGTCTGCCTGGTCTGCAGCCTTTCTCCTTATTCTCTTTGCCTCGTGCTGCTAAGCAAGTGTCTCTTTGAACTTGGTGAGACCTTTCTGCACAGTCTGTCTCCAGGCTGACCGTTCGAGGGCTGTTGCTTCCCAGTTGTATTGTTCGATGTTCAGGACTTTCAAGTTCCACTTGCACATGTCTTTGAATCGCAGCTGTGGTCAGCCTGAGGGACGTTTTCCCTGCACAATATCTCCATAGAGGAGGTCTCTAGGGATCTGTCCATCGTTTCGGCGCATGGCATGGCCGATAGGAGTTATGTTACAAAAACAAGGTTGTAATGTCATTTCCAACTACTTTACTAGAAAGCAAAACTCACATATGAAAAGCAAAATAACCTGTTGAGATAAACGATATGAAAACCTCTAAAACTGTGCCACGAAAATAGTTGTACGGCAACTATTTGTTCAGGTAAAAGTATAAGTATCTGCAATAATGTGTCTGCATTCGATTTTGAGATGATGTCGGAACACGACACCATTGTCCGTCCTGGTTTTTTTTTTTTTTGGTTATTATTCACTGTTACGGGGACGGGTAGCTCAGTAATCAGAGCAGTCCCTTTCCCCAAGCCAAGATTAAGCAGCATCGAATATGGTTGCTAATTGGATGGGTTACCGTTTGTGCGCCTTGGCTTCAGTACATCTCCCCTCCCCCAGTTCACCCAGCTGTAAACGGGTACCTGCCCTCTTTAGGGTCAGGGAAGATACTGCAGCGAGGGAGAGGAGATGGGCGCCGCCCTATATATATACTGGCCCCCTAGAGAAGCTGAGGTCTCTTACAACTCGCTTCCCTACTACCACACAGGTTATGGGACACATTTACATATAACTTTACTGTGTTAGCTTATATTTATGTCATCTCGATTAATTGTCTCATATAAAGGACTTTTGGCGGAGTGGAGTCAGTACAGATGTTATCTTTGAAGGATACACATCTTGAACGAGCTACTCTGTAGTCGCTCTACCCAGAGTGTCAGATTAGAATGCTCTAACCACTAGGCTATCCATCCCTCCACACACACCCCTCATAGTCGAATATGAAGGGTTCTGCATGAATAGCCTGCAACACAGTTTGCTTTGGCCAATTCATGGAGTCTAAGAAAGAGCACACTGTGTTTGATCGATGCGTTTTTTCTTTAAGTGATTGTTGTAGCGGTGTTGAATAAAGCTTGGAAGCAATCTATACCACTTGTCTTGCAAATTGTATTGCAGATTGAAGAGAAAACAGAAAGACAAGAAAAACAAAATGAAAAACAAAACATAAAAAGAAAGGGAAAATAATGAGGAAAAGAAAGCATCACACAGAGAAGGCATAATCCACACAATAAAAGGGGAAAAAACAATAAATAAAAGAATATTCAAGTAAGTGCAATCGAAACAGAGGGAGAGACAGAGACAGAGAGAAAGGGAGAGAGAGAGAGAGAGAGTAGGAGGGGGGAGGAGAGAGACAGACAGACAGAGACAGAGACAGAGACAGAAAAAGATAGTCAGAAAAACAGAGACAGAGAGACACAGAAAGAGCTGTGTTCAGCGTTTCTTTTGTCTTATCTGCTTTTTTGTCTTCTGTCTTCTTTTCGCTCATCCTCTCTACTTCAATTCTTCTCATTCCTATTCTATCCTTTATTTCAAATTTTCTGTTCTGCCTTTTCGTCTTACACCCCCCTCCCCCCCCCCCCCCCCCCCTATTTTTTACTTTTAAATCTTCTTCCTGCCTGCTTCCTTGTTTCGTTGAAGTGTTCATTCACCTGTTTTTCATCAAGGATGCTGCTAGCATTTTCTTCTGTTGTCGGCTTTGATTTCATTACCATTCAAATTCATCGAATCTGCGACTGATAAACATGGAAAGCAGCAAGTGGTGTGGATAATTTATCACGTAGCTAGGCGTAGCTGTGGACAATGATGGCTTCAGTCGACGTGAAAAGCAGAGATATTGGAATAATTCACTTATCAAATTCAGGTTAAAATTTCAATAAAAACTGGACATTGCCAGTTTTATCTACGCATTTTTTCGGTTTAAGCAATTCAACCAAAAAAAATTTCTAAACTGCGACCCCTTTCGAAACCTGAATCTGAAATCTATTTTGCCAATTCCAGTTGGTTGTTCATAGTGTCAAATAACAGGTTTATGGACATTTAGTGGAATAAATGGGGTGGAGCGTTGGGGGAAAGGAACAGGAATAAGAGAGGATGAGATAGGTGTGTGGTGAGTGTTTAAATACTGTACAGGGTAAACGTAGAGATTATGTATAACCTACTTTGATTTTTTTTTTTGGCAGAGGGGTAGGTATTGGTCACTGAGTACTGAGATTTTAACGAAAGATCTGAAAAAAATGTGAATTACTTTAAATGCAAAATAAAAACGAAATTCTGACATCCTTAAAATAGGCAGGGTCAAAAACTAAAAAATTCAAGCTATTCTTTTCTAAGAGATTTTTAGGCTTACTTTTTACTTATTCCATTTCTTTGACACTTATGTTTTCCCCTCGACAAATATTTTTGTTTTCATTTGCATTTTAGTCTGTTTGCTTGTATCTTTTAGGCTTCTCCATTTTAGTTTATCTGCTATGCAGTCTTCAAAGTGGTTTTCTTCCTTTCTCTTGTTTAACATGATTCAGATTCTACAGACTTACAAAATAGCTGATTATATATATATAAATAGCAAAACACGATAGAGAAAAAAATAAATGTTTTGCGTAAGTTTGGTAGATATATGCATGAAAAGTTCAGCATGCAAGCTTGCCATTATTCATTCTTCTTTTCTTTAGTTTTATTTCATTCCTCATTATGTCACGGCAGAATTTTTTTCTGCGTGAAATTCGGGCTTCTCTCCCACAGGAGGGCGTGTCGTAACAAGAGCAGCGCCACTCATTTTTTTGTTTGTTTTCCTGTCTGCAGCTGTATTTGTTTCCTTATCAGAGTGTCTTTTTTTTAACAGAATTTTGGTAGGGACAACTCTTTTTTTCCGTGGGTACTTTACAATCGTTAAACGACTTTGTGTAATACACCGAGTTACTAGCACCCAGGCCATAACTCAAGGTCTAATGGATGGTGGACAATTTATTGGCCAAAATGGAATTGAAACCGTCCCACATCTTCGACCCGGAGTTTTCGCCTTCTAGACACGCGAGTCACCTCTAGACCACTGATTCACATAAACAATAACCGATTGAATATAATCCCCCAGTAGTTTAATCTTTGTGTGTTTGCTTGTCATGACAGACAAGGTGCATCAAAGTTCTATGGATATAACCCCAAAGAG
>CM060330.1:49822456-49829956 GCA_030674155.1 Stramonita haemastoma
CTTTTAAGTGCATGACACTTTTGCGAGGTTCTACATTGCTGTCAGTTTTGGAATTCCAATTTATGACCTTCTGGAGGGTGTTTTAAAATTTTTCTTTTAACAAGACTGAAGCACAAGAACACACTTTGGGAAACTACAGTTGGACTTTTCTGGGCAAGAAGCAGTTTGTATTCCTGTTTGTCACTCTTTCTGACTCGTGTAAAGAGCTACAAACAGTAACACTGACACTTTTTGCATTCAAAGCTAAACAAGCCTGTACTGTATAATCTATCGAGTCTTGTAGAGGATAAGTACAGCATATCTTTGAACTAAAAACCCTTAGACCCCTCAAAAGTATACTATCTTTCTTTCATAGAGACATAGAAAGGCCAAACGAAAAAAGAAGCATACAAACAAACAATAACGAGACAGTAAAAAAAAAATCAAATATAAAAGGAATGGAATAGTGAAACTTCAATATCAACAACGGCATCCATTGTGATAGTTGTGAAACAGGGACAGAAAGAGACAGCGACAGAGAGAAACAAACATAGAAACACAGAAAAAAAAGTCATAAACCATAAACAGACTGTTGAAGACAGACAACATAAACACCGACTGATGGGCACAGATAAAAACAAAAACATACAAACATACTAACTGTGGCAGAGAGACAACTAAGCACAAAGACAAAATCCCTCCTCCAGTCTGTTTCTTAGTGCAAACTGTAACAGCACGACTCAACTACAAGAGTGAACAAATTGCTTTCATGTTTGTAGTTGTTTCTATACCATCACTGCACTCAAAACATCAATTTACTTACTTCTCTTAAAAAAAAAAAAAGCTTAAACCTTCTCTGCAACACAATGTGGAAGCGGTGGGGAAAAAAAAACCTACTGTCATATACATGACAAAAACATTACACGGAGAATAATATCTCTCGAGTCACCTAGGTGCACAGTGCTTTTCTCTATGTTCTACTTCACTGTCACGTCTAAACGTTAACATTGCCCCTTCTGTACAGGCCTTGTTCTGCTTCTAACAAGACAGAAGCATAGGAAGACACTTACCAAGACATGCAGTTGGACTTGTGTTCCACAGTCAGCATAACAGAACGAGTTCCAGCTCTTGTGTATTCCTGAATTTTTCTACAGAGCTGCATGCTGGGAGCAGCCAGTGTAAGTTTAGCTATTCAGCGTGAAATATGTTTGTGTACTTCTGCGAAGACTTTGGAGAATATTACCGTACATTTTTTAAAAAACTTGTGTACCCCTAATGTCACGATAAAGCACTTTTCTTGCTTTCCTGGAGAGGCAAAAAAAGATTCATCGTAGAAGCAGGGAAACACGCATGAAAACACACAAACAATACAGTCAAATTGGACAAGTCAAGTCAAAAGCACTTTAATCATCTCATGAAGGGCAATACAAGAGTAAAAGTAAAGAACAAGACTAAAGAAACAGATCGGAACAATCAAGGAAGAAGAATACACGAAGTATAGAGGGTAGTAGAGTAGAGTAGTAGTAGTAGTAGTAGTAGTAGTAGTAGTAGTAGTAGTAGTAGTAGTAGTAGTAGTAGTAGTAGTAGTTGTTGTTGTTGTTGTAGTAGTAGTAGTAGTAGTAGTAGTAGTAGTAGTAGTAGTATAGTAGTAGTATAGTAGTAGTAGTAGTAGTAGTAGTAGTGTAGTATAGTAGTAAAATAAATGTTTAGTGATAGTAATGAGTAAAATCCTATATTGCATCTAGTCTTAAGTAGAAAGTAGAGAGAGTAGTAGAGTGAAGAGATAAGAGAGAGAAGAGTAGAAGTAGTAGTAAGAGAGAAGAGAGAGTAAGTAGTAGAAGTAGAGTAAGTAAGTAAGAGACTAAATGTTAGTGATATACAGAGTAAATCTACACTTGCATCTACCTAGCTAGAAGAAGAGACAGAGAGAGAAGACAGAGAAGAAGAGACAGAAGACAGAGACAGAGACAGAAACAAAAGAGACAGAGGCAGAGAAAGACAGAAAGAGAAGAGAGACAGAGAAGACAGGAGGAGGGAGAGAGAGACAGAGATGTGCACAGAAGATAGCACAAACAAAAGATACAACAGGAAAAAACAACAGAAGAAGAAATCAAAAGAGACAGAAAGACAGGAGGAGGGAGAAGATGACAGTTGTGCCAAAAATTGCATCTAAATTCAAGTCATGTATACGACAAGACAAAAAGAAAAGGACAACAAATGCCAACAAATGTCTATGCACAAGATGCGTGCACATGAGAGATTGTGCAGGTATAATCTTAAGTCTGACATGACATGGTGCTGAAAGACATATATGTAAAGAAAATTTAAAAACAACAATGAGCTGTCTGCAGTATCTCTATGTCTGGTAAAGAAATACAGGTATAGGTGTTCCCATAAATTATGTGGTTATTGAGGAGTTAAGTGTTAAAGACATCAGCTTTTCCAGGGCCGGCATATTGAGGGCGGTGTCTATCTCCTCTCTGCTTTACATTCCCTAACCTTAAAGAGGGAAGGTACCCATTTACAGGTGGGTGAACTGGGAAACTGTACTGAAGCCAAGTCGCGCTAACGGAGTGGAAGGGGAAAAACAAGTCTCTTCGCAAGTTAAGAAAATAGAGGTAAATTTACCGAAGAAAAGAAAGTGCAGATAGTATAGATATTTGTTCTCTGAGGTGTACATCAATGCAGGTTTGTCATTTTTTATTTATGTTTATTTTGTATTTTTAAAGTTTTTTTTACGATTAACATCAAATTATACAGACTAGTTGTAGTGTGTTCAAATTTCCGTAACGCATATGTCATAAATATAAACTGTGTGGACTTGGGTGTCTAAGAAGATGGTTCCGTGTAACATTATCAGCAACGCTTCAAATTCTGAAACTATGTTGTTTTGTATCCCCCTTAAGTCTAGACAGCTAGATAATTGCCTGTAACACATAAAGAAATGGAAATAGATATGATGCATTATGTCTGACATCTTGACTTTATTTTTCTAAACTGTTTTTTGTTTCTAATTACAGAACATTTTTCCTAGAACTACTGAACGTACATTATAATCATTGTTTATAGAGCTCTAACAGACACACTTTCACTCAATTCTCTATGTCAGTCTATAGGTTGGGAGGTGTGTGCTTTAATGCATCTTTTAGGTATCGTTAGTAAATCACACCGTGTTTGCATTTCACACAAACGAGGCATATACCTCAGAAACACATTGACAGCTAGACAGAGAGACTCAGTTTCCATCTTTGGTTTCTTGGTATAGTGTTTTTTCTAGCTATCATGTTTCTCTTTTTTACTTCGTTCAACGTGCAATATAGACTTTCCAGACTGGCCGGAAACTGTGTCACATTAATTTTCTTTTCGGCTGTCGCTGGTGAATCTAGCATAAGGTTTGCTATAACTCTCCTATTCTTTTCTATTGCAGTATGACTAGCTTGTATTTTCAGGGTTTTGTTCCTTGGCTAGAGCTCAAAGATTTACCAGTTGTGAGATTCGTATATGCGACCATATTTTTCGACAATCAAGGAAGCTGCGTTCCAAATTTGGGGCAATACATAGACACGACACCTGTATGTATGTGTTTTTTTCGATTTTGTCATCTGTTCCCTCTGGCACGGAATGGTCTACACTTCCAAAAGGAAGAACGTGTTTTAATATGTGCACTAGGCATTTTGCATGCGTTCGCACACACGACTTTGGTTTATAGTCTTATCCAAAGGACTTATGGGGGAGTAAAGTTGATACTGATGTTACCTCCAGAGAACAAAATATCCCTTCGAACAGGTGTCTTGGTGGTCGCTCGAGCCCAGGCTGTCAGATCGTAAATGCAACGCTCAAACTACTTGGCTGTTCCGTCCCACTTTAGCTGGTGTATGTATCGTAGACGTTGCTCTCTAAAGTCTGTTTGTGTTAAATCGACGAAACTAAATAATTTCTCTCCTTTATAGTTTGTCCTCAACGGACATGCTCAACAGCATAAATGGAAGAACCAGAAGAAATAAGCAGAACTTAGGAAACTCTTTTACGGAGCTGTTGGAGGTTGTTTCGTTCTTTTTGTGCTTTTCTTTTGTTCCACAACAACAGCATCAGCAGTAATAACAACAGCATCAACAGAAACAAAGTTGTCACGCTCAAAAATGGCTTGCTGTGACAAAAGTTGTTTTTTTTTCAGCTGCCATGTAACCAATTACCTTTGAACTGATGATGGAGTACTGTACAAACTATTAGCTTGTTGCTGCTACAAATGGGTTTGTGTAGCTGTGGGTCTTTTTCTCGGTAAACATTTGTTTAAAACAACAACGAAGTTTGTAAGGGTTTTTTTGTTCGATTTAGTGCGCTCTTGCAGATAGATGCCATTCCACACAACACATTACGCCAGTCGGAATGTTAGGAAACGTGTGATATATACACAGTTTACGCTCTGCAAGTAAATCACAAGAGGCTCCTATTTCAAGCAAAACGAGGCATGCATTTTACGCTATACACAGATAGCAGGACAGGGCGAGAAATCTTCCGCGCTTGGTTTCATTGGACATTATTTGTTTTGTTTTGGGTTCATCTTGTTTCTCGTTTGTCTTTCTCGATAAGCTTAGAAAACATACGATTGAAACTAGCCAAATATGGAAAAAGAAGACATTGTTTCAGACTGGAAGATGAATCTAGAGTGGGTATTAATGGTGATGTTCCTGTTATTCTTGTAACATTGATAGTAATTTTTGATAGTTGTAATGTTCATGAAATGCATGCATTTCAGCTATAAAAGAAAGAAAAAAACATTCCAAAACTTAAGAAGTGTCTTTGAAATATATAAAAAAAACCAGTCTGTCTTCTGATTGTACAATATGACATTTTGCAAACTTAAATATCCATCTTTGAAACTGATAATAAAAACCTTCCACAGCATAGGTGTTAAAGACACAAAACCCCATGTATTCTCTTAATGTATTCTACATTGTTTAGACTGGTCTGACACACAAAGATGATACTTGTTTATACAAAGAAAAACAAAAGAAAGTACGTGGTAAGAAAAGAGAGTAAGTCTAAAGAGAATGGCCAGTATGTGTGAATGATGCTGTTTGAATCACGTCATGTCTAGACAATAGCATAATGATATGCACTGCGTGGGCAGACCATCTTATGCAAATTGTCTATGGTTTTGCCGTTACCATCATTGGTATTCGCCGCCAGTGCACAGTAAGCTTTCACTGTCTCATTTCAAGATAACATCCACCCAAAAGTCCTTCGAGTAGGACTATAAACCGAGGTTCCGAGTGCGAAAGCACGCCGAACATCTTGCACACACGGCAAATCCTGTTCCACTTTCCGAAAAAGTAGGCCATTGTGTGACGATGGGAACGGATGACAAAAGTTGAAAAACTGTATACACACGCGGATTTGATGTAAAAAAAAAAAGGAAAAAAAAAGTACATAAGTGCTTATTCCACAGTCCTCGAAATAAAACAATAAAACAATTCTCCTGAAACGAGAAAGGTAATCTTTATAGTTCGCCATTCTTACAATGTGGTATGTTACGATGGAACTATCTTTTTGTGCAGTAAAGTATTCCAGTTGAAAGGATAAGGAGATGTGTGATATATGTCGCTTTTAGGCACCATTTATAAATCACAAAAAGCTCGTATTTCACACAAACGAGGTATGTATGCACTCAACGCAGACAATTTAGTTTTACAGAAGTTCAATTTACATGTTTAATTTTGTTAGACACGTTTTTTTCTTGGCATTATATTTCCCTGTTTGTCTGTTTAAAGAAACCAAATCCGGAGCGTGGAAAAAATGGCTAGAAATAAACCACAAATAGATGCAAATTCCCTTTAAAGGTTAAACAGTTACATCTTTTTAGGATGTATGGTGATTCACCCAATATCATCATTGTGAAACGATGCTTAACGTCTAGGTTGTATGTTTATTGTGAAATGGTTTATTTTGTGATAAGTTTCTATTTAACTAAAGGTGAGACATCGCTTATCTATAGTATACCTTGATGTTTTATGAATATATTGAAAAGGACGTAAACTGACCGAATGGAGGGAACTCCTCTGTATCTCTCCTTCACGTTCCCTCAATGGGTGGAATGCGGAGTGTCTAGTCCTCTATTGTGTTTGCTACTTTGCAGGAGGTCTATCTGCTGGCCTTAGTCAATCTAGGGATCTTGGGGGGCGGGATAGCCTAGTGGTCAGAGCATTGCGCTCGTAATTTGACGACCTGAGTTCGACTCCCGTTCGAGGGGATTTTTCCTCTGGAGTTAACATCAGTGCTGACTCCACTCTCCCCAAAAGTCCTTCGGTTGAGACTATAAACCGAGGCCCCGTGTGCGAACGCACGCAGAACATCTTGTGCAAATGTTAAATCCTGATCCGCTTTTCGTAAGAGTGGGCCATTGCGTGCCGGTGGGTACAGATGACAAAATTTACAAATTTTCATACACACTGGGACTGGATGTAAAAAAAAAGCACATGAGTGCTTATTCCATTATCCTCGATGTAAAAAAGATACATATATAATTCGGCTTAGAGCAGCATTTTTAGACACAGGATGCATGCTGGGCATTTGCATGATCTAAACTTACTGGATGATGATAAAAAAAAGTATGTGATCATTACTGTGCATTATTTTATTGTCTGTATGTCTACAGACATGAGGTAAGCAACTGTAAAGATAACGGTGTCCCATAACCTGTGTTGTCGTAGGGGAGCGAGGCATCAGAGACCTCAGCTTCTTCAGGGGCCAGCATAGTGAGGGCGGCGCCCATCTCCTCTCCCTAACTACTTTACCTTCCCTGACCCTAAAGTGAGCAGGTACCCATTTACAGCTGATTGAATTGGGGGACTGTACTGAAGCCAAGGCGCGAAACAGTCACTAATAGATAATACTTTAAACTTATAATACTTATAGGATATTATAGTAAACTTATAGTAAACTTATAGTTAACTATATAGTGCAGCCATGGAAAGGCTGGCGCATTTATTGATGCTTTTACATCCAAGTTGTTCATCTGCCTGTGTCTTCATCATCCATTTATAAGAGGACTACATTATATTCCCCTGCACTACTAGCCCAACGCTTTATACTCCGCCGACATAATAATGGACTCCCCCAAGGGGATGCTGGAGTCTGCCAGTATAAAATTGCATCCCCACCTCCTCAGAATCGTGTGTCTGAAATTCCCTCTTTTCTACCACTTTCCCTTCTTCTGCTCCGTTCCTGTTCTTCACGCAAATATCTTGTCTATTTTCTGCAATTTTGGCCCATTCTTCTGTTGCTTTTTTCCCCCAAAAGGACTTAAAAGATAATAACAGTCTCTCTCTCCCATGCTGAAGTCGAATGCGCTGGGCCTGACTTGTCAGAAGCTTAACGGCATTACAGGGCATTTCGACCATAGAATAGAAAAGAATTGTTCGTGTCTAAAAGTTCGACGAAGAAGAAATACTCGTAAACAGTTGCTCTCCTCAGCTTTTTTAATATAGTGTTTTGTGTAGTACTGCACTTATTTTCTTTTTC
>CM060330.1:49834956-49842456 GCA_030674155.1 Stramonita haemastoma
CTGAGGGATGAACAAAAGTTGAAAACTACGTGCAGAAGCACTGCACATGGAGATAATGAAGAAGCATCCTGGAATATTCATACCTCATAATATCTGAAAAGACTAGACGCTAATCTGTCCTACGGTTTCACTCACAGCTTTTTTTTTATATAAAGAAAGTCATAGGAAAAGTTAAATAATCTTGGGTAACTGTCACGTTAAAATGATCAGTTATGATTTACTTGAGAGAATAAGGTCAACAGGAAACTTGCTGTGGTTCAAGATAGTATAGGATTTTCATTTCTGTTTATTTGTCTTGTCTCAACGTTTATGGGGATGCCACGAGGAACTACAGGAGATAAAAGAACTAGTGTGGTTTAACACAAGTTGAAGTTGGTGCAGCCCGTTCTTTGTTATGAAAAACTAGACATGCTTCGAAAACCCTGTTGCATGCTGCTTTTGCTGATGTAGTTGTTATAGTTGTTGCTGTTGTTAGCTGGTGGTAGTGATGGTGGTGATGATGATGGTGATGACAATGGTGGTGGTGTTCTTGTTGAGCATTCCATGAATTTAACACACCTTTGAGTCACCCATGATAACATCCACTCTTTCACTACACCTGAGAGTCCCAGGGAGATTCGCCAGTACAGATAGATTAAACGAGAGATGTTCATATGTACTGTGTTATCAAGTGAACAGTCATATAGGCAACCACATTCCGGCCTCAAAGCGTTTGTTTCAATTCAGAGAGGAAAAATAAATTATGTTGTTATGCTAGAAATTTGGCGTGGATAAAAACAATGTAGACTCAACATCTCAACGTATAACAGCATCTCAATGAAGGCTTAAATATATTGGAACTATCAATAACTTGGAAAAAGCAAAGCCTGGGCCAAAGCAAATCTATTGGTTTGATCTGCAATTGTTGAAGTATGCCTACAATTAATTAATTTCATACTGGAAAAAAACACAACAAATAACACCCTTTATCAGGCTTGTGCGAATGATTGAAGTGTACACATAATAAACTAGAAAAAGAGTGACAATTTACATAGACTTTTCCCGTGATGTGGCTGTTTGGCTAACAGCGTAGCCCCCACCCCCCCACCCCCACCCCCTCCCCTCGCATCTAGTTGACAGCCCCCAGCTAAAAGTAACGCGCTAGATCTAGGAACTAATTTGTCTTGTTCTGTGTGCCAAGTGCATATCAGTCCAGCACAGCCGTTCATGCTATTTACACACGTGTTTATTCATACTGCTAGTCTCCTACTGTGAGCTGTGTAATAGATCATAGACAGACATCGTGCACCAGTTGTATGTAATGAACAATGTCTGCAGAAATAGTCTTGTATAAACAACAATAACTGGAAGGATCACAAAGATTTGTATCCCGGCGCTAAAGTTGGTTTTAAAAACATAAAAAGGGGTTCAACGCCTGTTGTATTTGATACTGAGGCTTTACATAATATATATCGAAAACGAATTCCACACCTCATCAATAATCAACTTGATAATTTGACAGATTTGCCCTTTAGCCCCTTGAAGAGTCGTTAGGCTCCCCGCATGGATGTTATCAAGCCCTGAATCGCAGACGAGATAAATATTGCGGAACTCGTTTTCGTTCCAGCTAGGATGCATATTGGTTGCTTTGTTTTGTAATCCATACCAAGTATAACTGACCTTTTATGTACAAACAGCTGAAAAGGGTAGATTTGAGTGTGTCCGCAAGATGTTCTCTTCTATGTGCTTAGCCATGATGTTTTGGTTTATACCCTTATCCAAAAGACTTTGAGAAGTATGGAGTCTATGCTAATGTTATACGTCAGGAAAGCAAACTCCCAGCTTAAATGGGACAGTTCAGGAGAGGCTCGAACCCACGGACCCAGATGCCGTCAAATCCCAAGTCTGATGCTATGACCACTAAGCTACTCTCTCTCTCTCCATGATGCAAACATTAGCAGCAACACAAATAAACAGAATGTTAATGGTGTTATCTCCCATGCAGAGTATAAAGCGAATACAGTCCCTTTCTTTTTCTTTATTGACAGCGAAGGTAAAACGTTCTCTCACTGATCCTATACCCCCTCTCCCCCCCCCCCCCCCCCCCCCCCCCCCCCCCCCCCCCAGCGCGCTTCTAGCAAACAGCAGTGTATTAATTAATATTTGCACGGTTGTAACATGATCTCAATTAGCAAAAGAGTATGTCAGGTTCTAACGCTTATCGCGTCAATTCATACCGCTTTTTCATTCCCTGCGCAACAGACTAACGGCGCGAAGATATCGACAGAAAAATATCAATGCTATCCTGGTGATTACTGCTGAATACCATTTGCGTGCGAGATGGCGTTGATGCGTTGGTTCATGCATATTTCATGAGCTGTGCATACGTCGCAGTCAATGTGGGTCGATGTATTTTGAGCAGGATAGGACCGGAGCTGTAGAGCAGCAGCATAGTCGTCATCTGGCCTTAACTGGTGATGCCAGTTCGAGGTGTCTGATCCAGAGCAGTTTTTTCTCTGGCCTGGATTTAAACATTGGCATGGGGACGGGATAGCTCAGAGGTCAGAGCTCTCGCTTTCTTCCAGCCAGGTTTTTAAGCAGTATCAAGCGTAGTTGCCAGCTGGATGGGTGACACTTTGTGCGCCTTGGCTTCAGTACAGTTCCCCCAGTTCACCCAGCTGCAAAAGGGGTACCTAGTCTTATATTAGGGTCAGGGAAGGTAAAGCAGCGACGGAGAGGAGATGGGCTTCTCCCTCAAGATGCTGGGCTGTATAGAAGCTGAGATCTCTGATGCCTTGTTCCCCTACGACCACATAGGTTATGGGACACCTCTACCATTTACCTTTTACCCCGGGTTTGTGCTACCACTGAGTCGCCCCTTCAGATAAATTTTCCTGTTAACTTAGCAAACATTAGTAGTGCCAGCCCCTCCAAATCAAACAAATAAACAAACGAAACACAACAAAATTCCTCCGTTGGATGTGACGGTACATCTATATACAAAGGCATGCAGAACATCTTACGCACACATTGAAATCCCCTAGAACCTCTTTGGAAGAATAAACCGTTATTGCTGACAAAGACGGAGGACAAAAAACAATGAGATAAACCGCATGCACCACAATACTGTGTCGATAATTATGTCATCTCTGAAGTCGGGCTGCGGTTGCCTTTACAGGGGCCCTATAATAAAGAAGTTTTACTGTGGGTATTGAATCTACTCCTTCATGAGTCCTTAAAATGAACCATCTTCTTCTTCGATGTCGAAAACTCCGAATCTATCGTTGTCTGTCATATGAGCAAATATGCGTTACGCTGCAGTTATGTCCCCTACAAGTCAGACCCAGCGCATCTAAATTCAACACCGGAAACAATTCATATAATTTCAGTCTTTCTAAAAAGAAAAAAAAAAAAAGAAAAAAAACAGCAGAGGAATGGATCAAGAAGACTACAGGAAACCAAAGAAGGTGATAGAAAGAAAATGAACAAGGCAGAAACAAGTGAGCTATATAAATGAGGAATTGTATTTTTGTATTTTTTTTGTATTTTGTACCACTTTATGTCACGGCAGATTTCTCTGCGTAAAATTCGGGCTGCTCTCCCCGGGGAGAGCGCGTCGCCACATGTGCAGCGCCTACCCTTTTTTTTTTCTTTTTCCTGCATGCAAGTGTATTTGTTTCCCTATCAGAGTGGCTTTTTTCTACAGAATTTTGCCAGGGACAACCCCCTTGTTGCCGTGGGTTCTTTTACGTGCGCTAAATAGTGATGTGTAACACACGGGACCTCGGTTTATCGTCTCATCCGAAAGACTAGCGCCCAGACCACCACTCAGGGTCTAATGGATGGGGGAAAAGTTTTGGGTCCAAACGGGGTACGAACCCCGCACACTCCGACCCGGACTTTTTGCTTTCTAGGCAAGGCGCGCGTGACCACCTAGACCACCGATCCACCCCTAGCTAGACTTGCTAGCCCAGAGTATCTGCAAGAAAGGGATGCTCTTTATACTGACAGGCCTCCCGGCATCCCCACGAAGGGAAATATGAATACTATGTAACTCACAGTCCGGTATCCAAATACATACAAAACATTTCACCCCAACTGTAAAACCAAATCTACGTTTTGTAGACCGGTATTCTGCCTATAGTCAAGGGAAGGCATGGCACAAACATACCCACGATGTTACCCAAAGAAAGGTGTGTTCCGCAAAGTTCAGCTCGCCCACTAGGTCTATAGTCTATTTATTTATCTATTCTTTTATTTCAAGGATAATGGAATAAGCATTCATAAGTTTTTCACACCCAGTCCCTGTGTGTATGCAGTTTTGTGAATGTTGTCATCTGTTCCCACCGGCATACACTGGCCTACGCTCATGAAAAGCGGATTAACAGGATTTAACATGTGCTCAAGATGTTCTGCGCGCATTCGCACACAGGGCCTCGGTTTATATTCTCATCCGAAGGACTTGTCTGAACAGTTAAGTATTATTCTCATCCAATTTTCCAGAGAGAGAGAGAGGGAGGTGTCAAAATCAGTGTACTTATCCTCTCTGTGGTATTCAGCTGGCTGGGTGTGCTATTGGCACAAGGCTATTCATCACCACAGGCCTTAATGCAAAGAACAACACTTGCCAGACCTGAACAAACTGCATGCTGCAATAGTTTCTCTTTTCTCTGAGTGGTTCTGTGAGTTTGATAAATTTTCGCCTAAGGTAATGTCTAGGTAATTTATCTTCCCTCAGGTATTTTGTGTCTGTATCTATCATTCTGACTGTCCTGTGCATTCTGTTTGTATGTCTGTCTATCTGCCTTTTGTCTCGTTGTTAGATTATTTCTTATGTTTTCTTTTTCATTTGTATTTTAATTTTGGTGTGTGTAGATTATTCTATATGCCTGCCCGGATTGTTATCAAGCACTTTGCTTTTACCAAAAGTATTGTGTGTTGGCAAACACAACGAAATTTCTTTTATTTGACGTCAGCGAAATATTCTTCAAAGGGGCTTATGTAGGACTACTGCCTAATAGTTTGGTGTACTCATTTAAACTGGATTTTGTTAATGTATATTAATTATTTCTTTTATTTTTTCGTAATTCGCCTGTGCTGTTTCCTGGATTCTTCTTTCTATTGGTATTTAGATCTACTCACGATGTGTTCTATAGATCTAACACTGAAAAAGCTGTAAGCCTACCACAGCTATGCGAGCGAACCAGACCCACAAAAAATCACATGATAAGAGCTCCCCAAAAGGGCTTATAATAAATTCTGTGCCACACATTCTGCGTGGGTTTACTTTATAGTTCAATCTCATCCGTGGAAATTCAGAATCTGGAGTACTATCAATATGAACTCTTTGACTAGATCTAGATCTCTTAAAAATGCAGGAGAAAATGCGATGTAAAAGTGACTGCTTCTCTCAAAGGGTTTTGTTTGTTTGTTTATTTAATAATACTAGAAACTGAGGCACACTGGTATCATTTTTTAGACTATCAATTACCGAGTCAGAATACATCTACTTCAATGCTGGGCGAAAAATGGTCCCATAGGCAAAAACTCTCACACCAAAATGTGACCATCGGAGCTCTAGCCTAGAAAAAAAAAAAAAAACCTCATCCCCATCCCCTCCTACTTTCCCTTAAAAAAATCTGAAATATAAAAACAATTGCAGAGTTTAAAAAAAAACAAAAAACAAACAAACTACAAACCAAAACAAAAGCTTCGATAAAATAGAATCAAACAATGCCCAAGCCTCACAAAACAATCACAAGCCAGATAACCTTCACCTGGCAGTGAAGAGGTCTCCATGAGCTGAGGTGAACGTAAGCAGATCGAAAAGCTTTAACCACAGAACCCTTTCGTCGGCATCGCTCTTAATTTCTGCACCACTCAAGGCCGAACAATACTGACGTCATTTGTCATCAGGGTTGGGATGACGATGACAGCAAAATGCACTCATGTGCATGATGCGCTAATGCGTCCGGTCATGCATTATTTATAGATTTTTGTGCGCGTCGCTATTGCTGTGTGGATCGATGTACTTTATTCTTCTGCTGCTTAGCGAGCTGGAAGGGTATGCTTATTGGTGCAATTCAATCCATCAATTTAGGTTATAATCCAGCAAAAATCACTTCTTAGACCGACATATGTACAATGCCTAGAAGTCAGGTTAAGAACGATACCACAGGCAATAATATATGAACATAGGCCTGCATGTATTTGTTGTTGTTTTTTTTTAACTGAAGGAAAATACTTACGTCTTTCATTGCACTATGAACGTGTATGGAGGATAGGATAGCTCAGTGTTCAGAGCATTCCCTCTCCACAAGCTAAGGTTAAGCAACTTTGAGTGTGGTTACCAAGAGGGTGGATGACCGTTTGCGCGCCTGGGCTTCAGTATAGTCCCCCAGTTCAACCAGCTGTAAATCTATGGGTAATTTGTCCTGTTTTAGGGACAGGGGAAGCTAGGGGAAGCAGCGAGGATAAGAAAATGGGCGCCACCCTCAAAGTGCCAAACGCTAGAGAAGCTGAGATCTCTGACACCGCGCTCCCCAACGACACCACAGGCTGTGGGAACCCATTTACTTCTTTTCGTTTTTGTTTCCATAATGTTTACATACATAAGCTGTATGTCTTAATCTGAGCAGCAGTCAGCGCTTCTTTAAAGATGGGGACAAGGATGTTGATAATATGGAAAATGACGTCATGCTAGCCTGACAACATAGGGGAGATTGAACATAGTGCGTCTTGTGTGGCTGCAGTGTCTAGACAGTGTAGCCCTAAACACCTTGCCGTGGGTGGGTTTGTGGGTGTCTTAGATTGCTCTTGTTAGATATTTGCTTCTGTTTCCCTCATGTTCTTTCTCTCTGCCTCTTGTTTTCTTATGGGACTCTGTGTGTGTGTGTGTGTGTGTGTGTGTGTGTGTGTGTGTGTGTGTGTGTGTGTGTGTGTGTGTGTGTGCACGCGCGCGCGCGCGCACCTATGTGTGCACGTGTGTGTGTGTGTGTGTGTGTGTGTGTGTGTGGTGTGTGCAACTTCTTACGCTTACAAAGACCTGCACACACGGCTGAAGTGCCTACCTGGGTGTGTAGATCTGTAAGAGCACAAAAAACTATCTATCTATCTATCTATCTATCTATCTATCTATCTATCTATCTATCTACCTATCTATCTATCTATCTATCTATCTATCTATCTATCTATCTATTCCTTAGTCTGACCATCGTGGGAGCACCCCTGAAGACTTGATAACTAGTTCCCTCCATTCCTCTCTCTGTTCTGCCTTTCCGGAAAAAACAAAAAACAAAAAAAAACTACTGGCATTTTTTTCCGCCGAATTTCTGGAATGTCCTTTCAAGACTTGACAAAAGGAGCCAGCCAAAAACATCCCAACACAATGCAGCACAATATAATACAATACAATGTAAACGCTATGGGACAGAGCTTTTAAACCCGTCACAAAATATCTATCTATCTATCTATCTATCTATCTATCTATCTATCTATCTATCTATCTATCTATCTATCTAT
>CM060330.1:49858733-49866257 GCA_030674155.1 Stramonita haemastoma
CGGATTAGGATTTAAGGTGTGCGTAAGATGTTCTGCGTGCGTTCACACACGGTGCTTCGGTTTATAGTCTCGTCCGAAGGACTTACAAGGGGAAGGATAAAGTAAAGTAATTTATGTAAAGTGCGAACAGTTGACCTCGTCTGCCGTTGATTTGTAGTGATTGGAATGATGCTTGAGATGGCGTTGGCTGGTGCGGGGTTGAGTTTTGGTTTGTTGTTTGACTTTTGAAATCTCTGGTATTTTTGAACTTCTGCCTTGTAAATGAATATGAAAATCGGAGATAATTTTCTAAATTTTCAAGCTTTTTTTGTTTTCTTGTGGCTAGATCTAAAGCAGCCTTGTTTTGTATTTTTATTGCAACCGAGGGCATGAGTTCAAATGGCAAATAGGTTTTTCTGTGTGTATGTGTGTGTGCGTGTGTGCGTGTGTGAGTATGTGTGTATGTGTGTGTGTTTGTGTGTGTTTGTGAGTGTGTGTATGTGTGTGTGTATGTGGGGAGGGGGGGATCAGTGAGCATGCCCATATACACATCTGTGTTTGCAAACATGCACACAAAAAAACCCACACTATAAACACTTGACTTTTTTTTTCTCTAAATGATCACACCATTCATTACAACTCATGCTTTTCATACTTATTATTGGTATGTAGATACATAAGGAAATCCTGATAAATAAAGGTATCTGTAATCACACGTATGTACTTAAGGAAACCAGATATACATAATGAAACCTTAACAATACTATCTCACAATCACAGCATTACCACGTTCTGCAAACAACCAAACATCACTATCATCTCACTACATCACCACCAACACCACCCACCTCTTCTCAATAATTATCCCTATGCCCCAAATACCCCTCCTCTCCCCTACCCCCCCCCCCTTAACTCCACTCCACCCCAGCCCCACTTTCCAATAAATGGCAACAGGCAGCAGTGCCAGACGGGACCTTCCTGGGAGAGGTAGTTGTGTGTGTGTGTGTGTGTGTGTGTGTGTGTGTGTGTGTGTGTGTGTGTGTGTGTGTGTGTGTGTGTGTGTGTGTGTGTGTGTGTGTGTGTAGGTCAATGAACATTCATTACAACACATACTGTTCATTAGTCTCATTGATGTGTCTAAATACATAAGAAAAACAGCTATTAATAACAGTACATCATAATCACCGCAATCACACACAAACATACTTCTGGGAACCTTATACACAAAAGGAAACTGCAACAAGCAATAATAGTACCTCACAATCACACCAACCCCACGTTCTGAAAACATGAAACATTAACATCACTATCATACTACAGCACCATCATCACACACCTTTTCTCAACACTTATCCCTGTGCCCCAAATATCCCTTCTCCCTCGTACCCCACTCCACTCCCCCCCTCCTGTCCAATAAATGGCAACAGCAGGCATCAGTGCCAGACAGGGCCAATGTGGGAGCGAGAGGCAGGGAGGAGACAGCCAATCATCATAGACACTTCAGGGATGCTGCTGCTGCTACTGGTATTGCTGCCATCTCTTCAGTGATCATCATGTGGATAGCTGGTTGATGTACTATGGTTCTTGTGGCTAGATCTGAACCAGCCTTGTTTTGTATTTTGATTGCAGCTGAGGGCATGAGTTCAATATGCAAATGAGTTTTTTTTTTTCTCTCTCTCTGTGTATGTGTGTGTGTGTGTGTGTGTGTGTGTGTGTGTGTGTGTGTGTGTGTGTGTGTGTGTGTGTGTTGTGTGTGTGCGTGCGTGCGTGCGTGCGTGCGTGTGTGTGTGTGTGTGTGTGTGTGTGTGTGTGTGTCGGTGTGTCGGTGTGTGTGTGTATGTGTGTGTAGAGGTGCCAGACAGGGCCATGATAGGAGAGAGAGGCAAGGAGGAGACAGCCAATCATCATAGACACTTCAAGGATGCTACTGCTGCTGCTGCTGCTGTTGCTGGTGTTGTCATCTCTTCAGTGATCATCATCAAGATAGCTGGTTATCAGAGGGATGAGGACGTGTTGATGTACTGGTAGTTTTGTGGGTAGGAAGAAAACAGGGGCAAGGTGGACTGTTGTGTTGTGTGTGGATGGAGAGGAGGGGGTGAGAGGGGTGGCGGAGGGGCGTGGGTGCTTGTGTGTGTATGCGTGTGTGCGTGTGTGCGTGTGTGCGTGTGTGTGGATGGGTGTGTGTGGGTGTTTGTGTGAGTGTGTGTGTGTGTGTGAGTGTGTGTGTGTGTGTATAGGTCAGTGAGCGTGCCCATGCACACATGTCTGTTTGCCTACTTGCGCACAAAAATCCCTACACAATATAGTATGTACTAGATTTTTTTTTATCTACAAATGATCACGCCATTCACAACAACATAATCATACTGTTCATTCCTGTCACTGATATGTATATACACAAGAAAACCATTTTGAACAACAGTATCTCTCAATCACTGCAATCCTACCTACGTACTGAAGGAAACCAAATCTACAGAAGAAAAAACCTTTTCAACGGTACCTCACAATCACACCAACCCCACGTTCTGCAAACACCAAACATAACTATCGTACTACACCACCACCAGCAACAACAACACAACCTATTTATTCTTATACCTATCCCCGTGCCCCAAATATCCCTCCTCCCCCCTATCCCTCCGCATCATGCAGAGGTACCAGACAGGGTCATGGTGAGAGAGAGAGGCAGGGAGGAGACAGCCAATCATCATAGACACTTCATTCAAGGATGCTGCTGCTGCTGCTGCTGCTGGTGTTGCCATCTCTTCAGTGATCATCATCAGGATAGCTGGTTATCAGAGGGATGAGGACGTGTTGATGGACTGTTGTTAGTTCGTGGGTAGGAAGAAAACAGGGGCACGATGGACTGTTGTGCGTGCGTGCGTGCGTGCGTGCGTGTGTGTGTGTGTGTGTGTGTGTGTGTGTGTGTGTGTGTGTGTGTGTGTGTGTCTGTGTGTCTGTTTGTGTGTGTATGGGGGGGGGGTTAGGAGGTGTGGGAGGGGGATGATTGGAGCTTGTGTGTGTGTGGAGGGGGAGGGGTGAGTGTGTATGTGTTCGTGTGTTTGTGTGCGGGGGGGGGGGGGGGGGGGGGGTGGGGGGGTAATTCTCTGTGTGTGTATGTGTGTGTCTGTGTGCGCACGTGCATTTATGTGTGTGTGTGTGTGTGTGTATAAATGGCTGGTTTACGAGTGATACTGATTGAAAAGGAAATGCCATAATGGAAAAGAAAGAATAAAAACAGAAATAAAGACGTAAGGGCTGAAAAAAAGATAGAGTGAAAGAAAATGAAATAAGAGAGATGAAATGATTCTAGAAAGTGAAAAAATCAAATGAAAAAGAACACAAAACAGTGAGTAAAACATAACAGCAATCCAAAGCAAAAAAAAAAGAAAACAAACCAACAATATAGCATATAAGAAATGCAAGAAACAAGTCAAGAGAAGCCGTTGGTAATAAAATGCGAGTTTGGTATAAAAACGAGTAAATATAACTTAAAAAAAAACAATTTGAGAAAATATTTCAGTTCTGTCCACATGCTTCATATCAGAAGTTGTAAATGAAATAAAAGTGATAAGAGTTGCAGTATGTTTTGTAATATGCATGTGTTTTTATGGTACCAAACTGTTCACATAAGAACGATAGCCATGTTTATGGTCAGTTCTAGTATCCTCCACCTCCAAAACTAATAATTATAATCACGTTGATGATAATGGACGTTCATCCTGTCTTCCCTGTTATGTCAATAAAACCGAAGCTAAATCAAGTCCTCCGTGTTACATGCACTTAGCGCACGTAAAAGAAACTGCAGCATCAACACATTTGTCCTCGGTAAGATTATGTACTGGAATATTCTTTCTGATAAAGAAACAAAAAAAAACACATACACAGACAGGAAAAGAAAATATATAAAAGGTAACGCTGCTCTTGTGGCGATGGGTCTATATGAGACGAGCATCCCAAATTTCACGCGTCGAACTCTGAAACACGACAGAAGATCAGGCAATCAAAAAATTGAACGAATAAGATAAAAAAAAAGTATAAAGCAGAAGAAAATTCGCACGATGAAATGACCGAAAACGGTTAAAATAACAAAAATATACAAAAAAAAACACATGCATTGGGAACTGTGTGAATAACTTTGACAATCTCTGCAAATCCATTCTCTCTCTCTCTCTCTCTCTCTCTCTCTCTCTCTCTCTCTCTCTCTCTCTCTCTCTCTCTCTCTCTCTCTCTCTCTCTCTCTCTCTCTCTTCTCTCTCTCTCTCTCTCTCTCTCTCTCTCTCTCCTCTCTCTTTCTCTCTCTCTCTGTTTTCGATTTCCTCTTCTCACAATCACCGTTCTGATTGTTTTATTCACAGCAGAATCCTCCCTTCACTGTATAAATATGCCAAGCCCTTGACATATAATCCTCACAATTCTGCGCCATCTACTTTTACGATTACTCGCAGGTGTGTACACACGCAGCCACGCACGCATGCACGCGCACACACACTGACACACACACACACACATGCACGCGTGGGAATACACACGTCCTGTCTAGCTGTTTCCACGCTGCGTCTTTCCTCATTCTTTATCTAAGGCTCAGAAAGCAACAATTGTCTGTATAATAAAAAAAAAACAAAAGATACGAAAATGCGTTGGGCTGCCATTATGCATCTGACAAGTCAGGATTCGTGCATCCCCTTTTGGACGTGAGAGATACATTGTTTTTAAGTCTTACTGGGAGAAAATAATGAGAGGAAAATGGAAATAAACAATGCCAAAAAAACAGAAGAAAAAAAGAATAGACACAAAGGAGGTGACAGGATGAAAAGGAACAAAGCAGAAACAACGTGAAGCATAAAAGTGAGGAAACTCAATGCTTAGATTGTCCAGAGAGTGGTGAAGTTATTTATACTGACCTGACAGCCCATCGGCTTTCTCACAGCCAGAATAGCCCTAGGATGGCCTGTGTTCTCGGCCAGGCTCTAAGCACCAGGCTGATTGATTGAAGATGCTCGTCTGCTCCCCTCTGCCCGATAATCACCCAGAGACTCACTCCATGGCCCGCGCCATCAACATGCCATACATGCAGCTGTCATGTCACTGACTCTCTTATCGCTTTAGTCAAGCTAATGCCATCTCTATGCCACGACAGTCATAATAGTTAGTGTGTAGCAAAATGACGAAGATGCGCGTTTGAGAGGCAGTCTCACGCCACTATTGGTGAGCCTGCGTTGATGTAATGGGTAAAGCCCCCTCTCCTCTTGCTTCTGTTTCAGGGGCTGGTCTTTTCTTCTTTTTTTTTAAGGAGGAGTTGATTATTGGAAAGAAAGTGAAATACAACAGAAAAAGGCAGGGTCTGAAAATAGAAACGATAAAACTGTGTATCACACGTTTTGTTCTTGTTCCGTATATGTGTAACGTTGGTAGATTTTCAGTTGACTTGCCTGTCTGTCTGTCTGTCTGCCTGTCTGCATGTCTGTATGTCTGCCTGTCCGTCTGTCTGTCTGTCTGTCTATCTGTCTGTCTGTCTCTCTGTCTCTGTCTCTGTCTCTCTCTTCTCTTTCTCTTCTCTTCTTCTTCTCTTATCTTTTCTTTCTTTCTTTCTTTCTTTCTTTCTTTCTTTCTTTCTTTCTTTCTTTCTTTCTTTCTTTCTTTCTTTACATTTCTTCCTTTCTGTCTTTCTTCGTCTTTCTGCCTCCATACCTGTGCAATAAGTAGACCATGGTGCACATCAAACGCATCTCTTCAAAGCAGAAGAAAAGAGTGCTTCCAATGGTCTTCTGAAAAATCAAGAGCGCTACGCTGAAAAGAACTAAGGTTTCCCATTCCCCATAGCACCACACTGCATCTCTGCACAGAATAGCTCGGTGGTTAGGGTGATGCTCTCGTGAGTTGCTAACCCGGGGTCGAATCTCGTTTACGATTTTCTTTTCTCTAGAGTTGACATCAGTGCCGACTCCACTCCCCCCAAAAGTCTTTCGGATTGAGACTATAAACCGAGGTCCGTGTGCAAACGCATGCAGAACATCTTGCGTACATGTTAAAACCCGTTTTGCTTTTCGGAAGAGTAGGCCATTGTTTGCTGGTGAGAATGGATGACAAAATTTACAAAACTACAGACACACTGGGACTAGATGTAAGAAAAAAACACGTGGATGCTTATTTCAGTATCCTAGTAATAAAAGAAAAAGTAGATAGATAGATAGATAGATAGATAGATAGATAGATAGATAGATAGATAGATAGATAGATAGAGAGAAAGAGAGAGAGATAAATAGATAGATAGATAGATAGATAGATAGATAGATAGATAGATAGATAGATAGATAGATAGATAGATAGATAGATAGATAGATAGATAGATAGATAGATAGATAGATAGATAGATAGATAGATAGATAGATAGATAGATAGATAGATAGATAGGATGTTTTTACAATAACGTTCATTCTGGTGCTTACACTTGAATTACACGCATAGGATGAGGAAAGAAGAAGCTTGTTGATTGAGGTTATCTTTGCTAAGCTGGGAAGATTTTTTTAGTGTCACTCAGGACACTGGTTGCTGGAGTGGCCAAGAATATTACAGACTCTCTTGTTTGCTGTACAATTATTTTATGTTTTGTAACTCTCTCTCTCTGTCTCTCTGTCTCTCTGTCTCTGTCTGTCTGTCTGTCCGTCCGTCCGTCCGTCTGCCTGTCTGTCTGTCTGTCTGTCTGTCTGTCTGTCTGTCTGTCTGTCTGTCTGTCTGTCTGTCTCCTCTCTCTCTCTCTCTCTCTCTCTCTCTCTCTCTCTCTCTCCCCTCTCTCTCTCTCTCTCTCTCTCTCTCTCTCTCTCTCTTTTCTGCCTATTTGTTTTGCACTTTTTGTTGGTTTACTTGACTCTGTGTTCCTATCTGTCTAGATCTCCGTTTGTCTTGTTTTGTTAGCTGTAGATTTGTTTCGTGAGTCTATCTTTGTCTTTCTTTTCAGTTGTTGTTTCTTTTTTTTTCCTTTTTATGTATTCATAAATTTATAATAAATATAATAAAAATAATAATAATAAAAATAATAAAAATAATAATAATAATAATAATAATAATAATAATAATAATAATAAATAAAATAATAAAATGATAATACATGGAATTTGTAAGCGCTATATCTTGTAAAACAAATCAAAGCTGTCTGTTGTCTATCTATGTATCTGTCTCTGTGTCTGTGTCTCTGTCTGTCTCTGTCATCTGCCTGTCTGTCCCCCCTCTTTCCTCTTTATTCTATTTCTCTCTCACTCTCCCCCTCTCTTCCCCCCTTCCTTCTATTCATCTTTACCATAGAAAAACCATTGTCCACATCAAATGTTTCACTTCAGTGAAACGAAAGAACATCTAGTGACATACATGGTCTTAAGAAAAACAGAAAGATAACCTTCACAGGACCTATCAGCGTCTCATTACCTATGATATCCTGCAACACTTAGGAATCCTACAAAAAAAAAAATTCATTCCTGGCACTTTCACTGGGAAATAAAACCACAGATCAGGGAAGGAAGGGAAAAACTGTTTTTTTGGAATTTTTTT
>CM060330.1:49878742-49888742 GCA_030674155.1 Stramonita haemastoma
GAGGGAAAGAGAACGAGAGGGGAGAAGGAGATGGGGGGTGAGGAGGAGGGGGAGAGAGAGGGAGAGAAAAGGGAGAGAGAGGGGAAGAAGAAAAAGTAGGAAGAAGACAAAAGAAGGGAGAGAGAAAACCAGAGAGGAGAGGGGAGGGGGGGGAGGAGGGAGAAGGAGAGAGAGTAATTTTAAAAGAAAAAAAGGAAAAAAAAAAAAAAGAAAAAAAAAGAAAGAAAGGAAAGGGGTGGGGAAAAACGAAGGGGAAAAAGGAAAAAAAGCGTTACAAAAGAAGAGACAAATACAGCAGAGCGGGGTTTTTGATGCAAAAAAGCCCCGAAACAGGAATTGCAGAAAACACCTTACCCTCGGAACCCGGGCTGTGTAAGATGCCTATCTGGGGTTGCGAGCACGCAACATCCTTAAAAACCCTTTCCAGTAAACTAACCAAAAATACTTTAAACCCCAAGGGTACCCCAAAAGGTACAGAAGTGTACAACAACAACCCCCGAAACTTGGGATCCGGGGGGTACGGGGAAAAAAAAAAATTAAAAGCCACCAAATCAGAGGCAGATTTTTTTATTGTGATGTAAATGATGTTGGGATGATGATGTGATGTTGATGATGATGATGATGATGATGAAGATGATGAAGATGATGACATGTGACGATGTGATGATGTGATGATGATGATGATGATGATGTTTATGATGCTGCTGCTGCTGTGCTGGTTATGATGATGAGATGCAAAAAATGCGCAGTGTAGGTGTTTGTGCTTTTTGACTACTCGAAGAGCTAAAATTACCCTCTCTAAAAATAAGATTTTCCTTTTTCCCGACTGGCCTGAGAAATCAGAAAAAACCGTGGAGGGGGAATTGGTAAAAGGGCTCCTCTTATTGCATCGTGAAGGGGGACGAAGCTCAACTGTGTGGTTTTTTCATGTTTCCAAAGCCCCAAACACACCTATGTGGGTAAGTCCCGGGCCCCCCGGGGGAGTTGAAAAAAAACCAAAAATTTTTTAATACTTAGGCATTCGAGCCCTTAATTTTTTCAGTCTGTTGCCCCAAGGTGCTCCACGGCGTCATGGCGGCTGGTTCTGCATGAAGTATTTTCTGTGACCTGTTTCCATATCTAACCCAATTGGCTGTCGAAAGTTATGCAGTGAGTTATAAAATGGTATAATTATGCCTGCAGGTTGGAGGGGGGTGGGTTCAACCATGTTGGATTGTCTAACAAACCCTTTTTGAATATCAGTGCGTGTCGGAAATGTTTCAAGATGTGCGTGCATCGTGTGTGGGCAGGACAACACACACACACTTCACACACACACACACACAACAACCCCCCCACACCACCCCCACCCCCAAACACACACAAAAAAACACACACCCATTCGGCCCCCCCCCCCCTCCCCCACCCCACACACAAATAACCGAGATTCCTGACCAGACACGAGTCAAGACTCCCTAAGGAGTGAACCACCCTGCCCGCCTTTTCAGAGCAGTGGCATCTTCATCACGTCCCAGATTCTCAGGAAAAGCAGCGCTGAGGGGTGAAAAAAAGTGAAAACTACTGCGTAAATGCACATGGAGATAATGAAGAAGCATTGGAATATTCATACCCATTAATATTGAAAAGACTGACGAAATTTTTCGGTTTCACTCAAGCTTTTTTTATATAAGAAATTATAGGAAAAGTTCAGGAATCTTGGGTAATGTCACGTTAAAAAGATCAGTTATGATTTACTTGAGAGAATAAGGTCAACAGGAAAATTGCTGTGGTTCAAGATAGTATAGGATTTTCATTTCTGTTTATTTGTCTTGTCTCAACGTTTATGGGGATGCCACGAGGAACTACAAGAGATAAAAGAACTAGTGTGGTTTAACACAAGTTGAAGTTGGTGCAGCCCGTTCTTTGTTATGAAAAACTAGACATGCTTCGAAAACCCTGTTGCATGCTGCTTTTGCAGATGTAGTTGTTATAGTTGTTGCTGTTGTTAGCTGGTGGTAGTGTTGGTGGTGATGATGATGGTGATGACAATGGTGGTGGTGTTCTTGTTGAGCATTCCATGAATTTAACACACCTTTGAGTCACCCATGATAACATCCACTCTTTCACTACACCTGAAAGTCCCAGGGAGATTCGCCAGTACAGATAGATTAAACGAGAGATGTTCATATGTACTGTGTTATCAAGTGAACAGTCATATAGGTAACCACATTCCGGCCTCAAAGCGTTTGTTTCAATTCAGAGAGGAAAAATAAATTATGTTGTTATGCTAGAAATTTGGCGTGGATAAAAACAATGTAGACTCAACATCTCAACGTATAACAGCATCTCAATGAAGGCTTAAATATATTGGAACTATCAATAACTTGGAAAAAGCTTTTAAGCCTGGGCCAAAGCAAATCTATTGGTTTGATCTGCAGTTGTTGAAGTATATCTACAATTAATTAATTTCATACTGGAAAAAAACACAACAAATAACACCCTTTATCAGGCTTGTGCGAATGATTGAAGTGTACACATAATAAACTAGAAAAAGAGTGACAATTTACACAGACTTTTCCCGTGATGTAGCTGTTTGGCTAACAACGTAGCCCCCACCCCCACCCCCCCACCCCCCTCCCCTCGCATCTAGTTGACAGGCCCCAGCTAAAAGTAACGCGCTAGATCTAGGAACTAATTTGTCTTGTTCTGTGTGCCAAGTGCATATCAGTCCAGCACAGCCGTTCATGCTATTTACACACGTGTTTATTCATACTGCTAGTCTCCTACTGTGAGCTGTGTAATAGATCATAGACAAACGTCGTGCACCAGTTGTATGTAATGAACAATGTCTGCAGAAATAATCTTGTATCAACAGCATAACTGGAAGGTTCACAAAGACTTGTATCCCTGCGCTAAAGTTGTTTTAAAATAGAAAAAGGAGTTCAACACCTGTTGTATTTGATATTGAGGTTATACATAATTAAATCGATAACGAATTCCACACCTCATCAATAATCAACTTGATAATTTGACATGATTTGCCCTTTAGCCCCTTGAAGAGTCGTTAGGCTCTCCACATGGATGTTATCAAGCCCTGAATCGCAGACGAGATAAATATTGCGGAACTCGTTTTCGTTCCAGCTAGGATGCATATTGGTTGCTTTGTTTTGTAATCCATACCAAGTATAACTGACCTTTTTATGTACAAACAGCTGAAAAGGGTAGATTTGAGTGTGTTCGCAAGATGTTCTCTTCTATGTGCTTAGACATGATGTTTTGGTTTATAGCCTTATCCAAAAGACTTTGAGAAGTATGGAGTCTATGCTATGTTATACGTCAGGAAAGCAAACTCCCAGCTTAAATGGGACAGTTCAGGAGAGGCTCGAACCCACGGACCCAGTTGCCGTCAAATCCCAAGTCTGATGCTATGACCACTAAGCTGCTCTCTCTCTCTCTCTCCATGATGCAAACATTAGCAGCAACACAAATAAACAGAATGTTAACGGTGTTATCTCCCATGCAGAGTATAAAGCGAATACAGTCCCTTTCTTTTTCTTTATTGACAGCGAAGGTAAAACGTTCTCTCACTGATCCTATACCCCCCCTCCCCCCCCCCCCCCCCCCCCCCCCCCCCCCCCCCCGCGCTTCTAGCAAAACAGCAGTGTATTAATTAATATTTGCACGGTTGTAACATGATCTCAATTAGCAAAAGAGTATGTCAGGTTCTAACGCTTATCGCGTCAATTCATACCGCTTTTTCATTCCCTGCGCAACAGACTAACGGCGCGAAGATATCGACAGAAAAATATCAATGCTATCCTGGTGATTACTGCTGAATACCATTGCGTGCGAGATGGCGTTGATGCGTTGGTTCATGCATATTTCATGAGCTGTGCATACGTCGCACTCAATGTGGGTCGATGTATTTTGAGCAGGAGAGGACCGGAGCTGTAGAGCAGCAGCGTAGTCGTCATCTGGCCTTAACTGGTGATGCCAGTTCGTGGTGTCTGCTCCAGGAGACTTTTCCGCTGGATTTAAGCATTGGCAAGGGGACGGGATAGCTCAGAGGTCAGAGCACTCTTCTTCCAGCCATACCTCGCTTTCTTCCAGCCATGGTTAAGCAGCATCGAGCGTGGTTGCCAGTTGGATGGGTGACAATTTGTGGGCCTTGGCCTCAGTACAGTCCCCCAGTTTACCCAGCTGTAAAAGGGTACCTTCCCTCTTTAGGGTCAGGGAAGGTAGGGAGAGGAGATGGGCGCCGCCCTCAATATGCTGGCCCCTAGAGAAGCTGAGGACTCTGACGCCTCGCTCTCCTACGACAACATAGGTTATGGGACACCTTTACCATTTACCTTTTACCCCGGGTTTGTGCTACCACTGAGTCGCCCCTTCAGATGAATTTTCCTATTAACTTAGCAAACATTAGTAGTGCCAGCACCCCCCAAGAAAACAAACAAACAAAAAAAACAAAACACAACAAAAAACCTCCGTTGGATGTGACGGTACATCTAAAATTGTACAAAGGCATGCAAAACATCTTGCGCACACGTTGAAAACCCTTTGCTCCTTTTGGGATTATTAGCCATTAGTGCTGGTAAAGACGGATGACAAAAAGATATAAGGGATAAACCACATGCACACAAATAGTATACCCTGTTTATACATCATCCCTGAATACGGAATGCTCTTGTCATGATATTTAACCGAAAAGGGTCACCTTTAAAACAAATATTTTTAAAATGTTGATTAAAAAAAAAAAAAAAGTTTTTGTACTGCGTCTGCTCCTTCGCGTACCCTTGAAATAAACTATCTTCTTCTTTGTCGTCGAACGCTCAGAGATAATCTATTGTTTTTTACATGAGCAGGTATGATATGCACTGCGGTTAAGTCCCCTGCAAGTCAGACCCAGCGCATCTGACTTCAAGCGTGGGAGAGAATTCATATTAGGATTTAAATCTTTCTCAATAACAAAAAAAGAATTGACCGAGAGGGCAACAAAAAATCCAAAAAAGAGACAAGCAGAAAATGAAGAAGGCAGAAACAAAGAGAGAGGTGTAAAAAAAAAAAAAGGAATTCCTAGCACGGAGAAACTACAAGCTAAGGATGCCTTTATACCGCAGGTTCTCCAGCATCCCTACGACGGGAAAGATGAATCTGTAAGTCACCGTCCGGTGTGCACACACATGCTAAACATTTCAACCACACTGTAAATCCAAATCTACATTTTGTAGAACAGTATTTCGTCTATAATCAAGGGAAGGCATGACACAAACATACCCAAGGTATAACCCAAAGAAAGATGTGTTCCACAAAGTTCATATCTACAGTCTATTTATTTATTCATTTTTTTACTTGATTATTTATTCTTTTATATCGAGGATAATGGAATAAGCAATCATGTGCTTTTTTACATAAAGTCCCCGTGTTTATGCAGTTTAGTTAATGTTGTCATCTGTTTCTCCCGGCACACACTGGCCTCCTCTTAAAAAAAGCGGAACTGGATTTAACGTTTGCTCAAGATGTTCTGTGTGCGTTCTCAAACGGGACCTCGGTTTAAAGTCTCATCCGAAGGACTTGTCTGAGCACTTAAGTAATATTGTCCTCCAATTTTCCACAGAGAGAGAGAGAGGGAGAGGTGTCAAAATCAGTGTTCTTGTCCTCTCTGTAGTATTCAGCTGGCTGGGTGTGCTATTGGCACAAGGCTTTTCATCACCACAGGCCCTAATGCAAAGAACAACACTTGCCAGACCTAAACAAACTGCATGCTGCAATAGTTTCTCTTTCTCTGAGTGGTTCTGTGAGTTTGATAAATTTTCGCCTACGGTAATGTCTAGGTAATTTAAAGATTCTTCCCTCAGGTATTTTGTGTCTGTATCTGTCTTGTGCGTTCTGTTCGTATGTCTGTCTATCTGCCTTTTGTCTCGTTGTTAGATTATTTCTTATGTTTTCTTTTTCATTTGTATTTTAATTTTGGTGTGTGTAGATTATTCTATATGCCTGCCCGGATTGTTATCAAGCACTTTGCTTTTGCCAAAAGTATTGTGCGTGTATTGGCAAACACAACGTAATTTCTTTTAATGACGTTAGCGAACTATAATCTTCAAAGGGGCTTATGTATGACTACTGCCTAGTAGTTTGGTGTACATATTTAAACTGGATGTTGTTAGTGTATATTATGTCTATTGTTTTTCCGTAATATGTCTGTGCTGTTGCTTGGATTGTTCTTTCTATTGGTATTTAGATCTACTCACGATGTATTCTATAGACCTCACACTGAAAAAGCTGTACCACAAATACCCAGCTAAGCGAGCGAACCAGACCCACAAAAAATCACATGATAAGAGCTCCCCAAAAGGGCTTATAATACATTGTGTGTAACATATTCTGCGTGGGTTTACTAAATTCATAGAGTCTGGAGTACTATCAATTTGAACTCCATAACTAGATCTAGATCTCTTAAAAAATGCAGGAGACAATGCAATGTAAAAGTGACTGCTTCTCTCATATTTTTGTTTGTTTGTTTATTTGATGATCGAGAAACTGAGGCACACAGGTGTCGTTTTTAGACCGTTACTTCATTTTTAGACTATCACTCCGGAAGTCAGAATGCAGCTATCTCAATGGTGGGTAAAAAATGGTCCCATAGGCAAAATTCTCACCAAAATGTGAACATCGGAGCTCCAGCCTAGGGAGAAAAAAAAACAACTCCTCATCCCCGTCCCCACCTACTTTCCCTTTAAAAAAAAATCTAAAATATAAAAACAAATGCTGAGTTTTAAAAAAAGGCAACAACAAAAAAAACTACAAACCAAAACAAAAAGCTCGACAAAACAGAACCAAACAAAAAAAGAGCCACTGTGTGTGCTCAAGCCTCACAAAACAATCACAAGCCAGATAACCTTCACCTGGCAGTGAAGAGGTCTCCATGAGCTGAAAATAAGTAGATCGAAAAGCTTTAACCACAAAACCCTTTTGTCGGCATCGCTCTTAAGTTCTGCACCACTCAAGGCCGAACAATACTGACGTCATTTGTCATCAGGGTTGGGATGACGATGACAGCAAAATGCACTCACGTGCATGATGCGCTAATGCATCCGGTCATGCATTATTTATAGATTTTCGTGCGCGTCGCTATTGCTGTGTGGATCGATGTACTTTATTCTTCTGCTGCTTAGCGAGCTGGAAGGGTATGCCTATTGGTGCAATTCAATCCATCAATTTAGGTTATAATCCAGCAAAAATCACTTCTAAGACCAACATATGTACAATGCCTAGAAGTCAGGTTAAGAACGATGTCACAGGCAATAGGAACATAGGCCTGCATGTATTTGTTGTTGTATTGAGGGAAAATACTTACGTCTTTCAATGCACTATGAACGTGTATGGAGGACAGGATAGCTCAGTATTCAGAGCATTCCCTCTCCAGAACCTAAGGTTAAGCAACTTTGAGTGTGGTTACCAAGAGGGTTGATGACCGTTTGCGCGCCTGGGCTTCAGTATAGTCAGTCCCCCAGTTCAACCAGCTGTAAATATATGGGTAATTTGACAGGGGAAGCTAGGGGAAGCAGTGAGGATAAGAAAATGGGCGCCACCCTCAAAGTGCCAAACGCTAGAGAAGCTGAGATCTCTGACACCGCGCTCCCCAACGACTCCAGAGGTTGTGGGAACCCATTTATTTTGTTTTTGTTTTTGTTTCCATAATGTTTACATACATAAGCTGTATGTCTTAATCTGAGCAGCAGTCAGCGCTTCTTTAAAGATGGGGAAAAGAATGTTGATAATATGGAAAATGACGTCATGCTAGCCTGACAACATAGGGGAGATTGAACATAATACGTCGTGTGTGGCTGCGGTATCTAGACAGTGTAGCCCTGAACACCTTGCCGTGGGTGGGTTTGTGGGTGTCTTAGATTGCTCTTGTTAGATATTTGCTTCTGTTTCCCTTATGTTCTTTCTCTCTGCTTGTTTTCTTATGGGACTCTGTGTGTGTGTGTGTGTGTGTGTGTGTGTGTGTGTGTGTGTGTGTGTGTGTGTGTGTGCACGCGCGCGCGCACGCACCTATGTGTGCACGTGTGTGTGTGTGTAACTTCTTACGCTTACAAAGACCTTCACACACGGCGCAAGTGCCTACCTGGGTGTGTAGATCTGTAAGAGCACAAAAAACTATCTATCTATCTATCTATCTATCTATCTATCTATCTATCTATTCCTTAGTCTGACCATCGTGGGAGCACCCCTGAAGACTTGATAACTAGTTCTCTCCATTCCTCTCTCTGTTCTGCCTTTCCGGAAAAAAAACTACTGGCATTTTTTTCCCGCCGAATTTGTGGAATGTCCTTTCAAGACTTGACAAAAGGAGCCAGCCAAAAACATTCCAACACAATGCAGCACAATATAATTCTTCTTCTTCTTCTCATTGGTTTAATGTCCGTTCACTACAAGGTGATTTAGACAATGGTACATTCACGTTAAGAATGCACTGAAAAGGGGATGAGGGGAAAAAGTGAAAGGATAAAGAAAATAATGGATGATGATAAGTTTATACAATTTCATTTATAGTAACTGACCTACTGGTGACTGGCAAATACTTGCTGCAACTGATATTAGGACATGCGACTCGGAATCATACAGAACACTTTGGAAATTTCCGTATTTTTCCCTTAGATCTATCCCTTTGCTTTTATACGAGGCAATGAGCACAGGGCAATCAAACAGTATATGGTGGACTGATAAAATAGCAGAACAAGTACATAAAACATCTTTTGAATATTTAGTTTTCCAAGCATTTAGACGTAATTTATGAATTATAATTTCTATATTTCGTGGGCAACACAAACGATTTAAGGGAAATCTAAAAAACTTTGAATATACAGAGTTTGCAAGAATTGAAATAATTTCAAATGAAGATAAACGCAGACCTATACTATTAATCATTATGTCACTTGTACATTCTGAAGCACCGCGTTTTGCCAGAGAATCTGCCAATTCATTCCAATAAAGACCGCAATGTGATGGCACCCAGCAAAATGTTATCCCAATACCTTTAGAAGCAAGAGAATGCACAAGGAACTTGATTTCAAAAATAACATCATTTCTCAGTTTAGAGTCCCAATGTTTTAAAGCCAGTAAAACTGATTTTGAATCAACACAAAAAAGGACATTGTAAATCGCAAGAGAAATATTTGAAATATAATTTAGCGCCATAAGAATTGCGAACAATTCAGAAGTGAATATTGTAAAACCTTTTCCAATACAAAAAGGTCTTTTTACTTTTAAGTCGGGTATAACGAATGCAGCCCCGCACATGCCCGATTCTAAGACAGATCCGTCCGTGTATACTTTCAAGTGGTTTAAATACTGACAATTTATATGATTTTGAACCTCAGTTTTGAGTAGGTTTTGATTAGTGTCCTTTTTTGTTTCTGTGTAGTCAATATCAAAATTTGCATATTTATGTTCCCATGGTGGAATCTGGGGAACTACTGGTAAAACTGGTACGTTTGATATATCGATATTATTTTCCTTCAAAAGGTCTTCAGTATAATTTCTTATTGGCTGCAAAAAAGAGATATTCCTAGCTCTTTTTGGATAATCCTTTTGATTAATAAATATTTCATCGCGAACAGAATTTGAAATAGCAAGACTTCGAATGACATATTTAGAGACAGATAACATTCTTTGCTCAGAAAGTGGAAGTAAATGAGCTTCTGTATAAGTTTTTAATGTACTGGCATGAATCGGCACTCCTAGAGCTATTTTAATTGCTTTGCTATCCACACTTTGCAACTTTTTTAAGAGATAATTTGGAGCAGAAAAATACACTTCTTGACCAGAAATGAGTTTAGATCGAATTAATGAAACAGCAAGATGCATGAGTGTTTTAGTATCCTGACTCCACGGCTGAGCACTCACAATCTTTAAGAAGTTTAATCGTTTCCTGGCTTTTAAAATCAAATTTTCAATATGCATTTTCCAATTTAACTTGCTAGTTAAATGAACTCCCAAGAATCTGGCGTCTTGT
>CM060330.1:49906242-49907698 GCA_030674155.1 Stramonita haemastoma
AAATTTTTCTTTTTTTTGAAAAATTTTGAAGTTGTGCTGGTTCCCCAAAAACCCCCGGGTTTTTTGCCCTTTTTGAATTTTCTTTAATTAATATAAAAAATACATGAAAAACCCACAGGGCACCCCCGCGCGAAAAACCGGGGGAAAAACACACACACCACACACACAAAAAAAACCCCCCAAAACCCCCCCCCCCCCCACGGGCCCCCCAACCCCCAAAAACCCCCAACCCCCCCCCCCCTACCCCCCCCCCCAAAACAAACACACAAAAAACCCAAAAACCCCAACACACACTACACAAAAGGGGGGCCCAAAAAAAACCCCAAAACCACCCCCCCCCCCCACCACAAAAAAACCCCCACACAAACCCCCCCCCCTGCCCATTTTGGTGTTTAAAAAAACACGGGGGAAAAATTTTGGGGTAATGGCCCCCAAAATTTTTTTACTAAAACTTGAAAAAAAATTTTTTAAAGGTAGACAAAAAAACGGAAAACACACAAAAAATTTTTTTAAAATACATACATACAATACATACCCCCATAATAAAATACATAAAATCATACAAAATACATACATACTGGGGGGAATAAAGACTGAATTGGGACAGCCCTACTGAACGACTGATTTTACTGGGGGGATTTTTTTTGACGGGACTGACTGATTACACCCCCAAAAGAAAAAAGGGGCCCAAAATGTCTAAAATTTTATATAAAAAATTTTGGAAAACAATATTCGTTACCGCCCCGCAAAAAAAAAAGGGAACCAAAAGGGGGGAGGGGGGGAAAAAAAGGGGGAAAAGGGGGGGGGGGAGAGGGGGGGGAAGGGGGAGAGGGGGGGGAGAGGAGAGAGGGGGGAGAGAGGGGGAAAAAGGAAAAGAGGGGGGGGGGGTAGAGGGGGGAAGAGAAGAGAGGGGGAGAGGAAGAAAAAAGGGGGAGAGGGGGGGGAAATTAAAAATTGGGGAGAGAGGAAAGGGAAAGTAAGAGAGAGGAGAGGGGAGAGGAGGAGAAGGGAAAAAAGGGGAGAGGGGGGGGGGTTGGGGGAGAGGGGGGGGAAGGGGGGGAAGGAGGGGGGGGAAAAAAAAAGGGGCCACACACCCCCACACCCACACACACCCCAAAAAACAACCACGCAGGGCCCCCGGGCCCCCGAAAGGCAAAAAACCACGCAAAACACACACACAAAACACACAAAAACACACAAAACACAAAAAACCCCACACAACACAAAACCCACACACAACCCACCAACTCCCCCACACTATTTTTTGAGTGCCAAAAAAAAAATTTCTCAAGGCAAAAAATTTCCCAAAATTTTTTATAATGGTAACACAGTCCTTTTTGGGCCCCTTACCCTTTTTGGGGTCTGGCCGAAAGTGTACCTTGAAAGGATCAAAAGTACAAAAAGGGAAAAACCCCCGGTCTCTCTCCTCTTCCCCAATCTTTCCCTCCCCCTTTAA
>CM060330.1:49907798-49917798 GCA_030674155.1 Stramonita haemastoma
ACACACACACACACACAACACACACACACACACACACACACACACACACACACACACAACATCACACACACACACACGCCCAATAAACAACATCTAGTTTTCTTTAAATGACTAAAGCAACTATGAAACATCAGCCACACATTCGAAGGTTCAGGGTTTGTTTTTCCCTGAGAAATGTTTGTAAGTTGACTGAAGAAAACTAACCTTGAATCACGCACGAAACCTTTCCTTCAAATGTCGAGTCAATATTATTCAGAACTGTTTACAACACATTGTAATCAAAGAAGTTTCTTCAAACATTTTCAAACACACATTCTCCATTGAAAGGAATAGAAGTTTTTAAGATTTGAAAAAACACTTTTTAGCACCACATACACTCACACAGTAAAAGAAATCCCAAACTTAGAAAAAAACAACACTTTTCAGATTATAAAACAAATCTGTAAGCGATTGTAAAAAAAACAAACCTTTTTAATCCAATCGAAGTACACGATCACAGAATTTAATCACTTTTTTTTTCTCCTCACCACGAAAAACTTTCACATGACCACGCACAGACTCTTAACCAAAACAAAAAAGAGAAAAAAAGAAAGAAAAACAATACTGTAAACAACTTCCTAAAAAAAATAAACCACACACACACCAAATCTCACGAACACAACTTTCTCCACAAATACTTTTGTATATATATATAATATAAAATATTCAACAATGGGACAAGATGAAAGAAGATGAACACATCCAACTTTCTACGTATACACGAACATAGGCCAACTGAAATTTACCGCCAAAGCGCGTATCGTTTAGAGGAAGCGATGGCTAGCGAAAGAATTCAAGGAAATATAGGAATCCTCCATCCATCCACCCTTCACCCCCCAGTCCATCCCTCCATTGACAAGTCCGTCATTGGCCGTACCACAGCATCCTTCCCTCTTTGCTGCATGCGCCAGTCCGATACGGACGGAACGGCAGGCACTGCGTTGTGCTTATTTGCATATTTTCCGGACCGAAAAAGCACGCGGGAGGTACTGGGCTTCTTTGTATGTGTGTGTGTGTGTGTGTGTGTGTGTGTGTGTGAGTGTGTGTGTGTGTGTGTGTGTGTGTGTGTGTGTGTGTGTGTGTGTGTGTGTGTGTGTGTGTGTGTGTGTGTGTGTGTAAGTGTGTGTGTATGTTTGTAAGTGTCTGTTTGTGTGTCTGTGCTGTGTGTGTCAGTGTGTGTGTATATGTGTGTGTGTGTTTGTGTGTGTTGTATGTCTCTCTGTCTGTCTCTCTGTCTCTGTCTCTCTTTTTTCTTTCTCTGTCTTTCTTTCTATCTCTCTTTCTCTCTGTCTCTCTGTCTGACTGTCTGTCTTTTTGTCTTTCTATCTATTATAGTCCTTGTTCGCCAGTCTGACTCTTTCTGATAGTCTATGTTTTATTGTCATACAATCTCTGATTCTAAGTCTTTTCGCCTCCCATTTTATGCCTCTTGTTTCCCTATCTATCTTTCTTGGCTGCTGTTTTCTTCTCTTTCTGCGAGGATAATGTGTCTGTCTCTGTCTCTGTCTTTCTCTGTCTATGTGTCTGTCTGACTGTTTGCCTGTCTTCCTGTTTCTGTCTGCTGGTCTGTCTGCAGCAATACCCCCCTCCAATAAGGAATATTAGTTAAATCCCCCCCCCCCCCTTTTTATCCAAATGTATGATTTATATCACATGTATAACTTTTGACAGATGGTGGTGGATTGATGTTTTCAGTTGTTTATTTCATCTTGTTTTTTGTTTGCTCCTTACCTATTAACACTTTTCTTTTCTTCCATAATCAAAATTTTTTTATTGTGACTTCTGATTTTGTCTTCTGAACGAGTGCATTTTTATTACCTTACCATATATAGTGTCCTTATTCTTGTATGTTGTTTGGTACTGCATACAGTTTCATTGTTTAGTATCTTTTCAACTTGATGTATCCCTGAAAAGGGCGGGGACTGGATGTAAAAAAGCACACGAGTGCTTTCTATTATCCTCGAATAAATACTTTGCCTTGCCTTGCCTTGCCTTGCCTTGTCTGCCTGTAAGTCTTTCTACCTCTCTGTCTCTTTGTCTCTTCCACCCACCTCTCTCTCTCTCTCTCTCTCTCTCTCTCTCTCTCTCTCTCTCTCTCTCTCTCTCTCTCTCTCTCTCTCTCTCTCTCTCTCTCTCTCTCTCTCTCTCTCTCTCTCTGAAACAAATGTGTATTTCACAATGGAAAATAAAAAAGCAGCTGATAATAGACAATATCTTTTTTTTTATCTCATATAATGTTTGAAAAGAAAACAACCAAAAAATTATATAGAGATAAACAAGAAAGTAGAGTGCAAAGAAAAATAATAAGTAGCCTAAACCAAACAAAAGAATAAAGAAAGAAATAAAGAAAATGTTTGTTGTTGCTGGTGTGTGTGTGTTGTGTGTGTGTGTGTGTGTGTGTGTGTGTGTGTGTGTGTGTGTGTGTGTGTGTGTGTGTGTGTGTGTGTGTGTGTGTTTGCACGCGTGCGTGTGTGTATGTGTATGTGTGTGTGTGTGCGCATGCATGTGCATGTGTGTATGTTTGCATTTGCGTGTGTGTTTGTGTGTGTGTGTGTGTGTGCACGTGTGTATGTTTGCATGTTCTTGTGTGTATATTTGCATTTGTGTGTGTGTATGTGTGTGTGTCAGTGTGTCTGTACTTACGCAGGTGTGCACATCACTGTCAAGCCTGTCGAGTTAGATGTGGCAAGTGGAGTTGAACGTAAATATCACATGCTTAGCTTGGCCAGTTTTTGGGCCTGATTGGTTTTTACATTGTTGGGCTGGCGTCTTTTTAAAAAGAATATGTTGCAGAGCAGCAAGCAAATAAAAAAGTGAAGGCTGCATTTATGTAAAGTTGCACCAATTCCTTCTTTTTTGATAACTTTGTCGCAACCAAATGGCACAGAACTTTTTGAAACAAATATAAATAACGCATTAAAAAATAAACCCAAACACTAAATAAAAATTGCAAACACTTCTTTGGTTCAAAATTGAGGTCATCTTTCTCCTCATCTACAAGATCTTGAGATGTAGGCTTTATATATTGTCTATACAAGACAATAAACTGAGATTTTATTTGCACATGGCATTCAGTGAGGGTAAAAGGTTCCTTGGCCACTTGGGGCTGTTCCTGGCCCAATTCTGTACAAAAAGAAAACACCCCCCTCCCCCCCAAAAAAGCACCTACTTCCACCATTGAAGCAAACATATATAATATATATTGTCCGGTTTGTTTCGTTTTTTGTTTTGTTTTGCTTTGATTTGCGTTGTTTCCGATTGGTGTAGCCCGTGAAGGAACTCACTGTCATCTTGAACAGCAGCTGTACCGTCATGAAGAAAAAAGGTGCTGTTTCTGAAAGATGTATGTACTTAAGTTAACAATACAAATGTTATGGATATTTTGCTATTTCTTTAAAAAAATCTCTCTTTTTGCTATTTTGCTATTTCTTAAAGAATCTATTACAGGCTATCTCCAGTGGTTGTTAAAGACACTAGACCTGAATAACAATGATAATAGAAACACAGAAAAACACGCAAGTAATGAAAAAGGCAAAAAGCTATATCAATGAAATAAACAAATAGTTAAAATGTAAAATATATTTTTGATAATTTCAAAACAGCAACAGAGAAATAATGTCAAGATTTCCGTTGCCCAGAAAGGGTATTAATGCCTGCTTGTTTTGCATGGGCTTTTTATCACATATTCTTGTGTCTGTCTTTCCTGGTTTCTAATTTTATTTTGTGTTTAACACGTTTCTTTAATAATATTTATTTGTGTTAATGACCTGGGAAGCTATTTCCTGTTGAGAACTTAGCCCGGAAGGGAGTATTAATGGGTGCCTGTTTTGCCTGGGTGTTTTATTACATGTTCATTTGTCTTTTTTTTTCTTTTTATGTGTGCTCTAACATATTTTTAAATAACATTCTTAGTTTTAATGACCGAAATAAACATTTCTTTTTGAGAACACGACACAGTAAATCCAAGTTCAACTTTTGGTGAGAACTTTGATTGAAAACGAATCTTAAGAGAATTGATGCTGATTTTTTTTCTTGCATGTCTGCAATTTTTTTCGATTTATATAAATGCATGTATATGACGATGTGTCACCTGACTCATAAACAATATGTAACAATATATATATATAAACAATATATAAACAATCAAGGAAACAAGGAAACAAGCGTGTAAAACAAAAACAAACAAACATAAAAACAAAACAAAACTAACAACCATACAAGTAAACAGACAAGCACACTAACAAAACAAACAAACACACACACACGCGCGCTCTAGCAAGCCAAACAATAAACAAACACGCAAACAAACATACCAACAACAAAACACACAAACAGACAAGCAAACAAAACAAAAGCACTGCCAGATAATGCACTGACACATATCATGAATAGTCAAACACGAGGCGAACATCCAGCCTCAGTCAGAAATGTAATCATAAGGTAGCAGCACATACGCCTGCTGATAGCCAGTGACAGATGGCACCAGCATTGCAATCAGCCAGCCTGGCAAGTCCCTGAAGCTAAGGAGGAGTGGGGAGGATTCTGTCTATATATATATATATGTGTGTGTGTGTGTGTGGGAGAGAGAGAGAGAGAGAGAGAGAGAGAGAGAGAGAGAGAGAGAGAGAGAGAGAGAGAGAGAGAGAGAGAGAGAGAGAGAGAGAGAGAGAGAGAGAGAGAGGAGAGAGAGGGACATACACACACACATAGACACAGAGACAGACAGAAAGACAAAGAGGGAGACACACACACACACACACACACACACACACACACACACACACACACACACACACACACACACACACACACACACACACACACACATACATACATACACACACACACACACACACACACACACACACACACACACACACACACACACACAGACAGAGACAGAGACAGAGACAGAGGCTTCCTTCAAAACCAAAACCATTTACTAAACCCCCTCAGAGGAGGTTAGAATCGTGTGTAAGTGGATTTTTCCACAGGAGTTAACATCAGTGCCGACTCCACTCCCCCACAAGTCTTTTGGATGAGACTATAAACCCTGGTTCCGTTTGCAAATGCACGCAGAACCTCTTGGGCACACGTTAAATACCGTTCCGATTTTCAGAAGAGTAGGTCAATGTGTGCCTATGACAACGAAAAAGCATACCCACGGAGACAGGATGTAAAAAGCACATGGGAGCTTATTCTATTATTCCGCCAAAACTAAAATAAATGATAACAACAACGATAATCATCATCATCATCATCATCATCATCATCATCATCATCATCATCATCATCATCATCATCATCATCATCATTATCATCATCATCATCATCACCATCATCATCAATCATCATCATCATCATCATCATCATCATCATCATCATCATCATCATCATTATCATCATTATCATAACCATCATAATCATCATCATCATCATATAATAATGATAATAATAATAATATAATAATAATAATAATAATAATAATAATAATAATAATAATAATAATAATAATAATAATAATAATAACAACAACAACAACAACATAATAACAATAATAACAGCAGCAACAACAATAACAACAACAATAACAATACAAAACAGTAGTCCAAAGACTTTCAAAAATAGCACTTTGAACAGACATAGCTGATTCCAGTTGACAGGTCGCAACCAGCACTTCTGTCACCTGTTTTTTGGACACCCCAGGGTAAAAGATCAATGGCAACTTTGCTGATATTCTGATCAATACATACACACTGCATGACATCTGCTGTCTGGCACTCTGCTTCATGTCTTTGCCCACCACTGATTAAATCGATTTTTTTTCTCCAGAAACTTGCTACGCCTACACATTTCTGATCAATCGTGGTGTGAAGTAGAGCACTGCAATCATTGCTGACAAGTTTTGCAATTCAGTTGAAGGCTTATTTGTCAGGAGGTTTGTCAATATGTTATCCTACCACAACTGTGTCATTATGTTTATTATATGTATATCAAGTCAAATCGAATTTTTTTTTAATCATCCCATGAAGGACAATCACAATACTGACAGGCATATCAATACGAATCATAATCTTCAAAGAGACAAGAAAACTACATTTTGCATTGGTTTAAACAGTCTAAGATAACTTCAAATAGAAATGCCACAGTGATATAGTGCATAAAATAACAAATAGTAGAGCGTGATTAATGTATGAGTGACATGTTTGTTGTATACAGCATTTCCTTTGGCAATGATTTAATAAAATAAACAAACTTTGAAAAAAAAATATTCATGCTGCTACTTGCAAGTGTGTGGGTTAATTCTTCTTGAAGAACTAGGTCTGGACATATGATTGTATTGGTTTCTTAAATGTGTGCAGACGATAATTATGGTACGCCTAGTTATGGCCAGATGCTTTGTCAGTTCTGGAATGAAGCAACGTAGTTAAGGTTTACAAATACACTTGTCTTTTTCATGATTCCAATTGTTCTATTGAATTGCCCATTTTTCATAACACGTTTTGAGCATGGCAACTAGTACCCATTAAAATTATTCATTGAACATGGGAGAATAGCAGCCTGATAGGTGAGATACTTGGAAAAAGCCATTAACACAAACATATCATCTAATGTCCTCTTAGGGCCTCACAATGACTCCCACGCATGGCAATTAAAACAGTAACAGGATATTCTAATTGACCCTGGTGAACACCTAACAACAACAGTAGTAACAACAACATCTACAACCAGGAATGTACAGACACAAAGCTGACTTCCCTAGAGCTTTATACATAGCCACACACACAACATAAACTATCTAATACCGATTTTACAGATCATACCAGGACAACAGTGAGCTGTTTTTTTGGATACCTTGATCTAGGAGAATAGCAGTGACGCTGCCAATATTCTGATCCACTTTTCTAAATAGCACTGCTTCTTTACTTGGTGGTTCTGTCTTTGATTCCACCCGCTGCACTCCTCCCCCCTCCCCTGTCACTCCTCCCTCCGCCATTCCTGACAATATATTTTTTTCTCCTTCCAGAAACATCCTATAGCCTACACGCTTCCTATGTGAGTGGAAGGACGTTAAACTGAACAATAATAACACACACAGCAACAACAACAACAACAACAACAACACACACATTTTCAAACACACACACACACACACACACACACACACACACACACACACACACACACACACACACACCACACACACACACACACACACACACACATTGTGCTTTGTGCTTTGTGCACGCTTTGTGGTCACAATCTTAGGACCCCAGTTCGAGCTCAGGTACGAGCCATCCCTCTAGCACCCGCTCAAGGGGGGTGTTTCCCCTAGAGTTAACATCAGTGCCGACTTCACTTGCCCTGAAGTTGTTAGGCTGAGGCTACAAACTGAGGGTCCGGTGTGCAAACGTATTCAGTACATTTTGCCCACACGTTAAAACCTGTTTCATCTTTTGGAACAGTAGTCCGCATATGCCAGTGGGAACGGATGATAGAATTTTACAAAACCGCATGCACATTTTATATATTTTATACCACTTTAAGTCACAGCAGAGTTCTCTGCATGAACTTCGGGCTGCTCCGTCTAGGGAGAACGTGTCACCAGAGGGCGATGCAAACCATTATTTATTTCATTTGCTATCTGCAACTGTATTTGTCTCCCTATCAGAATGGCGTTTTTCAACAAGTTTTTGCCAGGAACAATTCTCTTGTTGCCGTGGGTTCTTGCACGTGCGTTAAATGATTAAGTGTGAAACATGGGAACAATACTTTATAGTGTAATTCAACAGACTAGCACCCAGATCACCACTCGTAGTCTAATGGATGGGGGGAGAGGTACAGGTCTAAACGTGGATCAAACTACCGTACACTTCCGAACCCGACTTTACGCTTTGTAAGCAGATGCGTTATCTCTAGACCCCCGATCCCCCCACTACTGGGTTTAGATGCAAAAGAAGCTTGTGAGTGCTTTACTAATAGTCTTTGAAATAAAAGAATGAATCAGTAAAACACGATGCTCACTTACATCTGTGCTACATATCATTGCAATCATCGTCGTTGAGTTTGCAGAAATTTGGATGATTCTTGATCAGGAGGCTGGTCAACACGTTACAGCAACATCTTCCATGAGTTTCCACGTTATTATGTTCAAATGTGTAAGGTATTATTTTTGTGCCGGAAAAAACAAGGTTACAGAACATGTTTCCTTCATCTCATTAAATTTTGCGAAGTCTAATTATAGTGCACTTTGCTCACGCAAAAAGCTGTCATTAAGGAATGTAGGTAAAACTTTTTGTGCTGAAAAAAACAGTGAAAAAGTATTTAGTGCAACTCATTAAATTTTTGCTAAACCTTATTATGATGCACTTTGCCAACGCAAAAAGCTGTCATTTAGGAATGAAGGCTAAAGTAGGAAGGCCTTACTTAATCAATCATGTTATTAAGCGTGAAATTCTGTCAAGGTCTTCTCCTATGACAAGTCCTAGAATAGCAACAGGCACTCCCCATTAAAAAAAAGAGAGAGAAAAAAATCATCTAAAATAGGAACACAAATAGCTGTAAGAAGGTGCACTTTTCATACACGGAAATATCTCAACCAGAGTGATTCACAGTCTTCCAGTGTTTCCTAGGAGAGGTGAGGGAGATGGAATGCAATGTACTGGTAATTCTGAGCGGATGAAGGTTGGAGGGAAAGTGTACTAGTCATAACAACTCTTACCAGACCAATTTTCTCCCACCCCACCCCTTACCATTGTTGTACATATTAGATTCTGTTTATAGCAGACAGGAATGCTGTACAAGATTGTGGACTACTGGAAAGAAAGGACAGGAGAGGAGAGGGGAAGACAAGGTCATTCGGATGAGACCATAAACCGAGGCCCCGTGTGCGAACGCACGCAGAACATCTTGCGCACCCGTTAAAACCCCGTTCCGCCTGTCGGAAGAGCAGGCCATTGTGTGCCGGTAGGATCGGATGACAAAATTGTATTTAAAAAATAGCATGCACACAGGTGTCGTGTTTAGACACCATTCCTGAGGGAAAAAATGGGTAGGCGCTGCACTTGTGGCGACGCGCTCTCCCCGGGGAGAGCAGCCCGAATTTCACGCAGAGAAATCTGCTGTGACATAGAGTGGTATAAAATAAAATAAAATAAAATAAAATAAAATAAAATAAAATAAAGTAAAACCTTAAAGCAGCCAGGCTACATAGGTTTCTTTGATTCCTCCACTTCTAAGGTACCTTAAAACAGCGTTGTCTTTCATGCTTGTTCTATGGGTCTCTCTGTCTGTCTGTATATCGTTTTTTTCTACCTGCTGCCTTTCATTTATAAACAAATTCCTTTGCAATCATCATTAGCTTAATCACAAAAATGGTTATGTCGTTTTTTGTTTTTAAACATTTGCAACCTTGAATTTAATTATAACTGCAAGGTTCTCACACTATAGAGCTCTAAACAATACCTTGCACACACATAGCTTGTCTTGTGACAAATTGCACCGCCACAGCTATCCAGTGCTTTGGACATTCTGAAGTACCCGGGTAATACACAGAGTGCCGATTTCCTGGTCAATATAATATCCACTCTAAGGCGGCTGCTTTCTCTCCCACAATGCTTCGAATCTTTGCATCCCCCTAAAAAATCAATTTATTTTTCCTTAAGGAAGGTGCTACCTTCACACCCTGTCGATTAGTCGCTGTGAGGTGTATAGCACAACATACATTGCTGGTGAATGTGCACCAAAACTGGATGTGTCTCTGTTTAGTATGCTTATCAACGTAGCAAACTATTATCTACTATCCTAACAAGGTTGTATATTTCCCAAGTTAACGTCAAAGGGTTGTCCAGATTACGCACCCTTGTCTCATCTCATCATGCATTCGCATATTTCTGTGAGACCCGAAGTACATACTGGATGGTCATATTTTACTGCATCCTGCAGGCCTGCCCTACCTTCA
>CM060330.1:49922798-49935298 GCA_030674155.1 Stramonita haemastoma
TCCACTGGTATCATGAGGACCTCAGTTCTGATTCCTCCGTGAATTTCTGTTCCTGTAGGAATTTTCTGTTAAAGCCTTCCGGGCCCGAGGTTCACAGGGAAAGGTCCTTGGAGGAACGTTGTGGTGGTCACCACCCCGGGATGGGTGTTTCAGTCAGTAGGAGGCTGTGTATGTGGCGCCCTATGTATATTAATCAAAACAGACATTACTGTGCACGAAGAGAAGAGACAAAGCATATGTGCAGGCTTTTCTGGCTTATGGCATCATGGCAACATTATATTGCTAGCTCTCTGGGTATTCCTAATCCTCAGCCACCAACCAGTATAACAAATCTGTGTGTAGCTGGGGCTGACAAATTGAACTGAGCAGGGTGGAAACAGCAGAACATGGTTGTCACAGAAATCAACAAAACAGAAAACCCCAAAACAAACAAACAAATCCCAAACAAAAGTCAACAGCATAGCATATTAAAAAAAAAGAAAAGACAACAGATTTTTAAGAAAAAACATGATATGACGTGATAAGTAAATCCTGGAAACAGTAGGCTACTCTCCCCACGAATACTCTAAATTCATTGGAGCCTAGCAGTTCAGAAAAGAAGTAGCTGAAAGATGTGTGTGTGTGCGCGCGTGCGTGCGTGCGTGCGTGTGTGCGTGTATGTGTCTTTGTGTGTGTGTGTGTATTAGTGCTCGTGCGCGCGTGGGTGTGTGTTATGTTGTGCATATCGTTGTTTGTGAAGAGTAGGTGTGATTTCAAGTGCACAATGTTAAAGTCCACTGGAAATTTGATAATGATAATGGAACCAGAGGACACAAAGGAAGGCTACTATTTTTTCGATTCATTAAAAATGCTTTACATGGCTCTCACTTCCAGCTGTCAATTAATTAATCTGACGAAGCGTGAAGGGTTTATTTTCTGCAGGGGAGGACAGTCCTTGTTATAAAGCACTCACACAGTTAATTAGGATTCTTTCAAGAGGGTTCCTGAAATATCATTAATAATTGTGGTATTCTGCCTGCCTTGTCTTTTCATCTGCTAATTCTGATCTGCTTCGTGTTGCTGCGCTTTTCTCTCTGTCTGTCTTTCTGTATCATTGTCTCTGTTTCTGTCTGTCTTTCTGTCTGTCGGTCGGTCGGTCTGTCTGTCTGTCTGAATCTCTCGGACGGGGTCTCTTTCTAACTCTGTCTCTTCCTCTGTCTTAAGCTGTCTGTTCGTCTGTTTATTTCCCTATTTTGTCTGTCTCTGTCTGTCTGTTTATTTGTCTGTCTGTTTGTCCGTGTGTTTGCCTCACTTTCACTCACTCACTCTCTCTCTCTCTGTCTATCTCGTTCTCTCTCTTACTCTGTCTGTCTGTCTGTCTGTCTGTCTGTCTGTCTGTCTGTCTGTCTCTGTGTCTGTCAGTCAGTCAGTCAGTCAGTCAGTCAGTCTGTCTGTCTGTCTGTCTGTCTGTCTGTCTGTCTGTCTGTCTGTCTGTCTGTCTGTCTGTCTGTCTGTCTGTCTGTCTGTCTGTCTCTCTCTCTCTCTCTCTCTCTCTCTCTCTCTCTCTCTCTCTCTCTCTCTCTCTCTCTCTCTCTCTCTCTCTCTCTCTCCTCTCTCTCTCTCTCTCCATGTTTAGTTATTGCATTAACAAAGCAAGTAACGCTGAAAAGCAGTCTATCATGATCTGTCTATTATGGGTGTAAAATTGAGAAGTGACTGATATTTCACCTTCGTGCATGTTAACTTATAGCATAAAACAAGTATGATGAGGATGATAACGATGGTTGTGACGAGTATTTGGATTTTAATCACCAATAGTTATGATACTTTTAATCATGACTGTGTTGAGGAAAGTGATAATGAGGACGCCTTTAGTCATGACTGTGTTGAGGAAAATGGTAATGAGGACGCCTTTAGTCATGACTGTGTTGAGGAAAATGGTAATGAGGACGCCTTTAGTCATGACTGTGTTGAGGAAAATGGTAATGAGGACGCCTTTAGTCATGACTGTGTTGAGGAAAATGGTAATGAGGACGCCTTTAGTCATGACTGTGTTGAGGAAAATGGTAATGAGGACGCCTTTAGTCATGATTGTGTTGAGGAAAATGATAATGAGGACGCCTTTAGTCATGACTGTGTTGAGGAAAATGGTAATGAGGACGCCTTTAGTCATGACTGTGTTGAGGAAAATGGTAATGAGGACGCCTTTAGTCATGACTGTGTTGAGGAAAATGGTAATGAGGACGCCTTTAGTCATGACTGTGTTGAGGAAAATGGTAATGAGGACGCCTTTAGTCATGACTGTGTTGAGGAAAATGGTAATGAGGACGCCTTTAGCCATTACTGTGTTGAGGAAAATGGTAATGAGGAACGCTCTTAGACGCATGCTATGTATTTGAACGTGCTGCATTACTAGATAATTAATAAAAGATGTTCGTCGACATATTACCGCTGTAATTTGGCCAAAGGACAAAGACCGAAGTACTACTACAACGTTAAGGGTTAAAAGTCCATAGTTCACTCTGTGATTCTCTCTTCCTCTGTGTGTGTGTGTGTGTGTGTGTGTGTGTGTGTGTGTGTGTGTGTGTGTGTGTGTGTGTGTGTGTGTGTGTGTGTGTGTGTGTGTGTGCGTGTGTGTGTGTGTGTGTGTGTGTGCGTGTGTGTGTGTGTGTGTCTGTTTGTCTGGATGTCTCTCTGTCTGTATGTGCATGTATACGTTTCTCTGCGGGCTTGTATGCATGCATGACTGTGTGTGTGTGTGTGTGTGCTATTGTGTATGTGTGCGTGCGTGCGAGCATGCGTATGTGTGTGCGTGTGTGTGTGCATGTGTGTCTATGTATGTGTGTGTTTGTGTCTCTGTGTGTCCGTGTGTGTGTGTGTTTATGTAGGCACGGTATCACAAAATAATTTTGTGGGGGGAGCGGAGGGGGGCTGCTTCTTCATCTCTTGAAATCTGATGACGAAGATGGATTTAAAAAAGAGAAAAGACGGTTTGAATCTTGTCAAAATCCGGCAACATTGCATCAACTGCAGCTGTCACGTTATGTGATGGACCCTTATGGTTTATTACCTTCAGGGGTGGACAGCACTCGTCATAAACCATTCTCTGTTTTAATTAGGGTTCACTTGAAAGGGTTCTTAGCTGGGTGCATTTTCCTATCTGCCTGTCAGTCTGTCAGAATATTCTTGTTGATTTAACATTGTTTATTCTGTTGGTCTGTGTGTCTCTATTAATTTTAATTTTACGTTGATTTTTTTTGTCTCAACATGTGCTTTTTAAACGCATACATACATACACACACACTCACACACACAGCACACACAACACAACATACACAACACAACACAAACAAACACACACACACACATACAAACACACAAACACACAAACACACACACACATACACACATACATACATACATACATACATACATACATACATACATACATACATACATACATACATACATACATACATACATACATACACAAACACACACACACACACACACACACACACACACACACACACACACACACACACACACACACACACACACACACACACACACACACACACACACACTCACACACGAGCATAATCTCTCTCTCTCTATTATATCTTCTGTCCTTACATCTCGTCTTCTGTTTATCACTGTCTTGTTGTTTTGGCCTTCTTGTTTGGTTTATTATTGTTGTTAGTTGGAGGTGTTTCTTAAACTGATGTAATCCCTGATTAGGGCAGGAACTGGATGCAAAGAGGCACATGAGTGCTTATTTATTATCCTCGAAATGAAATGAAATGATTTGATTTGATTTGATTTGATATGATTTGATTTGATCTCTCTCTCTCTCTCTCTCTCTCTCTCTCTCTCTCTCTCTCTCTCTCTCTCTCTCTCTCCTCTCTCTCTTCTCTCTCCTCTCTCTCTCTCTCTCCTCTCTCTCTCTCTCTCTCTCTCTCTCTCTCTCCTCTCTCTCTAGGGGGGCGGATAGCCTAGTGGTCAGAACATTGCGCTGGCAATTTGAAGACCCGGGTTCGAGTCCGGTCGAGGAATTTTCTTCCTGGAGTTAACATCAGTGCTGACTCCACTCTCCCCAAAAGTCCTTCGGATGAGACTTTAAACCGAGGCCCCGTGTGCAAACGCACGCAGAACATCTTGCGCACACGTTAAATCCTGTTCCGTTTTTCGTAAGAGTAGGCCATCGTGTGCCGGTGGGAACAGATGACAATATTTACAAAAACTGCATACACACGGGGACCGGATGAAAAAAAGCACATGTTGCTTATTCTGTTATCCTCGATATAAAAGAATAAAAGAATAAATAAATCCTCGATATAAAAGAATAAATAAATAAATAAATAATAATAAATCTCTCTCTCTCTCTCTCTCTCTCTCTCTCTCTCTCTCTCTCTCTCTCTCTCTCCTCTCTCTCTCTCTCTCTCTCTCTCCTCTCTCTCTCTCTCTCTCCTCTCTCTCTCTCTCTCCCCCTCCCCTTCTGTCTCCCCCCTTCTCTCTTTCTCTTTCTTTTATTAAGTTTGTCTAGTATTAATGCGTTCAATCGCTTTGTCATTTTTAAACTAACTGTCACTTTGAGCTGCAACTAATCAGTGTTAACAGGAATCTGTTTTATTTGTGCGCCTTGTTTAGTTTTCAATTTCTAATTTGTTTATTAATCTCTTAGAATATGATTTATGATATGTGTGCTCTGGCTGATATTGCAGGTTTGCCATTTTGAACTGTGCCATTTCATCATTTAATATTTGTTCTATTTTACTTTATTCATCTTCATATGTGTCTGTGTCTGTACCTTTAAATAACACACATGCATACACATGCACGGACGCTCGCACACACACACACATGCGTACACAAGCACACACGCGAGTGCGCACACCCACCCACCCACACACCCACACACAGCACACACACACACACACACACACACACACACACACACCACACACACACACACACACACAACACACACATATTCACACACATATTCACACACACACATATACAAACACATACACATTCAACCCCCCCCCCCCCCACACACACACACACACACGTGCGCGTATCCGTGCTCAGACATCTATAGACTCACACGTCTTAGGGTATATATATTTTTTTTCAGAAAAGAGCTAGTTCCCACGAGTGTGCAGTATATAGATCAGTTATACACACCGACGTTTGCTGTGGTCCCGAATGGGTTAGGTGCTGTCTACAGATTCTTGTCAGAGAAAAACTTCTTTCATAACTTTCTGTTTCCATTATAGAGTTGATTTTGTTGTTTTTTGCTTAGATAACATAGCACCAGTTCCAGAGAAAAGGATGAGGATGAAAATGAAAACAAAAGGGAAAGTTTAATTTAGTTTTTCGCTTCTTTCTTTTCACGTTCGTAGTTTCTGGAGTATGTAAGGGGCTATGTTGTTTTAAAGTTAGCCTGTTTCAGAGAAAACAACAACGAATTAATTATTTTACAAAACATATATTTAATCTGTTATTGTCATCATCATATTAGTAGTATTAGTATTGTAGTAGTTTCTGGGTATGTAAGGGCTTTGTGGTTATAAAGTCAGTTGTTCTAGAGAAACAAACAGATTATATTTTTACAAAATATATTTAATATGTTTTTGTCATCATCATTATTATTAGTATTATTATTAGCATTGTAGTAGAAGTAGTAGTAGTAGTAGTAGTAGTAGTAGTAGTAGTAGTATAGTAGAGCAGCAGCAGCAGCAGCAGCAGCAGCGCAGCGAGGAGCAGCAGGCGAAGCAGCAGAAAGCAGCAGTAGAGTAGAGTAGTAGTAGTAGTAGTAGTAGTAGTAGTAGTAGTAGTAGTAGTAGTAGTAGTAGTAGTAGTAGTAGTAGTAGTAGTACAGCAACAGCACAGCAACAGCTGTTCCAAGACAAATGGAAACAGATGAGACAGTTTATCACCATTTTAACAGTCTATTAGCACGTAATTTCTCCTAAGTGTGCTTAGACCTCTTGGGGTACACAGGGTCTAGACACTGGATTAGCTGCGGTTTGGTCATCAGACTGGTCTTTTGTCATCATTTCCAGTCCTTAAACGTCGCAAACACTGTCTATTTGATTTAATATTAATTTGTTCACCTATGTTTGTGGAGATAACAGTGTTTTAGGAAGCATTTAAACTTTCAACAAACATGGTTTATAGAGTGAAACACAAGAAACTAGATATAAAGAGAAAAACTGGAATATTTTTATCCCTGTATGTGCATATGTACAAAAGGAATTAAAGCAGCGGCATGTATGCACCTAAATTAGGCTGAAAGATCGTATATGTAACATTATATATTCATATAATAAGAGATCATATAATATATAGATATGATTACATATAATATATATATATAATATATAATATATAATATATATATAAATAAGCAGAAAGGGAGGAGAGGACATATTACACAGACAAGACAGACAGAGAGACAAACAGATAGAGATAAATTGCTAAATCTATTTCCATTTAGGCCATGACACTTGTTTTCATTAATGTCTGACAAAATATTTGGCCTATTTTCACTATAAATGATTACTTTCTTTGAGAGAAAAAAGAGTGTTAAGCATAACATAAGCCGACATTACTGGTTGTATTCCAAGCCCTACCAATTGTGATGAAACTCCATTGAAGTTTACAACCTCTCTTTAACAGACAGTGGTCTAGACAGGACATGATTATACAATTATCTTGTGTTTCAAGAGAGGTGGTATTTTCATTTTTCATTTTATTCTTTCATATCGAAGAGAATGGAAGGAACACTCATGTGTTTTTTTTTTCTACCCACCCGGTGTGTATGCGGTGTGTAAATATGTTATCTGTTCCCAGCGGCATTCAATGGCCTACTTCTCAGGGTGGTATTTATTTTATGCTTATTTTATTATTTATTTTATTTTTTTATATCGAGGATAATGGAAATAAGCACTCATGTGCTTTTTTCACATCCAGTTCTCGTGTGTATGCAGTTTTTGTAAATCATGCCATCTGTTCCCACCGGCATACGATGGCCTACTTTTACGAAAATCGGAACAGGATTTAACTGTGCGCAAGATGTTCTGCCTGCGTTCGCACACGTGGCCTCGGTTTATAGTCTCATCCGAAGGACTTTTGGGGGAGTGGAGTCAGCACTGTTAGGAATGTGTAAAACGTTTATTGCGAGTCTTTTTTGATTGTCTGAAATGACTTACGGTTCATTTAGAAACGCACAGAACAATTCAAATCGGGCTACCTTTTGTAGCCTATTTTTCAGTTTGTCAAAGACAAGATGCCTTTAAAAAAAAACAAAGAGACTTTTAAAACTTTCATTCCTGGGCTAGATCTCTGGTTTTATCCATGATGAGATGTTGCCTATGCAAACGCTTTCATCCATCATAAAGGTAGGCAAATCCTGACTGAGGGCTATGCTTGGTATGTTTGTGTTTCAATAACCCACCGAACACTGACATATTTAACAAAATATAAAGCGTGATATTTGATCTTCTGCATGTGTAATACAGACCAAGGGAATTAAGGCAGGCTTGCGCTTAAAGTTAACCGAGATATAGTAACAAAATTCCCACTTTAATCACTAGACGCAGCGAACGATTTGCACCTACAACTTCGTGGACCTTGGCCCAGGTCAAAAGCTGTGTCAGTTATTGTTGGCTGCTGAATACAGAGGCCTACACTACAATTCTAAAATGTTGTTATGTTGTAAAATGCTGTGTTGAGATTGCTTTCAGCAGGACAAGTTCTAAACATAACAACCTTTCCTCCTCCTTTTTACATACATAAACACACACCAACACACCTTACACACACAAACACACACACACACAAAAACGCGCGCGTGCACACATACACACACACACTGCACATATCACACACACGCGTGCACGCGCGGTGATACACACATTAACACGCACATATACACACACTTACAAACACAAACATTAATAAACTGACAGAAACAGACACTGGCACAGACACAGACACAGATACACACACAGACACACAGACACACAGACACACAGACACACAACACACACGACACACACACACACACACACACACACACACACACACACACACATTTACATGATATCATTTTTATCAAGTCGGCACGAGTTTATGAGCTTGTCTTTTTAACGTGTTTAAAAGGAAATAACTGAATATATCCATTCATTAGGCATAGTATTTTGAAAAAACGTTTTGTTACACAAGTCTAAAACTTTTTTAACACACAAATACCGGAGCGTATGCATGTATCACTTGTGCTTCTGTTCTGACATGAAAATGCAGGCAGCACCCACCACACACACACACCCACACACGAACGCACGCACGCACGCACCCACGTAAGAACGCCCGCCCGTACGCACACACACACACATACACACACGCACACCACAAACACACACGTCACACGTACACACACACACGTACACACGTACACACACACAACAACACAACACACACACACACACACACACACACACACACACACCACACACACACACACACACACACACACACACACAAAAGAGAGAGCATGCAGGCGTTTACAACTTTTATGTGAACAAGATACCACCAGCTAACTAAAGGCCATACTAAGACCAAAGAACGTCTGCCCTTTCTCTTTTTTATATCCTATAAACTTTTTAGACTATATCAAAAGGTGACCAATACCATCCTTGTGACAGGCAATTTCTTTTGTAATGACTTGTGAGTGGGTTTCTTTTGAAGCGGCTAACCTGGGAAGAAAGATCAACTAGCCTGGTTTTAGGTTCACAACAACAGTGTAAAGTTTGCAGGATACAAAGGCAAGTTTTTAGTATGTGGACTACCGGTTAGGGGTTTAGTTCACTAGGTTTTAATGGTCTTTGTCGCATCGTTAGTTTCTCTTTGTTTTCATGTGTTTTTTTTCGTTTCCTAAACTTTTAGTTCTTCCTTGTTTTCTGTTTGGTGTTTAGCTCACAAAAAGGCCTTTTCCGCACTTAGATACACATACACGCACACACATACACATACACACACATACGCGCACACACACACACACACACACACACACACACACACACACACACACACACACACACACACACACACACACACACACACCACACACACACACACACACACACACACATCCACACTTACTTGTTTCTTTATGAAAAATATAATAAAGTAACTGTACGACATATCAGAAACCCAAAGGATTTCCGACCTTTCTTCTTTTTGTCTACTTTTAATTTTTAAATGATACCGAAAGGTGAAGAGTATTATTCCCCCTTATAGGCAATTTCTTTTATAATGATTCGTGTATGATTTTCTTTGAAGCGGCTAACCTGTGTAGATAGATAAACTAGCTGGTTTAGATTCACTACACAAGTGTAAAGTTTGCATCAAACAAAAGCAAGTTTTTAGTACTTAGGGGGTTCGTACATTGCGTTTTTTTGGTGATCTTTCTCGTGTTGGTATTCTCTCTTGCTTGGTATACTTTTTTTTTATGTTAGATACATTTCTTCCTTTTTCTTCTTTTTTAGAGCACACACGCATACACCACACCGCGCGCGCGCGCACACGCGTGGGCTTGTCCACATACCAGCACTTACTTTTAAACACACAAACACACGCACACACACACACATACACACACGCATGCACACGCCACACACACCACACACTCTCTCTCTTCACACACACTTACACACCCACACACACACACACACACACACACACACACACACACACACACACACACACACACACACACACACACACACACCACTCCCATCAACATTCACACAAACTGAAAGGTATATATAAATGACTTCAGCAGTCTGAAGTATACCATGAAACCTAATCATTTCTGATGTACTGCCTTTTCATCCCTAGCAAAAAGCTTATGACGTAAAAGAAAAGATAAAGGCAATGCTTCTACATCTTAATTGACAACTTTGTTTTATATCCATCGATGATGGTGGTTGTCCAGCAAATGGTCTTTGTAGATAGGTCAGCTGTAGGGGTTGGGGTCAAGAACAAAAGCATCAAGATTGCACGGCAAAAGGTAGTTCAGCGGCATTGTCACTAAGTAACAGAGTTTATTGTTCTTGTTTAGGGTTTTTTTTTCTTAAAGTCACAGACAGTATGTGTTCACTTTGTCCTTTGATCTGTATTTCCCTCCTTAGATTTATGTCTGTTTGTCCTTCGATGCTATGATTACCTGTGAAGTCATACAGAAATAAAGATAGACAGATAGTGCACGCAAACATACTCATCACACACAATATCACACACACCACACACCTGCACGGCGCGCGCACGCACAGAGAGAGAGAGAGAGAGAGAGAGAGAGAGAGAGAGAGAGAGAGAGAGAGAGAGAGAGAGAGAGAGAGAGAGAGAGAGAAGAGAGAGAGAGAGAGAGAGAGAGACAGACAGACAGACAGACAGACAGACAGACAGACAGACAGACAGACAGACAGACAGACAGACAGACAGACAGACAGACAGACAGACAGAGACAGAGAGACAGAGACAGACAGAGACAGAGACAGAGAGACAGACAGAGAGACAGACAGACAGACAGAGAGAGAGGCAGAGAAACACAGAGACAGAGAAACAGAGACAGACAGACAGAGACAGAAGACAGAAGACAGACAGACAGAGACAGACAGACAGTGAAAGACACACAGAGACAGAGACAGAGAGAATGAGAGAGAAGGAGACAGAGACAGAGAGACACATACACAGAGCCAGAGAGACAGAGACAGAGAGACAGACAGTCAGAGAGAGAATTAACATTTTTCTTCTTCACAAGGGAAATCTACTGCAAGCAACAAACTTGGTTACTGTCCACAAGAGATGGTAACAGGCGGTTTGGGAAAAGTGCTCAATTGAAAAGGATATTGCTGTAGCTTCTGTTGGGCGTTTCTTAGCCAAACACTCTAGGGTTCGAGCTGTCTCATTTATCTCATATGGGAATCCACTGTAAAGCCATGCCTGCAAAATGAATGGCAAGCGTGTGTGTGTGCGTGTGTGTGTGTTAGTGTGTGTTAGTGTTAGTGTTAGTGTGTGTGTGTCGGCGTGCGCGCGTGTGTGTTGTGTGTGTTAGAGAGAGAGATGGAGAGAGAGAGAGAAGAGAGAGAGAGAGAGAGAGAGAGAGAGAGAGAGAGAGAGAGAGAGAGAGAGAGAGGAGAGAGAGGAGAACAATTATTTGTTTTGATTGCTTGTGTATGCAAATTGAGTACAAGAGATTCGACTTTTATAAAGCACTATCTTAACTCCAAATATTGCCTGTTTAATAGCTCATCAAGATTTAGGTCAGTGTTAAATAATTATACAATAGTTCTTGCTTAAATTAAGCTTGTACATACAACCCCTATAGATACATTTCTGCGATAGTTGTATATTGATAAGTAATAAAATACTACCCCATTGTCTGTTCAATATCTTTTAACACACAAACGACCAAAAAACGGCATACATCTACAGCTTGTGATCGAAAATGGATTTTGTCCATTGAAGTTTACGAGCCTACTCCAGTAAAGGGGAAGTCTAGACAGGGCATCAATGTTCATTATCTTGTGACTCCCACGCGTACGGTACCTATTATCTGTTATAAAACAAATTAGCTTGAAAGTCTTTGTTTAGCTTGGTTACAGCTGGAATAGGCTATCTTTGAAACGAAAAGACAAAAAAGTGTATGATAGTATTTTGCTAATGTTTTTGTTCGATGACATAGAGTTAATTTTTGGAGAATGAGGTCTTTGATGTATCATGTTACTATTTTTCTTTGCTTTTCTTGTATGCATGGTTTTTGTTTTCCTATAAATCCATTGCTTGTTTAGTTGATTGGTTGGCTGGTTGTTCTTTTTTCCTGTTTAAAATTTTTTATTTCTATTATTTTACTCATTAATGATGTTTTTGCTTAATTGTTTTTTTTCATTCATTTTTTTTTGGGTGAGTCTTTGATTTATTTCTGTTCTTTTTTCTTTCTTTTCTTGTATCTTTTTTGTTTTTCTTAAACCTTGCTTTTTTGTTTTGGTTGCTGGTTGTTCTTTTTCTGTTTCAAGTTTTTTTTTCTTATTTTTCTATTTTCTTTCTTACTTTTTCTTCTTTCTTCTTCTTTCTTTCTTTTCTTTCTTTCTTTCTTTCTTTCTTTCTTTCTTTCTTTCTTTCTTTCTTTTTTCTTTCTTTTTCTTTTTCTTTCTTTCTTTCTTTTCTCTGTCTTTCTCTCTCTTTTTGGTGTTTGTTCTTTTATCTTATACTAGTTGTACCTTTTTCTTCTGTTTCCCCAGTTCACTATTATGTTCACCTATTATTTATTGGTTTAGAGTTTAGTTTAAAAGAATTTGGGAAATTCTGTATCGTAACTAATGAGAACTTCAGTGAAAAAAAATCCTTTACAGTTGTTTTTTCTTCTTGGTCTTATGTCTATTCACTACTAGGTGATTTAGACAAGCAAACCTTAATTTCCTAACCAATAAGTCGAACGGGAAAAGAACACA
>CM060330.1:49945298-49950298 GCA_030674155.1 Stramonita haemastoma
CAGGTCGTCTGTTAGTTAACTGATTGCTGTGGAAAGAGGGGTTGCAATAAACCAGCTTTCAGGTTTTTTGCTGTCTGGACTTATTAGGCAAGCAAGCAGGCAGGCAGGCAGGCAGGCACGTCTCATACGCGGCATGTCGGCGCGGTGTCGTGTGTGTGTGTGTGTGTGTGTGTGTGTGTGTGTGTGTGTGTGTGTGTGTGTGTGTGTGTGTGTGTGTGTGTGTGTGTGGTGTGTGGTGTTGTGTGTGTTGTGTGTGTGTGTAGTGTTGTGTGTGTGTGTGTGTGTGTGTGTGTGTGTGTGTGTAGTGTGTTTGTGTGTTGTGTGTTTGTATGTGTGTGTGTGTTTGTATGTGTGTGTTTTCTTGTATATTTGTATGTATTTGTGTGTGTCTGCATGTGTGTCATGTGTTGGTTTGTGTGTGTAACTGTGTGTTTAGTGTGTGTGTAGGTGTGTAGGTGTTAGGTGTGTGTGTGTGCACAGTGTGTGTGCACATGGTGTGTTGTGTGTGTGTGTGTGTGTGTGCGTGTGCGCGCGTGTGTGTGTGTGCGTGCGTGCGTGCGCTTTGCTCTTTTCATCACTTTTTTCAGAGCATTCACCCCTCTGTCTCTAAAAAAATCGTTCTCAATCTGATTTTACATGAAGATAAGGAGGTGTCCCTTACGCACTGCTGTTTCTTTGAGAGCTATCTACCAGAGATCTCAGCTTCTCTTGGGCAGCACATATAGTGTGGATAGCAGCCCACTCATTCCATGATGATTGTACTTATATCCTATATGGATCCTAGGAGGCCGACTTAATTACAAGCTGGGTGACTTTAAGTGCTGCACTGACTGAGGGCAGGTGGTGAGGAACACTGAACGAGAGAGAGAGGAGAGAGAGAGAGGAGAGAGAGAGGGAGGAGAGAGGAGAGAGAGAGAGAGAGAGGAGAGGAGACAGAGCAGAGAGGAGAGACAGACAAGAGGAGAGAGGGAGAGAGAGAGGGAGAGGAGGGAGAGAGAGAGAAGAGGAGAGAGAAGAGACAGGAAGGACGGAGACGAGAGAGGAAGGAGACAGAGAAGAGAGAGAGAAGAGGGGGATGAAGCAGACATGAGGACGTAGATCAATAGTATGTCAAGAGAGAGACAGAGACAGACGAGGAGAAGAGAGAGAGAGAGAGAGAGACAGAGAGAGAGAGACAGAGAGAGAGACAGAGACGAGAAGAGACAGAGACAGAGACAGAGGACAAGAGAGACAGAGAGAGAGAGAAGAGAGAGAGAGAAGAGAGACAGAGAGAGACGAGAAGAGACAGAGAGACATGAGAGAGAGGAGGAGAGAGACAGAGAGACAGAGAAGAGAGACAGAGAGAGGAGAGGAGAGAGAAAGAGAGAAGGAGAGAGAGAGGAGAGAGACAGAGAAGACAGAGAGAGAGGAAAAAGAGAGAGACAGAGAGCAGATTGCCCGACCATTGAGCTGCTTTAACCTTTCATATCACAGACACAGAGAAATAGCCACAATGCCTGTTTTCCATATCTTTACTTTATCAACTGATATTCCTACAAACGTTATCACAAAAGTCATCGATTAGTGAATTTAACGCTGGAAGAAGAGTGATAGCTTCTTTCCCTGCTGTCATCGTATGCTGATCATTAGATTTTGCTTTAAACATGACTGCCAGAATATCCTATTTGGTTTTGTTTTCCTTTTTGCGTTGTCAAAATGCATTGTTATATGATCGCTAGTCGAGCATTTAGCGCGCGTGCGCACACATTACACATGTTATGCCTGTCTTTGAACACAGAAATTTGGCACCCCCCTTACCCCTGCGTATCTCACCCCCTCCCTTTTCCCCTGTATTGTATGATAACAACCACTCTCTATTTTTCAAACACACACACACACACGTCCTTAAAAATCCTACCTTTAAAATTGCACACAAATGCTACCTAAAGAAACGAACGCAGGTACAAAAACGTAAATCAAGCGATATGATATAAACAAATGAACAGACCCTAATTAAAAAAACCCACAGGATTGTATAATAAGATCAATTGGCGTATAAGGAAAGTCATTTCTTGTTTCTTTTTAAAAGATACAATGTACAGAACAAAGCCCTTTGAAAGATAAATTAGCTGACAATAGAAACCTTAAATCTTCAGACGTAATTCATTTATGGGGCGTAGAAGAATCGTTGTCCCATGAACGAATGCCAAGTTTTTGCAGTAAACAAAAGTCTAGACACAAGACAGTACCGTAGTTGCAAGGACACATTTTTCAGGGAGAATTCAATTCAACCATGGTTGTAAAACAAAAGAACGAACGTGGCCAGTGTTCTGAATGAGGAGTACCTGGCTGTCCTGTTGGAAGGGTGGTTGGTGGTGGTGGTGGTGGTGGTGGTGGTTTCTTCATGTTTGGATTGCATGGAGACAAACACTAACTTTGCCACTTCAATGGGTGGTTTCTGTTTTGCCTTGTTTGATTTGATTTTTTTAAATCTTTCTTTGCTTCCTGTTTTCGTTTTTGCCTATCTTTTTTGTCTCCTGTTGTTTTTGTTTGAATTGTTTCATTCCCTTTTATTTCCTTTTTTGTACAGCAGAATATCTTCAACCAAACACAGCTCTGGGACGGAAAAATCAATGACGAAAGGCGAGGCAGTTTTGTCCCGTATCTGATAGGTTAATTCTGAAAACATCATTTTCTGTCATAAGAACGTAATTTACGGCTTTTGCAATTAACAAATGTGTAGGCAGTGCATCCATAGTGACTGTACTAACTGCACCTGTTGAAGGATTAATATCCATCAGACTAGGTAAAAAAGAAACAAATGAAAAGACTGTGTATTGAGAAAACGATCGAATAAGTTTATAATAAGTTTTCCTGTTTCTATGTTTTATCTCTTTAATACGATGCCATTTCATGGTTGAGCAGCATTTTTTGTTCTTTAACTAAACAAGTCCGATGCTTTTTAGTCTTTCTTTCAATTATCTATTTTTTAAACTCAACAGTGTGCCATCTATGAAATAAAGTTGTGTGCCAGAGAGAGGGAAAGGTATGAGACAACGTTCTCCTTTATACATAGTATATGATATTTTCAAATATGATTTTCTAACAATCAGAAACTAAGATTTTTGCATAAAACAGAAATCCTGGTGGCACATGTGGATTGGTGGTAGGGAATGATCTCCAAGGAGAATTTCATTTACCCATGGTTGGAAAGCAGCTCATTGTAAATGTGTCGGAATGTGTGTCAGATGTTTTAGAAGCTTGTTGTGGTAGTTGCTTTGTTTTGGGTGCATCGGAAGATTCCTTGACATTAAGAAATTGAAAATATAAAGTTCTATTTGTTATTTTCTCTTCTGTTCTTATTTTGTTTATTTCTTTCTTTGTTATGTATCTTGTTTCTTTTTTTTTCTTTGCTTTTTCTTTGTACGTTCCTTTCATTTTCCCCCTTCATTCTTTTATTATTCGGGTCTTTGCTTGCTTTATCTTGTACCGCATTTTTTCTTTCTTTGCTTGTCTCTTTGTTTTTCCCTTTCTTTCCCACGTTTTTCTCCTTTCGTTTTCATTTTTCCTTCTTTCTTTCTTCCTTTTTTATTCTTTCTTTATGTTTGTGTTTGCCTATGTCTTTCTCTCTGTCTTTCTTTAGTTCGTGCTGTCTTTTCATTTCTCCTTCTTTCTATCTTCTTGTCCTTTTCTCTTTCTTTCTGTCTTATTTTTTCTCTCTTGCTTTCTTCCAGCATGAAGTCTACAAGTTCACGTACCTCAGTGAAAGAAGAAAGGGTGACTAAGAGCAAGACGGTGCTTCTTTTCTCAGGTTTGCATGTCAACTTCAAAATGATTTTCTGCCATAGAAACGTAACTGAAACTTTTGCATTAGAAGAGCTGTCTAGACACCCCATCTATAGTAACTGACTGAGCTGACTGTTCTATGAAAAGACTGCCATCATCTATCCACGGGTATTTTGTTTCCTTTTGTCTACTTCCTTCCTTTTTCATTTGTATCCAAAGAAATCTTTATATATATATTATATATATATATATATATATTGTGTGTTGTGTGTGTGTGTGTGTGTTGTGACCTCCACCACATAATGAAACGGAGTGCACCTGAGGGTCAATTTTAAGTTGTTGACATGTTATTAATGTGCAATAAAGTGGCTATCAAATACAAAAAAAGATTGAAAATAGGACAATTCTGTGCAACATTATTACAAATTGAAATGATAGACTGCAGGATGGGACAAAATGAGAAAACGGGCAAGTTTATTTTAGTAACAGGTTGTCAGAATGAGTGCTTTGGTATTTTCAAAACACACTTAAAAGCAAAAGAAATAAATATTATGCCTTGATATTTCATTATAAGGTAAATAAACAGATCTAGTTTAATAATCAATCTAAATCTCAAAATTGACAACTTGACCCCCACCTGCCTTTAAAGGCTCCTAGCGCAATATTGGGTAATGTGCTAAGCGACTCATTTCGTGGTGGAGCGCCACATATATATATATATATATATATATATATATTATATATATATATATATATATATATATATATAATATATATATATATATATATATATCATTTTGTTAGTAATAGAGACGGATGACAAAAGAACAGTATACAGTTTGAATATCAAAATAGTTCATTATTTCAAACACAGCTATTTTTTTTCAGGCTTTTACTTTGAACAGAGGTGTAGGCAGCACATTTGCAGTAACTGTACTGATTGTTCTCTCGGGAACACATCCATTCACCCATTGCTATAAACAAAAATATCTCCCTTGTGATTCTATACAATTAATATTACACACTGTTGACGGATTGTGACATTTTTTTCAGAGTTTTCTTTTCCCTTCGTACCGCGGTTAAATCTCCAAGTTTTACCAATGGTGAGTTTCTGTGTATGTAACCCTTTTTGCCGACCATGAAGGTAGCCGCATTTCGACTTATAGGGAAGTATGCTGGGTATGTTGGTGTTTCTGTAACCCTTAGAAAGTTAACAGAAACTCCGGAAACATTAA
>CM060330.1:49955298-49957798 GCA_030674155.1 Stramonita haemastoma
AAATACACAAAAACACATTCACACACACTCATACACACACAAACTCAGACACAGACACAGACAGACACTTGAGTTTATGTGCAAAAATTGAAACACAGTAATGAGAGAGAGAGACAGACGGAGAGAGACAGAGACAGACAGATAGACAGAGACAGACAGAGAGACAGAGAGACAGAGAGAGGTATACAGACAGATATGCAAAAAGACAGAGAGAGGCATACAGATAGACAGAGTCAGACAGATCAGCAAACAGACACCTAGAAAAACAAACAGACAGACATGTATGGTTATACACACATTTGTCTCATTTATAACTTGTTGAAACGGTTGAAACAGAAAACAGAATGTCCACAGGGAATAAAGACTTCATCTGTTATACATAATCGCCAAGACTGCCACATTCAATATTCTGGGTATTGTCAAGTTAAGGAAATTTCAGATTTTTTAAAAAGTGTTGTTTAGCCCATTTTTTATTTCGATACATAGGTAGGCCAAAACTAGGTTTGATGTCTGCAAACTTTAGAAGTTATTTGGCATCGCAGTAGATTTTTTTCCTGTGAATAATTATGTGTATGAGACAGACAGACAGACAGACAGACAGACAGACAGACAGACAGGGGAAGAGAGAGAGAGAGAGAGAGAGAGAGAGAGAGAGAGAGAGAGGAGAGAGAGAGAGAGAGAGAGAGAGGAGAGAGAGAGAGAGAGAGAGAGAGAGAGGAGAGAGAGAGAGAGAGAGAGAGAGAGAGAGATCTTCATATTACATCGTCATCAAAACAAACCAGTTCACGAAGTATTTCAAAACACTCACCCTTCTGTAAAAAATAATTATCATCAATGAAACCTATAAGCTCATAATGTGGCCAATCCTAACAAGGAAAAGAAAACCCCGAAAAGCAAACAACAAAACAAGAGAGAGAGAGAGAGAGAGAGAGAGAGAGAGAGAGAGAGAGAGAGAGAGAGAGAGAGAGAGGGGAGAGATCTTTATTTTCCAAGGGTTACAGATAAGCATTCGCGTAAATTATTTTCCTCCGGCCCTTGTCCTGATTAGAGACTATCAACAAATCAAGAAGGAACCCCTTCACAAAAAGCACAACTACAAAACAACAATCTGACAATCAGTAAGATAAAGGAACAAGCGGTAAGTAAACGAACAGTTCACTGCAGGTACACGTTCTCTCCTTCTGTTATAAAAATAAAAATAAAAGAAACGCACACATTTCCTGAGAAAAATGAAACTAAATTGTCAACAGTCTGAAATCTACGTAAATAAGGCTCATTTATATAGCCTGCTGTGTCTCGGAGAGATTTACATGCAAGGTGTGCGAATATGTACTTACAAAGCCTCTTTCACTCCCTTTTCATTTGTATCGGGATGAGGGTAGCAATAATCTATTATACCGAACAGAGAAAATATACAATCAACTATTTTTTTCAAAAGCACGTAAGGAAAAAATATTTAAAATACAATTTACCTTTCGTTTATCTTATTTTGCCTATATGTCCGATGGTCCATGTTGCGCTAATGCGCGACGCCTAGAATTCCCTCCCCTGACCATGAAAAACACTGTTGCCTTCTTTAAAACTACTAAAATTCATAAAGGATTGTCGCCCCATGCTTTGAATTGCCTCCCTTAGCAAGAACGCTGTGGTCTTCTTTGTTCCTACTAAAATTCATAAAGGACCGTCGTTTCAGGGGAGTTAATTAAAGAAACCCACAAAATAATTTACTCGACGAAGAATTCTTTCATGTTTAGTTTTGAATATATAGCATCGTTTACATCCCTAAAATATCATTCTTACGGTATATATCCCAAGATCTTTATTTTGTTCGATTTCAGAAAATATTTTGTTTCAAATTCAAAGAAATCATGCCGATACATCGGATATTCCAGAGTATGATTTTTTTTCCTGGAGAGAGAATGAATGAATAATGAATGAATGAGTGAATAAATTTATTTTTAAGGGCTACAGAGTAAGTATGTATATATTTTTTTTCATCCGCCCTTACCCTGATTAGGGAATATATATTTTTAAAAAAATGTTCAAAATTAATAGCAACCCCCTACCCCACACACCACAATCACTACCAACAACAGTTCAACCGATGATTTAAAAAAAAGAAATACATATTTAAGAAAAGCATAATCCCCACTGGGTACATTGATAATTAATTTTTAACAGAGATAAATATGTGTTCAACAAGCACTTAATCTACAACTGATTCATACCCTAATGTCAAGACAGATGCACTGATAATCATTAAGTAAATCAAGTAGATTAAAATAGAGAGGAGAGAAAAAATAGAGGAGACAGCAGAGAAGAACACCCCCCCCCCAAAAAAAAAAATATATATATATATATATATGAAAACATTTTCACAAATTGTTCATACTTTAAAACATTATTCTGAAGAAAAAAAAGGCCAACAAAGAATAACCTAACGGCAACAAACAAACATGAAAAAAAATCAACAACATTAAGATGTATCGCCACATAAAAT
>CM060330.1:49962798-49965298 GCA_030674155.1 Stramonita haemastoma
AATATGCTTTTCTGCGGCATACTTTTTTTTCGCCAAAAGGAGACAGGACATGGTGGCAGAGAGAGAGAAGCAGAAAGATTATGATTGTGATTTAAAAAAAGTCACTTCTCGTGACATTTAATATCTTGTGATAGTAGAGTTTTATGCATGTTTCTAAACAAAAAGACAATTCATGCTTTAGGGCAAAAGTCTTGTTTTAATGACTCGTAGGTAGTTTTTGATCTTTTTAGTTTCAACAGTAATTAGGTTTTACTCTGGTTCCTACATTAAAGGTAGTGGTAACAATGTTTATATAACCTAAGAAGTCGTTGGGGAGCGATATGTCAGAAACCCCAGCTTCTCTAGGGGCCAGCACATTGAGGGCAGCAGTGACCTCTTCACCCTCTTTGCTTAACCTTCCCTGACCCTGAAGAGGGAAGGTACCTATTTGCAGCTGGGAGAACTGTGGGACTGTACTGAAGCCAAGGCGGCGCGCAAACGGTCACATATCCGTTTGGTAACCACTCTCAATGCTGCTTAACCTTAGCTTGGGGGAAGCAAGTGTTTTGACCTTTGAGCCACCCCTTTTCTTTTTCCTTGTCTTTGTTTTTCGTTTTGCAATGTGTTTCGGGCTTTGCCGCTTGATCCTGGTGCCACGTGTAAAATTCAATTTCCATGCAAATGGGTAAACTGAGGGAAATTGTTGAAAAGGACAACCACACTTTTTTAACCTGGACATGTGCACTGGGTGCTCTCTGTCTGTCTGTCTGTCTGTCTGTCTGTCTCTTCTCTCTCTTTTACTCTTTTTCACTCTCTGTCTCTCTGTGTATCTGTCTCTTTGCCTCTGTCTCTCTTTTTGTTTGCCTGTCTTTGTGTCTGTCTGTTTCTCTACATCTCTCTCTCTGTCTTTCACTCTCTCTGTCTCTATGTCTCTGTTTCTGTCTGTCTTTCTGTCTCCTTCGTTTTCTGTCTCTCCTCTCCTCTCCCTCTATCTATCTGTCTGTCTGTCTCTGTCACTATCCCTGTCTGTCTGTCTGTCTCTTTCCCTTTCTCTTTTTCCCTCTCCCTCTGTCTGTCTGTCTCTGTCTCTGTCTCTCTCACTCTCTTTTCATCTTTCTGGATGTCTTTTTTCAATCTTATTTTCTGTCACTCCTTTACTTTCATGCGTCCATATCCATCTCTTTGTCTCTGGTAATTTTGTTAGTTTCTGTCTCCTGTGTGTGGCCTGTGTGGTTAGCGGTGCTATAAACAACACAGTTGGATTAGATTGGAACACACACACACACACATACAAACACACACTTACATACACACACATACACACACACACACTTACACGCACATACACACTTGCACGCCCACACATGTATAAAAACAAGCACGTGCACACACACACACAAATACACACACACAACACACACTTACACACACACACACACAACACACACACACACACAACACACACACACACACACACACACACACACAACACACACACACACACGCACACACACACTTACACATACACACACACAAACTTGCACGCCCACACATGTATAAAAAAAAAAAACATAGATGCAATCACACTAACAGTGACAAACGGAGAGGCAAACCGAGCCAGAGAGACACAGACTGATGCTCTTGTTTAGTGACCAAACACAGGGCGGGAAAGAGGAGTTCCATAGAGGACACCCTGATGGAAAACAGATTGTCATGGCCAGCCAGATCAGTATATCAGCACCCACAGTTTTTTTTGTCTCTCTGTTTCTGCACTTGCCAGCTATGTCTAGATCAACAACTGTGCACGATGCAAGATTTTGTGTTTTTTTGTTTTGCAAAGAAAATCAGATTGTACAGATTTAGACAGAAACTGATAGAGTTTAGAGTGAAAATGTATGATAGTTGGTGTGAGGAGTGTGGGTTTTTTTTTAAGTGTTTTACTACAAACATAGCATACAAACACACACACACAAAACACACACACACACACACACACACACACACACACACAACACACACAACACACACACACACACACACACAACACAACACACACACACACACACACACACACACACACACACACACACACACACACACACACACACACACCAATTTGCACGCCCACACATGTATAAAAAAAACCCATAGATGCAATCACACTAACAGTGACAAACGGAGAGGCAAACTGAGCCAGAGAGACATAGACTGATGCTCTTGTTTAGTCACTAAACACAGGGCGGGAAAGAGGAGTTCCATAGAGGACACCCTGATGGAAAACAGATTGTCATGACCAGCTAGATCAGTATACCAGCACCCACAGTTTTTTTGTCTCTCTGTTTCTGCACTTGCCAGCTATGTCTAGATCAACAACTGTGCACGATGCAAGATTTAGTTTTTTTGTTCTGGAGCAAATCTAGAATTTTTAGAATTAGGCGGAAAGTGATAGAGTGTAGAGTGAAGATGGATGATAGTTGGTGCAAAGAATGTTTGTTGGTTTTTGTTATTTTTGTTATTTTAC
>CM060330.1:49982798-49986608 GCA_030674155.1 Stramonita haemastoma
GGTGACAGTGGTGTTTGACAACGTTTGCCAGCAAAATAGAGACAGTTAAAATTTTTAAAAAGGTGACAGCGGTGACTGAAACGTTGCCAGCAAAAAGAGAAGTTATAGTATAGGTGACAGTGGTGTTTGACAAAGTTTCCCAAACCAAATTTAGGAACAGTTATAGTTAGGTTACAGCTGTATTTGATATGTTTGCCAGCAAAATGAGACAGTTATAAGTATATGTGACAGTGAAGATTGAAAAACGTTTGCCAGTAAAAGAGACAGTTGTAGTATAGGGGACAGCAGTGTTTGACAACGTTTGCCAGCAAAATAAGACGTTTTAGTATAGGGGGACACCCGGTGATTGACAACGTTTGCCAGCGTCGACTAAAACAAAAAGCAGCCACATGAGTTCAACTTAAACATGAGTAGATGAATAAATTTTTAGAGACAATTATATTCACCCCAAACCCCGCCAGGGCATGTGTATCTGCGTTAGAAAAATAAACATTGATCACTTGATTTTTCTATAAAAAAAACACACACACGTAAGCACACCTAACACACGCACGCACGAAAGCACATACCGCACGCACACCACACCCCAAGCACACACACATACACTTCGTATATTGACAAAAAATAAAACATATGCACACGCATTTCACAAAACTCACTCACACACAGACTAGACACCCCACAGACTATCACACACACACACAAACAAACAAAAAAACAATCAAACAAACAAAACACACAAAACACACACACCCCACCACACACACACCACACACACCCAACAACACACACACACACTCACACGGGGCGCGCATATTCACAAAAAACGCATACACACAGACTTAAAAACAGCCAGAAGGACCAAAAAGGCCACAACAAAAAAGCCTAGTGAGGCAGAGGTATAGATATAAGCAAAAACACACTACAACATAACACTTATGATATCCATAACAATGGCCAGAGTGCAGAACATAAAAACAAAAAAAAAAGAAAAAGTATATCAGTAAACCATTTTAGCCAAAAATCTCATCTCATCATCATCATCATCATCATCATCATATCATAATCATCATCATCATCATCATCATTCGTCGTCGTCGTCGTCGTCGTGTCGTCGTCGTCGTCGTCGTGGGTCGTCATCATCATCATCATCTCAGAGCAGCAGCAGCAGCAGCAGCAGCAGCAGCAGCAGCAGCAGCAGTATCATAGAGATAACTAATTAAGAGCCAATTCTTATTTTTTAGATATCCCAGACAGAACTGTTGTTGTCAATAGTATGAGTGAAATGCCCCACTGCTGTCATGTATACGCTTCGACTGGATCACTTAATCCAGTAGTTCTTTACCCAATAAAATTATAGCCCCCCATCCCTCCCCCCTTCCTATTTCCCCCTCCTATCTTCCATTATCCTCGATATAAAAAAAATAAAGAAAGAAAGAAAGAAAAAAAGAAAGAAAGAAAGAAAGAAAGAAGAAAAAAAGAAAAGAAAAAAAGAAAAAGAAAGAAAGAAAGAAAGAAAAAAAAAAAGAAAGAAAGAAAGATTTTAAAATCTTACGCCCGTAAATTATAAACGGATACAAATTGTTTTGGTGGAAACACAGGAAAGATTATATGGGAATTTATGAATGTTATCAGAGAGTAACATAAATATTGCGTTAGCTGCAGAAAATGAAAAAAAAAAACAAAAAAAACGAACAACAAATATACCCCATCTCAAACAGGGTACCTTGGTGGTTGTTCGAACTCGAACCATCCCACCACAAACTCATTTTTCTACCCATAACCTATCCTTTCCATCTCTTGCCTGCGACCCCCCCCCCTCCCAACTACCCCCCTCCCCCCCATCTCCCAGCCCCCTCCTCCTGCCCCACCCTCTTGTAAAATCAAGAATTATAGGCTAGGTCAGTTTTCAATTCCCTTTCTGTATGAATTATATAGCGAAGGAAAATAAGGGCTTTTGTTGTGTTGCCCTGTTTTACTACTCATTCTAGTTCAAGCCCAAGTATTTTTTTCTACGATACCTAACTTTAGATGATTCTTCAATTATCGATAGAAATCGAGTGGGATGGGGAGAGGGATGGGGGTGTGGGTTTTTTTTAAATTCCCCCATGACGTTTAGGGGGAAAAACATTTAAAAAGGGGTGTGGTGGTTTAGTGTTTTTGGGTGTTTGTGTGTGTGGGGTTTGTGTGTGTGTGGTTGTGTGTGTTTTTGGTTTGTGTGGGGGTTTTTGTGTGTGTTTGGGGGGGTGTGGTGTGTTTTGTTTTACAAATCAAATCCACGCATACAGACATCAAAAAAGGGGTTTTAGACAAAAAGACAAAGACTAAAAAGATAAAAATATTTTTTATAATATAAAAAAGCAGTCGGGGCCCTACAAAAACCCAAAAGCAAAATATTACAGAAAAAAGAAAACAAAAAAAAATGACACACTGTACGAATATCCACTGAAAGAAACGCAACGAAACAACAAAAAGGTGGCCTTTTGTCCCTCCATTTCCTGGGAAAAGGGGAGTGTAATTTTAAAGATATTTCCCAAAATTTAATTTGGTGCATTGTAAAAAATAACTTTAATTTTCCAAAAAAAGCTCTTCCTTTTTCTCTCTTTTCCCTCTCTTCCCCCCTCTCTTCCTCTTTCCCCTCTTCCTCCCCTTTTCCCCTCTCTCCTTTTCCCTTTTCCCCCTCTCTTCTCTTCTCCTCTCCCCACCTCTTTTCTTTCCCTCTCTTCCCCTCTCTCCTCTCTTTCCCTTTTTCTTTTCTCCTCTCTTCCCCTCCCTCTCCTTTTCCTTCTTTGTTTCTTTTTTTCTTCTGTCTTCTTTTCTTCTTCTTCTTCTTCTTCTGTCTTCTCTGTCTTTGTTTTTTCTGTCTGTTTCGTCTGTCTTCTTCGTCTTCGTCTTCTCTCTTTTCCCTCTCTCTCTCTTCCTCTCTCTCTTCTCTCTCTCTCTCTCTTCTTTCACCTTTCATCTTTCACCTTTCACTCTCTCCTTTCTCTCTCTTCTTCTCTCTCTTCTTCCCTCTCCTCTCCTCTCTCTCCTCTTCTCTCTCTCTTCCCTCTCTCTTCTCTTCTGTCTGTTGTCGTTGCTGTCTGTCTGTCCTTCCCCCCTGTTTTTTCTGTCTCTTTTTCTCCTGTCTCTTGTCTCTTTTCATTTTTTATAAATATTTATTCTTTTACGTATTTCTCTATTGTTTTTTCCTCGTTGTTTATTTTTTTTTTATTCTTTCCTTTTTTTTGTCATCCTCGACCTTCATTATTATGTGCCTTCGTGCATGTGCACGAATTGTGTGGTTTGTTGTGTGTTGTGCATGTTTGTGTGTGTGTGCGGTGGTGTGTGTACCCGGCGTCGTGCGTTTTTGCGTGTGTGTGTGTGTTTTATGTGTGGGGTCTATTTTTTTTTTTGTTTTTGTTTTGTATACACGTGCGTTCCGTGTAAAAAAACGTGTGTGTACGCGGTGTGTGTAGTTTGTGTGTTTAATTTATGATGTGATGTGGTTGTTTGTCAAGTTTTTTTGTGTGGTTTGTTTGGTGTGTGTGTGTGTGTGGCGTGCCCAGTGTTGTATGGGGTTTTGTGCGGGGCGGTTGTGAGTGTGTGTATGTGAGTGTTTGCGTGGGTGTGGTTTAGCTCACCCGTGCGGGATTTACCATAACATAAAACCGCCGTAACGTTTTGACATTTGTGGAGAGCAAGGTCCGGGATTTGATTTATCCAACTTCATTACCAACAGAATTAAAATGGGGAAGAGAGACAAGAGCACATCACGAGGAAGAAGAGAAGAGAGGAGAAAGGAAAAGGGGAGAGAAGAGAGAAGGGGAA
>CM060330.1:49986708-49991708 GCA_030674155.1 Stramonita haemastoma
GGTACTTAATTCACACCTGGTGTTTTTAAAAGTGCTGATGACAAAAAGGCAGGTGGGTGAGAAGGGGCAAAAAACTCTGGGTAGATATATTATGTATGTCACAGAGAGAGAGAGAGAAGAGGGGGGGGGGGAGAGGGGAGAGGAGGGGGAGGAGAGGGGAGGGGGGGAGAGAGAGAAAGGGAAGGAAAACAGGGGACAGAGACGAGAAGAAGAGACAGAGAGACAGAGAAAAGAAAACAGAGAGGACAGGAGAGAGGGGAGAGAGAGAGAGGAGAGAGACAGAGAAAGGTAAGAAAAGGGGACAGGAAAGAGAAAGAGAGAGAAGACAGAGACAAGAAGAGAGAAAAACAGAGAAAGGACAGAGACAGAGAGCAGATGCTCCAAAAAACCCAAAAGACTGTTAAAAACCCTTTATAAAAAGGGCAAGGAAATACCCAATGTCTGTTTTCCACATTTTTACTTTTAAAAAATTCCTAAAAACGTTTACAAAAAAGTCCCATTAGTGAATTTAAGCGGGCAGAAGATATAGCTTTACTCTCTGGTCTCTTTGTGCTCTTTGCTTTAAAAATAATTCCAAATTTTCCTTTTGGGTTTTTTGTTTTACTTTTTGTTTGGGGAGAAAATTTATATTGTATGTTGCAGTCGAGCTTTTTGCGCGTGCGGCACACGAAACACACAACCACCCACCCCCAAACACACACCCCCACACAAAAACACACACAACACACACACAAAAACCAAACAGTTTCCTGTGTTTGAACGCAAAAATTTTGCCCCCCCCCCCCCCCCTCCCCCCGTGCTTCTCACCCCTGCCTCCCCCTGTATTGTTGATGTCACCGATCTCTATTTTAAATTTTTAAAAAACAAAAAACACCCCAAAAAAAAAATTTTTAAAGGTTAGACACAAAGGCTCCCCAAAACAAAAACGCACAAGCAAAAAAAAAAGCAAAAAATATTAAACAAGAAACAGACCCTAATAACCAGGATTGTAAAATAAGAACAATTAGCGTGTAAGGAAAGAATTTTTTGCCTCCTTTTTTAATAAAAAATTTTTAACAGCAAAGACCTTTTGGAACAAAAATTTGGGATAATAGAAAACTTAAGTTTTCAGACGTAATTCGGTTATGGGGGTAAATGAATCGTTGCCCCATGAAAAATGCCACGCTTTGGCGTAAACAGAAATCTAGACACAAGACATACGTAGTTTCACAGACAAAATTTTTTCAGGGAGAATTCCATTCACCCATGGTTTAAAACAAAAGAATAACGTGGCCAGTGCTTCGAATGAGGATATCTGGCTGTCTTGTTGGAAGGGTGGTGGTGGTGGGGGGGTGGTGGTGGTGGGGTGGTGGTTTCTTTGGATTGCAGGAGACAAACACTAACTTTGCCACTTCAATGAGTGGTTTCTGTTTTGCCTTGTTTATTTGATTTTTTTTAATCTTTCTTTGTTTCCCGTTTTTTTTTTTTGACTATCTTTTTGTTCCTGTTGTTTTTGTTTGAATTGTTTCATTCCCTTTTATTTCCTTTTTTTGTACAGGCGAAATTTCTTCAACCAAACACAGCTCTGGGACGGAAAAACAATGACAAAGGCGAGGCAATTTTGTCTGATTCTGATGGGTTTTAATTCTAAAAAAATATTATTTTCTGTCATAAAGCGTAATTTCGGCTTTTGCAATTAAAAATGTGTAGGGCAATGCATCCATAGTGACGAAATAATTACCCTGTTAAGAATTAAAAGTACAGACTATTTTAAAAAAATGGAACAGTAAAAGACTTGTGTTGAGAAAGGGATCGAAAAGTTTATAAGTTTTCCTTTTCTATGTTGTATCTCTTTAATAACGATTCCATTCATGGTTTACAGCATTTTTTTGTTCTTTGAACTCAACAAAGTCCGATGCTTTTTGACTTACTTTCAATTTATCGATTTTTAAATCAGTGTCCGTCTATGGAAAACGTTGTGTGGTAGAGAGAGGAAATTTTATAGACAAAACTTTCCTTTTACATAGTATTGATATTTTTAAATAGATTTTCTTTCTAACGATCAGAAACTAAGACTTTTGCATTAAAAGAAATCTTGCTGGTACATGGGATTGGTGGTAGGGAAGGTCTCCAAGGAGAATTTCGTTACCCATGGTTGAAAAACCCAGTGTAAAGTTGTCGGGATGTGTGTTAGACATTTTAAATGTTTGGTGGTGGGATGTTTTGTTTGGAGTGCATCGGAAATTCTTTTGACTTTTATAAATGAAAATATTAAGTTCTATTTGTTATTTTCTCTTTTGTTCTTTATTGGTTTTATTTCTTTTTTGTTTTGTACCTTGTTTTCTGCTTTTTTTTTGTTTGTTTTCTTTGTATTTCTTTTATTTTCCCCCTTCTTTTTTCTTTATTCGTGAATTTGTTTCCTTTATCTTGTACGCATTTTTTCTTTTCTTTGGCTTGTCTCTTTGTTTGTCCCTTATTTTCCATTTTGCCCTTTCGTTTGATTTTTTCCTTCTTTCTTTCTTCCTTTTTTACTTTTCTTTAGTTTGTGTTTTTCCTATGTCTTTCTCTTGTCTTTCTTTAGTTCGTGCTATCTTTTCATTTTCTTTCCCTCTTCTTTTTCCTGTCCTTTTCTCTTTCTTCCTCTTATTTTTTCTCTCTTGTTTTTCCGCATGAAGTCACAAGTTCACGTACCTCAGTGAAAGAAAAGGGTGACAAAGCAAGGCGGGGGCTTCTTTTTCTCAGGTTTGCATGTCAACTTCAAAAGATTTTCTGCCCTAGAAACGTAACTGAAACTTTTGCATTAGAAGAACTGTCTAGACACCCATCTATATAACTGACTGAGCTGCTGTTCTATGAAAAGACTGCCTCATCTATCCCCCAGGTATTTTTTTTCCCTTTTTTCAAATTCCCCTTCCTTTTTCATTTTTATCCAAAGAAATCTTCATTATAATATATATATTATAAATTATATTTATATATATATATATATATATATATATATATATAAAATATAATATATTATTATATATATATATTAATTATATATATAACTTTGTCGTAAAGAGACAGGTGGCAAAAAATATATACAGTTTGAAAATCAAATAGATCATTTTTCAAACACAGTTTTTTTTTAGGCTTTTACATTAAAAAAAAGGTTTATGCAGCACTTTGCAGTAAACTGTACGAATGTTTTTCTTGGGGAAACACATCCATTCCACCATTGCTATAAACAAAAATATCTCCCTTGTGTTCTTAAATTAATTTACACACTGTTGACGGATTGTGAATCTTTTTCAGAGATTTTTGTCCTCTTCGTTTCGCGGTTAAATCTCCAGGGTTTACCAATGGTGAGTTTCTGTGTATGTAACCCTTTTTGCCGACCATGAAGGTAGCCGCATTTGACTTTGGGGGGGTATGCTGGGTATGTTGGTGTTTCTGTAGCCCTCAGAATGGTAACTAAATACGAAGTCTTAAGGTTCCTAGTTCATCCTCTGCATGGTATATACCTAAGTATAGTACTTACAAGTCTTCACTAGAAGCTGACCTTAGAGGTAAAAATCCTTACCCTTAATTCAACAGACACAGCCAAGATTCAAGCCCACAACTTCATGGACTCAAGGGATTAAAGTTTAAACGGTCTTAACCACTTGGTTACGGCGTCTTTGTTCTTCGTGTTAATAGTAGATGATGACAAACTGTACCTTAACTAGTTTAAAGTGTGGTTGTTTTTTCTCTGTCTTTTTTGCGTCTTTCTTTTACTTGGTTTTTTCTTTTCTCTTTATGTCTGTCCTTTTTCTTCGGGTTAAAAAAAATGTTTTCATCTAGCAGAATAGCTTGCACCTCCCTCCTTCTCAGAAACAAAACACAACAAAAACAACCCACCCCCATCCAGCCCTCTGTGACGAAGAAATAGGTGATCAAAGACAAGGCAAATTTTTCTATGTCTGGTATGTCACTTTTGAATTGTACTTTCTGTCACAGAAACCTAATTTATTCAGGGTTTGCACTAAACAGAGGTCAAATCGAACGTATACATCAACTCTGCTGACTCTCCCTCCCATAAAAAATTCCGGTTTTTTTCAGGGTTACAAAGAAAAAGCTGTCTATCATGAATGCCACAAATGATAGACATTCCTTTTTCTTTCCTTTTTTGGAGGGGGGTAGGACACATCATCGGGACTTTAGAATACTGGAACTATTATTTTGTTTACGGAAAAAAAGTCTAATTTCGTTTACTTGTTTGCTCTTTTATGTCTTCTCTTTTTATATTCATTTCTTTTTTTTTTATTTGACTAAACAAGCTCTTTTTGGGGTTGACAAAATGAAGGGTAACAGACAGTGCACTCAGTGAAAAGTGTATCGTGTTACTTTACGATAAGATTATCTGTCATAAGATCAGACATTCATATTTTGCACTAAACAGAGGCCTAAACAGCGCATTGTAGTAGATGCACTGAATGGTCTCTGTAGAGGGTCATGTTTACCGACTGTTCAAACAAGTTTTGCTGTAAATATGACCTGAGATGTACCAGACATTTTTGGAAGTAGTTCGTATGTACCTGAATAGCATGAATACGTTTTCTATAGCTTTTCTGCTGGGAATACATAAACAAAGACAGGTATCGGAATAGTAAAACACATTTTGTTCTGGAGAAATGTTCCCATACGTCCCCATGTACTTTTTTCTGTATATAGATTTAAACTGAAAAACTTGAACCAGGTCAGAAGCTTTGCCGTGTTTTTTTTAATGTAAATAATCTCAGAGGCCTGCAATAAAATTTTACCTCATTTTAAAAGGTAAGGATGATGATTTCTTCATCAGTGACAAACTCCTTGCATGGCAAAAACTCTTCCCATAAGTTGGAGTATAGCTACAGACGTGGCTGTCTATATTATGGTCAACTTCTCATATCAGTATGTTTTTATTGTGTTTTTTTAACATAGGATACGGCTCAAACAATTATGAAAACAGAACTGAAAAATTAATGTGCGTGTAGTCAAGTAGCATACTTTAGGCTTTT
>CM060330.1:50001708-50005242 GCA_030674155.1 Stramonita haemastoma
TCCTGTATGTTTATGTCATTGTGTCAGTAAGAAAATTTTATTTTCCTCTGTCCCCATTGGCTTTTCTCTGTCTCTTTCTGATTGTCTTTCTCACTCTTTAACTTCTTCCTCACATAGGTGCAGATGGATACGTACATACATACACACACAGAAAACATACACAGGCCTATACATATACATAATACATATATAGTATCTCGCTATCTCTGTATATATATATATATATATGTATGTATGTATGTATGTATGTATGTATGTATGTATGTATGTATAGTATGTATGTATGTATGTATGTATGTATGTATGTATGTATGTATGTATGTATGTATGTATGTATGTATGTATGTATGTATGTATGTATGTATGTATGTATGGTATGTATGTATGTATGTATGTATGTATGTATGTATGTATATATGTGGCGCTCCACCACGAAATGAGTCGCTTAGCACATTACCCAATTTTGCGCTAGGGGCCTTTAAAGACAGGTGGGGGTCAAGCTGTCAATTTTGAGATTTTGACTGATTATGAAGATACATACCTTATTCTACCTTGTAATTAAATATCAAGGCATAATTTTTATTCCTTTTGCTTTTAAATGTGTTTTGAAAATACCCAAGCACTCATTCTGACAAACCTGTTACTAACAAAAACTTGCCCGTTTCTCATTTTGTCACATCCTGCAGTCTATCATTTCAATTTGTAATAATGTTGCACAGAATTGTCCGATTTTTCAATCTGTTTTTTGTATTTGATAGCCACTTTATTGCACATTAATAACATGTCAATAACTAAAAATTGACCTCTGGTGCACTCCGTCTCATTATGTGGTGGAGCGTCACATATATATGTATGTATGTATGTATGTATGTATGTATGTATGTATGTATGTATGTATGTATGTATGTATGTATGTATGTATGTATGTATGTATGTATGTATGTATGTATGTATATATATATATATATATATTATATATATATATATATCATACATATACAAATACATATGCAATTATACAAAACAATGTTGGAAACCTGGACATTATTTTTGTGAAACAAAAAAATGTTTCAAAATTATAATTGTTAACATGCCCGAAGTCGAAACGCGGCTACTTCCATGGTAGTCATGAAAAAAATTGCATACGCAAAATCTCACTCTTGGTTAAGCCTTAGAACTCTAGTAAGAGGAACAGAACCTCCCCAAAAAACTTCTTAATTGTAGTTGAAGTAAAGCACAGTGCTGACAGCTGTTCGTTTCCTTCTGCCGTGTGCTGAGCGCTGGTGTAAAATTCTCTTAACATGCAAATTTGGCAATAATTACAGAGAAGCAACTAAGGTTTAAAGAAAAGTTGCACGTGTCCGTCCGTAAGAATCATCAGTTTGTGTGTTGTTGTCCTTTATTTCTTCTTTGTTGCATCTGTCTATCGGCATTGTTTCATACTGGAAAATATGTCCGCATATAACAAACAGGTATAGACCCAACTAAGCTTAGTAAGTAGCAATGAATATTGTTCTCATGAATATGCTTTTCTACGGCATATTTTTTTTCTCCGAAAGGAGATAGAACATGGCGGCAGAAAGAGAAGCAGAAGGATTATGATTGTGATTAAAACGGTCATTGCTCTTGACATTTAAAATCTTGTGATAGTAGAGTTTCATGCATGTTTCTAAACAAAAAGACAATTCATGCTTTAGGGCAAAACTCTTGTTTTAATGACTCGGAGGTATTTTTATCTTTTTAACTTTTAGCAGTAATTGGGTTTTATACTCTGGTTCCTACATTAAAGGTAGTGGTAACAATGTTTATATAACCTAAGAAGTCGTTGGGGAGCGATATGTCAGAAACCCAGCTTCTCTAGGGGCCAGCACATTGAGGGCAGCAGTGACCTCTTCCACCCTCTTTGCTTAACCTTCCCTGACCCTGAAGAGGGAAGGTACCTATTTGCAACTGGGAGAACTGGGAAACTGTACTGAATCCAAGGCGCACAAACAGTCACATATCCGTTTGGTAACCACTCTCAATGCTGCTTAACCTTGGCTTGGGGGAAGCAAGTGTTTTGACCTTTGAGCCACCCCTTTTCTTTTTCCTTGTATTTGTTTTTCGTTTTGCAATGTGTTTCGGGCTTTGCCGCTTGATCCTGGTGCCACGTGTAAAATTCAATTTCCATGCAAATGGGTAAAACTGAGGGAAATTGTTGAAAAGGACAATCACACTTTTTTTACCTGGACATGTGCACTGGGTGCTCTCTGTCTGTCTGTCTGTCTGTCTGTCTCTTCTCTCTCTTTCACTCTTTTTCACTCTCTGTCTATCTGTGTATCTGTCTCTTTGCCTCTGTCTCTCCTTGTTTTGCCTGTCTTTGTGTCTGTCTGTTTCTCTACATCTCTCTCTCTGTCTCTCACTCTCTCTGTTCTATGTCTCTGTTTCTGTCTGTCTTTCTGTCTCTTTCTTGTTCTGTCTCTCTTTCCCTCTCCCTCTGTCTATCTGTCTGTCTGTCTCTGTCACTATCCCTGTCTGTCTGTCTGTCTCTTTCCCTATCTCTCTTTCCCTCTCCCTCTTTCCCTCTGTCTGTCTGTCTGGTCTCTGTCTCTCATTCTCTCTCTCTTTTCATCTTTCTAGATATCTTTTTAAATCTTATTTTCTGTCACTACTTTGCTTTCATGCGTCCATATCGATCTCTTTGTCTCTGGTAATTTTTTTTTCAAACTTTTTTTTATTTATTCATTTTTTTGTTACATAGCTATACTAAATGAAAAACATATAAACGGTTTTGTTGACAGTGAAAGAGCAAAGAAAAAAGAAAGAAACTAAGAAACTTAGAAAGAAAGAGAGAAACAAAGAAAAGAAGAGAGAGAAGAGAGGGTGATAGAAAGAGGGAGAGAAAGAGAAAGAAAGAAAGAAAAAGAAAGAGAGAGAGAGAGAGAGAGAGAGAGAGAGGAGAGAGAGAGAGGAGAGAGGAGAGAGAGGAGAGAGAGAGGAAGGGAGGGAGGGAGAGGAGGAGAGAGAGACGAGAGAGAGAGAGAGAGAGAGAGGAGAGGGGGGGGGGGGGGGGGATAGAGAGAGTTCTCATAGGGATATTGAGTTCCGAGAGTCATAACATATGTGGGTTGATATTTATACACACATATAAATACATGTTAATTATGATGTACATACATACATACTGGTAATTTTGATTACTCTCTGTCTCCTGTGTGTGGCCTGTTGGGGTGGGGTTGGCGGTGCTATGAAACAACAACGATTGGATTAGATTGGAACACAACACACACACACACCCCACCCCCACAAAACCCCACACACACAACACACACACAAACACAACACAACACCACACACACACAACACACACAACACACACAAACACACAACACACACACACACACACACCACAACACACACACACACAACCCACACACACACAACACACAACAAACACACACACACACACACACACACACACACACAACACGCCACACCACAGCAAACCCACAAAACCCCACACACCACAAAAAAAACGCCCCCACATGTATAAAA
>CM060330.1:50007842-50012842 GCA_030674155.1 Stramonita haemastoma
AAAAAGTAAGCACACAGAATGAGAAGGGGAACCAGACAAACAAGAGAATCAAAAGAGCAATAACAACAGGAACAAGCCAGTAAGAATAACAGCCAAGGAAGAAAAAAAAAGCAAGAGATGAAGAAGCACAAAAAAGCGGACAAGAGCATGAACAATTCACAGAACAATAACAAAAATGCTCCAACAGCAACAAGACAACGAAGACCTAGAACAAAAACGAAGATACAACTAAGGATGCTTTTCAATCTATCATAACATGTTCCATACACATCTCTCCCTACTTTTCACCACCACGAAGCCAAAACAAAAATTATTATTCGGAGTAGAGAAACACTTCCTTCAGCACACCCACTCTTGATGCATCAGATCTTAAAACTCTCTCCACACTAAATATTTATTATGTCTGGTAGTAAATGGGCTACTCAACAATTGAAATGGGAAAAACATCTTTCAACATACATCCGTGGCATTGAGATAGCCTAGTGGTTAGAATGTTGCAAATTGGGCTCTTGTTCTGCCTTGCAAAGTTCGAATCCCGTTCGGGGGCATTTTCCCCTGGAAGTAAGTAAACAAAAGACTCAAATCCCCTGCAAAAAATCATTTGGGTGAGACTATAAACCGATACCCCGTGTTGGAATGCACGCAGACCATCTTGTGCATCCGTTAAAACCTGTTACACTCTTCGAAAGAGTATGCCATTGTGTGTTGGTGGAAAGAGATGAGAAAAACCAATTTACAACCACATATACACAATAATACTAGATGCAAAATAAGATTATAAACGCTTCTCCCAGCATTTTAAAAATAACAAAAATAGAGACAGTTATAGTATATGTGACAGCGGTGATTGACAACGTTTGCCAGCAAAATAGAGACAGTTATAGTATATGTGACAGCGGTGACTGACAACGTTTGCCAGCAAAATGAGACAGTTATAGTATAGGTGACAGCGGTGATGACAACGTTTGCCAGCAAAATGGAGACAGTTATAATATAGGTGACAGCGTGATTGGACAACGTTTGCCAGCAAAAAGAGACAGTTATAGTATAGGTGACAGGTGATGGGACAACGTTTGCAGCAAAATGGAGACAGTTATAGTATAGGTGACAGTGGTGTTTGACAACGTTTGCCAGCAAAATAGAGTAAGTTATAATAGGTGACAGTGGTGACTTACAACGTTTGCCATCAAAATAGACAGTTACAGTATAGGTGACAGTGGTGTTTGACAACGTTTGGCCAGCAAAATAGAGACAGTTATAGTATAGGTGACAGTGGTGATTTCAAGTTTGCCATCAAAATAGAGTTATAGTATAGTGACAGGGGATGATTTTCAACGTTTGCCATAAAATAGACAGTTATAGTATGGGAGACAGCAGTGTTTGACAACGTTTGCCAGCAAAAAACAGTTATAGTATAGGTGACAGCGTGATTGACAACGTTTGCCAGTGTCGACTAAAACAAAAAGCAACCAAAAGAGTTCAACTTAACATGAGTAGATGAATAAATCTTTGTAGAGACAATTATATTCATCCACAACCAGGCACGTTGATATCTGCGTTAGAAAATAAACATCTTCTGATCACTTGATATTATCTATAAAAGACACACACACGGCAGCACGCCGCCACACACACACAAACACACACCACATCCACACACACAAGCACGCATGCACACACAACACACAACACTACACTCAATTGACAACACAAACACATATGCACACGCATTCACTAACTCACTCACACACATCACTGACACACACTACTTCACACACACACACACAAACAACACAAACAAACAATCAAACAACAACACACACACACACACACACACACACACACACACACAGAGACAACAAACACACGCACGACGCACCACGCACTCAACCTACGCATATTCACAACATACGCACACACAGACTTACAAACAGCCAGACAGGCCAAAAAAGCAAACAAAAAAAGCCTAGCGAGGCAGAGGTATAGATATAAGCAAAACACACTACAACATAACACTTACCTGATATCCATAACAATGGCCAGAGTGCGAACATGAAACAAAAAAAAACAAGAAAAAGCTATATCAGTAAACCAGTTAGCCCAAAAACATCATCATCATCATCATCATCATCATCATCATCAATCATCATCATCATCATCATCATCATCAGTCGTCGTCGTCGTCGTCGTCGTCGTCGTCGTCTCTCAGTTGCTCGCGTCAGCTCACTCACAGCAGCACAGCAGCAGCAGCAGCAGCAGCAGCACAGCAGCAGCAGCAGCAGCAGCAGCAGCATCATAGAGATAACATAATATAAGAGCCAATTCTTATTTTCTTAGATATCCCAGACAGCAACTGTTGTTGTCAATAGTATGAGTGAAAATGGTCCACTGCTGTCATGTATACGCTTCGACTGATCACTTAATCCAGTAGTTCTTTACCCAATAAAATTATAGCCCCCCATCCCTCCCCCTTCCTATTTCCCCCTCCTATCTTCCATTATCCTCGATATAAAAGAATAAATAAATAAAAAAAAATAAATGAAAAATAAAAAAAAAAAGATAAATAAATAAAAAAGAAAAAAGAAATAAATAAATAAATAAATAAAAAGAAAGAAATAAGTTTTTAAAAATCTTACGCCCGTAAATTATAAACGGATACAAATTGTTTTGGTGGAAACACAGGAAAGATTATATGGAGACATTTATAAATGTTGATCAGAGAGTAACATAAGTATTGACGTTAACTGCAGAAAATGAAAAAAAAAACAAAAACAAACGAACAACAAATATACCCCATCTCAATACAGGGTACCTTGGTGGTTGTTCGAACTCGAACCATCACACCACAAACTCATATTTCTACCCACTAACCTATCCTTCCATCTCTTGCGCTGCGACCCCCCCCCCCTCCCAACTACCCCCCCCCCCTCCCCCCCCCCATCTCCAGCCCCCTCTCCTGCCCCACCCTCTTGTAAAATCAGAATATAGCGCCAGGCATGTTTTCAATTCCCTTCTGCTATGAATTATATAGCGAAGGAAAATAATGGGCTTTTGTTGTGTTGCCCTGTTTTACATACTCATTCTAGTTCTGCCCAAGTATTTTTGTCTACGATACCTAACTTTAGATGAGTTCTTCAATTATCGATAGAAATCGAGTGGGATGGGGGAGAGGGATGGGGGTGTGGTTTTTTTTTAATTTCCCGATGACTGTTTATGGAGAAAACATTAAAATGTGTGTGTGTGTTGTGTTATGTGTTGTGTGTTTGTGTGTGTGTGTGTGTGTGTGTGTGTGTGTGTGTGTGTGTTGTGTGTGTGTGTGTGTGTGTGTGTGTGTGTGTGTGTGTGTGTGTGTGTGTGTGTGTGTGTGTGTAGTTTTACAAAATCAATCCACGCATACAGACACTCAAAAAGGGTTATAGACAGACAGACAAGACGTAAATGCATAAACAAATATTATTTATATATAAAAAGAAAGCAGTCGACACATACAAATACCCCAAAAGCAAAATATTACAGAAAAAAGAAAGCAACAAAAACTGGCACTACTGTACAGAATATCCACTGAAAGAACACGCAACCAGATACAACAAAAAGCTGGCCATTTTGTCCCTCTCATTTCTGGGAAAAAGGCGGATGTGTAATTCTAATGATAATTTCCCAACTCTAATGGATGCATTAGTAAAACTAGACTTTAATTTTCCAACAAAGCTCTCTCCTATTCTCTCCTCTCTCTCCTCTCATCTCCTTACTCTCTCTCTCTCTCTCTCTCTCTCCTCTCTCTCTCTCTCTCTCTCTCTCTTCTCTCAACTCTTTCTCATCTTCTCTCTTTCTCTCTTTCTCCTCTCTCTCTCTCTCTCTCTCTCTCCTCTCTCTCTCTCTCTCTCTCTCTCTCTCTCCTCTCTCTCTCTCTCTCTCTCTCTCTCTCTCTCTTCTGTCTTCCTTCTTCTGTCTCTCTCTCTCTCTTCTTCTGTCTTCGTCTCTCTCTTCTTCTTCTTCTCTCTCTCTCTCTCTCTCTCTCTTCTTCCTCTTTCTCTTTCTCTCTTTCCTCTCTCTCTCTCTCTCTCTCTCTCTCTCTCTCTCTCTCTCTCCTCTCTCTCCTCTCCTCTCTCTCTCTCTCTCTCTCGTCGTTCTGTCTGTCTGTCTGTTGTCTGTCTGTCTGTCTGTTGTCTGTCTGTCTGTGTCTGTCTGTCTGTCTGTCTGTCTGTCTGTCTGTCTGTCGTCGTCTGTCTCTGTTTCATTTTGTATAAATATGTCATCTCTTTCTACGTATTGCTCTCTATCTGTTTTTATCCGTCGTTGTCTCTATTTTTCTTTTATTCTTTCCTTCTTTTGCTCACTCTCTCTGACCTTCATTATTATGTGCACTTACGTGCATGTGCACGAATTCGTGTGTGTTTGTGTGTGTGTGCATGTTTGTGTGTGTGTGCGCGTGCGTGTGTGTACCTGTGCGTGCGTGCGTACGTGCGTGTGTGTGTGTGTGTGTTTATGTGTGTGTCTATTTGTGTTGCTGTGCTTATGTGTGTATTATACACGTGTGTGTCCGTGTAAACATACGTGTGTGTATGCATGTGTGTGTATGTTTGTGTGTTTATATGTGTATGACTGTGTATGTGCGTGTGTGTATGGTTGCATGTTTATGTGTGTGTGTGTGTGTGCGCGTGCGCGAGTGTGTGTATGTGTATGTGTGCGCGCGCGTTCGTGAGTGTGTGTATGTGTATGTGTGTGTGTGCGTGTGTGTGTTAGCTCACCCGTGCGGGAGTTTACCTATAGACATAACCTGCCGTAACGTTATTGACATTTGTTGAGAGCAAGGTCTCGGGCACTTGTGATTTTATCCATCTTGATTACCAACAGAATTAACAATGGTCAAGAGAAACACAGAGCTACATCATTGAGAGAGAGAGAGAGAGAGAGAGAGAGAGAGAGAGAGAGAGGAGAGAGAGAGAGAGAGAGAGAGAGAGAGAGAGAGAGAGAGGAAGAGAGAGGAGAGGAGAGAGAGA
>CM060330.1:50020612-50025612 GCA_030674155.1 Stramonita haemastoma
GAAGAGAGAGGAGAGGAGGAGAGGAGAGAGATGGAGGAAGGAGAGAGAGAGAGAGAGAGGGAGAGAGAGAGAGAGATGAGGAGAGAGAGAGGGAGAGAGGAGACGAGAGAGGGAGATGAGGAAGAGGGAGAGAGAGAGGAGAGTGAGGAGAGAGAGGGAGAGAGGAGAGAGAAGAGAGAGCGAGAAGAGAGAGAGAGAGAGAGAGAGAGGAGAGAGAGAGAGAGAGAGAGTGAGAGAGAGAGAGAGAGAGAGAGAGAGAGAGAGAGAGAGAGAGAGAGAGAGGAGAGAGAGAGAGAGGAGGAGGAGAGAGAGAGGAGAGAGAGAGAGCTCTTTGTTTCCGTCCTTCCCCCCTTTTTCTTTCCTATTTGGTATAAGCAAGATGTGTCCTTGTGTATTTGCCACCCCAAAATACTTTGAATTTAAGCTCAGTTTTTGTGTCTGTCTTTCTGTCTGTCTATCTGTCCGTCTGTCTGTCTGTCTGTCTGTCTGTTGCTTCTGTCTGTCTTCTGTCCGTCTGTCTGTCTGTCTGCTCTCTCTTCTCTCTTCTCTCTCTCTCTCTCTCTCTCTCTCTCTCTCTCTCTCTCTCTCTCTCTCTCTCTCTCTCTCTCTCTCTTCTCTCTCTCTTTCTCTCTCTCTTTTCTATGTCTCTCTCTTTTTCTCTCTCTACGTCTGTCTTTCTCTCTCTCTCTGTCTCTTCTCTGTCTCTCTCTCGTCTCTCTGTCTCTCTCTGTCTCTCTCTCTCTGTCTCTGTCTCTCTCTGTCTCTCTCTCTGTCTCTCTCTCTCTCTCTCTCTCTCTCTCTCTCTCTCTTCTCTCTCTCTTCTCTCTTCTCTCTCTCTCTCTTCTCTCTCTCTCTCTCTCTCTCTCTCTCTCTCTCTCTCTCTCTCTCTCTCTCTCTCTCTCTCTCTCTCTCCCTCTCTCTCTGTCTCTCTTCTCTCTGTCTTCTGTCTCTCTCTCTCTTTTGCTATGTCTCTCTCTGTTATCTCTTCTATGTCTGTCTTACTCTTCTCGTCTCTGTCTCTCTCTTCTCTGTCTCTGTCTCTGTCTCTGTCTCTGTCTCTCTCTCTCTCTCTCTCTGATTGATAAGAACAAAATATCACCGAGAATATAGCATAATCACTGAACATAATCCTCGGAGTTATAAAGTGATGTAATTACAATGCAGTTACGCAAAACTTCATTGTAACACGGGGCGCTTTACATAAAGCAATGCTTCATCACCAATAACCTGTAAAAGATTGGGGACCAAGGAAATGTGACTCAGTACCATATAATGAGTTGCATTGCAAAAAAAGGTCATTTATTTTGTCATTGATATGTAATACAACTGCAATAAAATGGCTACTCGAAACAAAAAATAGATTGAAAATTGAACAAGTCTATGAAAAAATTATTATAAATTCAACTGATACACTGCAAGACGTTTTAAAATGAGAATTCAACAAATTTAGCATTGTAATAGGTAGTCCGAACAAGGGCTTAGGTATTTTTAAAACACGTTTAAAGGCAAAAGGAGACACAATTATACTGTAATATTTCATAACAAGGTAGAATACTGTCTATAATTTCATAATCAATCAACATCTCAAAATCGACAACTTGACCCCACCCGTCTTTAATGACTCCTAGTGGAAAAGTGGGTCAGGTGCTAAGCGACTCATTTCGTGGTGGAGTGTCACAAACAATAGCTTTGTAATGAACAAAGGCTCTGGGCTTGATGGTTTCGGAGACTTGTGTCAAAGTAAAAGAATCAAACGTGGCCATTCAACTCCAAAGACAACTTGGAGGAAGGAATTCTGATGAATTGGACTTCTATTTTAATCTCAATCAAACGTGTAACGAAATGTTTGAGCTGCTCCAATCTAATTACATGTGCTCTCATTTTCGCTACCATGGTTGTTGTCATCATGATCAGCAACATCAATCAGCATCAGCGACAACACAGCAACAACAGCAACAACAATATCACCACCACCCTCATCCGCATGATCGCTATAAGAACAACCACTACAACCACTATACTCATAATTTCAAACAGGTAATAGCATGTTATCTTCTTTCGAACCTATTTGTAGCTATCATCATTGGCGCAGTCGTTGTCGTTATCATTATCATCATGATTGTCATTCAATCATCATCATCATCATCATCATTATCATCATCATCAGCAGCAGCATAGATCATTATCATCATCATCATCATCATCATCATCATCATCATCATCATCATCATCTCATCATCATCATCATCATCATCATTCATCATAGAAAGCAATATTAAATAATAATATAAAAAAACCGATCGAGCAAGCAAGCCAGAAACAGTATAAACCAGAACTTCAGGCTGACAGAGAATCGAAAATTATCAGCTTACAAAATAATACAATGCACATTAATTTTGCTAACAATAGTGGTTCTTATAATACGATACACATGACCACACTAGAAATTAAGTCTCTTGTGACGTGATTAATTGTCATTTGCCTTAAAGTGCTACTACTCTAGTTCAGCTTTGCATGCGGTCTCTCAGATTTTAAGTGGACACGTTTCTCTTTTTTTTTGTCTCTGTGTGACATTTCCTCAAAATGCCAGGAAATCCTGATTTTTTTACAATTCACTCATATCGATGTTTTCTTTGAACTCGGTTGTTTGGCTGAAAATGGGACAGGTAGTTATGAGCTAACGGCCTCATTTTATGCTTGCGCTCAGAGAGAGAGAGTTTTGTAATTTGCATCACGTTATAACTAAGATAACAAGCTTCATTTTCCGTTTTATTCGCTGAAAGAGGAGGAGAGAGAGAAGAGAGAGAGAGAGAGAGAGAGAGGAGAGAGAGAGAGAGAGAGAGAGAGAGAGAGAGAGGAGAGAGAGAGAGAGAGAGGAGAGAGGGACAGAAGAGAGACAGAGAGAAAGACAGACGAGAAGAAGACAGACAAACAGACAGACATACAGACAGACAGACAGACATGACAGAAAGGAAGGAGCGAGAGAGATAGAGACAGACAGACAGACAGACAGACAGACAGACGACAGACAGACAGACATGCAGATAGACACAGAGACAGAGACAGACGAAGATCTATGGATTTTTTTGTCAGTCTGTGTGATAGTGATGGTGATGAGAATGATAATAAAGATTATGATGACTAAAAAAAGAGACAATGATAACAGTAATGGTTACAACAACAGGGATTGATTATGGCGAAGATGATGGCACTGATTGTAAAGAAGAAAACTACCTTCAAAACGATGACAATTACAATCAAGACTCTACCATCAAAATGACAATGATAATACCAATACTGCCATCAAAATGATAATGACAATACCAATAGTGCCATCAAAATGATAATGACAATACCAATACTGCCATCAAAATGACAATGACAATCAAACACTGCCATCAAAATGACAATGACAATACCATACTGCATCAAAATGATAATGACAATACCAATACTGCCATCAAAATGACAACGACAATACCAATACTGCCATCAAATTGACAATGACTCCTACCAATACTACCATCAAATGACAATGACAATACCAATACTGCCATCAAATTGACAATGACAATACCAATACTGCATACAAAATTAATGACATTGCCAATCACAATACCGCCATCAATGACTATGAAAATTTGCAATATTGCCATCAAACAATGACACTTTCAATAACAGTACTGCATCAAAATAACAACATCGTCAATTGCAATACTACCATAAAATGATCCCAACGTCAATCACAACACTACCATCAAAATGATGACAAAGACAGTCTTGATAGCTATAACAACAAATAGACAATTATTACTACATCTCTTTAGACAAAACATAAATAAATAAAAAACCCACTGCATTCAAACAAAATTCTCAGAGAAACTGTCATTAGAAAGTTTTGCAAAAAGCCATTCTGCTAACAATAATTAGTTTTCCACAAACATAGCCCAGAGACCTTAAAACAACATGAGACAATCACAAATACAATTCTGGCTACGTGCTTAGTTGTGATTCAGCTGGAAGAAGAGGTTTTGTCCAGCCTTCCATGGGGTCTTTAGGATCTTGATGTTCTTGGTTCTGTCTTGTTCCGTTTCCCTGAAAAGCTATGAAACCTCAACTCTATAATTCGCCGTTTTGATGTTTTCTTTTGAACTCTAATGTTTGGGCTGAAAATGTCGAAAATGAAGTTACCTGCTAATGTTCTCTTTTAATGTGTGTGATCAAAAATGGATACTGTGTGTTTTACATTTCATTGTGGTCTGGAATGATAGGCTATTGTTTCGTGTTTGAGAGAGAGAGAGAGAGAGAGGAGAGAGAGAGAGAGAGAGAGAGGAGAGAGAGAGAGAGAGAGAGAGAGAGAGAGAGAGAGAGAAGAGAGAGAGAGAGAGAGACGAGAAGACAGAGACAGACAGACAGACAGACAGACAGACAGACAGACAGACAGACAGACAGACAGAAGACAGACAGACAGACAACAGACAGACAGACAGACAGACAGAACAGACAGCAGAACAGAGAAGATAGAGAGACAGAGAGAGACGAAAGGAAAGAGAGAAAAGACAAGAGAAAGACAGAGAAAGACAGAGAGAGACAAAACATACAAGACTACTGCACTGAACTGACTGACTGAACTGACTGACTGGACTGAATGATGGAGCTGACTGACTGAATGACTGACTGACTGACATGAAGATGAATGAATGAATGAATGAATGAATGAATAATCTTAATTTTCATGGGTAACAGAGTAAGCATGAATATACTTTTTCATCCAGCCTTGAGAGAGAGAGAGAGCTAGAGGGACAGAAAGAACAGAGACACAGAGACACAGAGACACAGAGACAGGACAGAGACAGAGACAAAGACAGACACGAGAGAAAGAGGGAGATTAGAAGAGAGATAGAGACAAACAAAAAGACAAACAAACAAACGAAGCAAATACGACATAGGCAGAGACAAAGAGTCCGAGACAATAGAAGAAATAGGGAAGAATTTGAAAA
>CM060330.1:50028112-50033112 GCA_030674155.1 Stramonita haemastoma
TTCCCTACTTCATTTTATCTCTTGTTGGGGAAGAGTCTTTCTGCCTCTTTTTTTGGTCTTCCATTTACGTGTTCTTCTTTCTTTCTTTTCTGTTTTCTGTTTGATAATTCGCCTTGTTTTCAAATATGATCTCCTTTTCTTATGATATTAATGTTTCCTGTCTATTCTTCTGATATATCATTATCTTAGTTTTGTGTGGTTTTCTTGTTTCTGTTCTTTCTTTCAGACTGTCTTTTTTTTTTTGCTTTTTGTACTTTTTAGTTTTTTTGTTAGTTTCGTTGGTTTGTCTCTTTTGCATCATTTTTTTTTCATTGTTCGATCTACTGTTCTTTTGTTTTCTTTTTGTCCCCCTTCTACCCAGAGGAAATAGCATCTCTATTCTCAAAGGAAATGGATGAGCACCAACCGTTAAATTCCCTGTCTTCCCAGAAAAGAAAGGGGATGTGGAGTGAAGTGCTGTAGAATGGAGATCATTGTTTGAAGTTAAAAGGACACGTTGCTTTCTCTTTTTCTTAGGCTTTGGTTTTGTTTTGTTTTTGGTGTCGTTTCTGTTTTGGTGTTTTGTTTACTTGTTTTTGTTCATCTCTCTGTCATCTTTTTTGTTGTTGCTTTTTGTGCTTATATCTGTGTTCCTTTTCTTCTTTTTTCTTTGTGGTCCTTTTGTCTTTTTCTCCCTTAGTTTTTACTCTTTTTTTGTTTTCTTTCTTTCTTCCTTTCTTTAATTTTCCCCTTTTTTTGCTGTTGTTTTTGTTTTGCTGTTGTTGTTGTTGTTGTTGTTGTTGTTGTTGCTTCCGCTGCTGCTTTTATTGTTGTTATGGTTGCTGTTGTTGTTATTGCTGTTGTTGGTGGTTTTGTGTGTTCCCAGCTTAACACTCGGTGGTTTACTCATAATATGCACTTTGACTCCCCTATCTCACCTTGGAATCATTGTGGATTGGAATTACATAGATGAATGTTTTTAAGTACCTCGTCGTATAGGTAGCCATACTTCGATTTCAGAGGAAATTCTTTTTGGTTTACAGATTTTTTTATTTTGTTTTGTTCCTCTTTTTTCCCTTTTTTGTTTATCTTTTTTTCCCTTTTCTTTTTTTCTTTCTTTCTTTCTTCCTTCCTTTCTTTCTTTCTTTCTTTCTTTCTTTCTTTCTTTCTTTCTTTCTTTCTTTTTTTTTCCTTTTTTTCTTTCTTTCTTTCTCTCTTTCTTACTTTCTGTGTTTCTTTCTTTCTTTCTCTCTCTTCTTTCTCTGATTATTTCTCTCTTTATTTCCTTCTTATTTTCTATCTGTCTGACTGTCTAACTGTCTGTCTATCTCTCTATCTGTCTGTCTGTCTGTCTGTCTTTCTTTGCTTTCTTTTGTTCATTGGTTCTTTCCTTCTCTCTTACATTATGTCTTTCTGCCTGTCTCTGAGTCTATATTTATTTCGTCTTTTCTCTCAGTATCTGTCTCAGCATTTTCATGTTTATTTCTCTCTGAAATTATACACTCATTTCGTTCTTTGTCACTTTCATTTAGCTTCTGTGCCTTGCTGGTCTGTATGTTCTCTATGTATTTCATTTTTCTTTTTTTTGTGTCTAATATTTTTTTTTCGAACAAGTGTGTTTTTTGCCCCTGCCTATCCCCCTTGCCTATCCCCCCTATCTTCTGTTGCGTCTTCTCTCATGTCCCCCCTACGTCCCTTGGGACATGGGACTGAGTGAGTGAGTGAGTGATCCCCCTTGTTCTTCATTCTTTTGTGTATTTTTTATGTATGTTTCTATTTCTAACAGTATTGTCTATCTCCGTGGTTGTCTTTTTCTTTTCTGTTATTTTTCTTTCTCTGTTTCTGTCTGTCTCTCTGTCTGTCTCTCTCTCTCATTTTTAATCTCTCCATCTGTCTGACTGTTTCTCTCCTCTCCGTCTGATCTGTTCTCTCTCTCTCTCTCTCTCTCTCTCTCTCTCTCTCTCTCTCTCTCTCTCTCTCTCTCTCTCTCTCTCTCCTCCTCTCTCTCTTCTCTCTCTCTCTCTCTCTCTCTCTCTCTCTGTGTAATTTTTGCGCACTTTATCCGTCTGACTGTCTGTCTGTCTGTTTGTCTGTCTGTCTGTCTTTCTCTTGATCTCTCCCTCTCCTTATCTGTCTCTCTGTCTCTGTCTCTGTCTCTGTCTCTGTCTCTCTCTCTCTCGCAACAGGGTGTTGATGATATTCAGGGATTCCTTAGTGCATTCAAGCAAAGATTAATTGATATGTTTATTCAGGAGTGGTCAGGTGTCATGAGAGAGAGTAATAGGTATGCAACATATAGATCTTTTAAGACTGTTTTTGAAAAAGAATTGTATCTTCATAGTATTGATATTTATTGTTTCAGAGTTGCACTGTCACAGGCCAGAATGAATGTTCTTCCTTTAAATAATAATCTCAACCGATACAGCAACAACAATCAAGATAAAAAACTGTTCTTTGTGCAAAAACGTTATTGAAGATGAATACCATCTAATATATATTTGTCCATTATATACAGATTTACGAACCAGTTACCTGAAAGATCTTCTTCATGTGCCTATGCCTTTTCTTCTTCAGGCACGTAGTAGATGTCGTTCAGTGCAGCTAGCAACATTTTTATTTCGTGCTATTCGAAGAAGACAGACAGTGGCAGAACTTATGTAAAGTAAATAGATCTAGATCTAATAGTGAAAAAGATGCGTTGTATCAAGTGTGTACCGTTGCTTTATGATGAGACTTTGAACAAATTCGTTATATGCACATACATCCACTCCCCCATCTCCCACTTCGTTTTGAATTGTGGCCCAAGGCTGATGTTCAATAAAAACATTTTCATTTCATTTCTCTCTCTCTCGCTCTCTCTCTCTCTCTCTTTACGCATTTTATCCGTCTGTCTATTTTTCTGTCTGTCTGTTTCTCTCTCTCTCTCTCTCTCTCTCTCTCTCTCTCTCTCTCTCTCTCTCTCTCTCTCTCTCTCTCTCTCTCTCTCTCTCTCTCTCTCTCTCTCTCTCTCTCTCTCTCTCCCTCTCTCTCTCTCTGTCTCTGTCTCTGCCTGTCTTTTTGTTTATCTGTCTGTCTGTTTGTCTGTCTGTCTGGTTCTCTGCTCTACAAGGAAGAGGTTGAATGGGTTTCAGCAGCGAGATTCCCTGTGTTTTGAGCGGCAAAAAGGGATAGTAGGACAAGAGGCTTTACGATGCAAATCGCTACTTAGACTTGAAGGGGTGTTTCGCTTTATAGCACCAGTGTACTTTTTTTTAAAGGTGGGCATTCATGTAAGGCGTTTGTTACTGCCATTGCTGCCTTTATGGTGGCTTATGTTTGGTTTATTTGTTTCTTTTTTACTTGATGTTTCTTGTCGTTTGTTATTTCTATTTTGTTTCTCTATTTTTACTGTGAGTTAGTTTCTTGGTTTGTTTCATTTCTCTTTTTGTTTGGCGTTCCCTTTCTTTTATTATTTTTTTCGTCTTTCCTTTATTTTGCTTCTTTGTCTTAAGGTTACTCGGTTGTCTGTTGTTCTGTCTGTCTGTGTCTGTGTCTGTCTCTGTCTGTCTGTCTGTCTGTCTGTCTGTCTGTCTGTCTGTCTGTCTGTCTGTCTGTCTGTCTCTCTCTCTCTTCTCTCTCTCTCTCTCTCTCTCTCTCTCTCTCTCTCTCTCTCTCTCTCTCTCTCTCTCTCTCTTCTTCTTCTTCTTCTTTTTCTTCTTCTTCTTCTTCTTCTTTTCTTTCTTCTTCTTCTTTTCTTCTTCAGTTCTTATTCTTTTCCCTCTTTTGTTATGTTGCAAAATAGTTTAGCTGAGTTTGGTTCATGTATTTAATGCTAGTTTGCCATTTCTTTTTTTCTGACTGTTTTTTTTTTTTTTTTGCTACCTTTGTTTTATCTTCTTTATTTTTTTCCATTTTTTTCGGACTCTCTTGTTTCTATTTTGTTGACCCAGAAGAAATGGTCTGGAAGGAAAATCTGTGAGCTGCAACCACAGGATTTCCTGTCTTCTTTAGATGAGAAAGTGATGATGGGTCGACGAGTTTAAGAGTTTTGTTCTCTGCTTGAAGTTGAAAGAATGCTACGGTTTTATTTTCTTTGTGTTTTTGCTTGGATGTGATTTTTTTAGGGTTTTTTTTTTTGCTTTTCTTTTGTTTTCTTGTGGTTTTTTTCAGGTCTTTCAATGATCCTTTTTCATTGTTTTTTTTTCTTTCTTTTGTCTCATTTTAGCTTGCTTTGCTACTGTCCCTGCTTTTTTCCTTATTTCTTTTTTGCTGTTGTTATATTTTTTTTTTTCTTTCCTTTTTTCTTGCTCTTATTTTTTTTCTTACATGCGTTCTTTCCTTTTTTTTACCTTTGCTCCTTTTCTTGTTTTCTTCCTTTTAAAGCTTATGATTTTTCTTAGTTTGTATTTTTCTTCTTTTTTAACGTGTTTGTTCTTTGCCTCCCCCAATTTTTGCCAAGCCAGTTTCTTCGAGTGTTTTTATTTCGATTTGTCCATCCCATTTTAGTTTTCTCTTTATTTCATTTCTTTTGTTTCTTTGATTTTTTTTTGTATTCTGTTTTTTTGTAATTTCCTTTTCATTGTGTGTGTTTTTTTATTTTCCACTCCTAATTTTTTTTGTTCTGTTTTTTAATGGAAACTTTTTTTCTGTGTTTCTGACCTTTTACCTAGTAGAAACAGATTTTCGTATTTTAAAAAGAAATAAGTGGGCGGTAACCGTGGAGTCCCTGTATAGTCTAAAGGGAAAGAATGATGGTGGGTGAGGGGGGTCAGGATTTGCATCACTGCTTGGAGTAAAAGGGAGATAATTTACTGCCTTTTGTTTTCTTTTTTGTTCCTTGCATGTGTTTTCTTTTCTTTTCTTTCATTTTTGTTTTTGTTTTTCAATTTCTCTTTTTTTTCTTTTAAATTTTCTGTCTTAGTTTCTTTTTTCTTTTACTTCTTTTTCGTTTTCTTTCTTTCGTTCGTTTTTTCTTTTTTTTATATCCGTTTTTCTTTCTCTTGTTTTTTCTTTGCTTTTGAATTTTGTTATTTTGTCCTTTG
>CM060330.1:50038112-50040612 GCA_030674155.1 Stramonita haemastoma
TATATCGCTTGTAGCTGTGCCACTTCCCAGAGAAGCATTCAGGGCGAGGGGATTTGGAGGATAACCGTTTTTCACAGCAAAAACTTGTATTTTTCCTTGTACACAGGAGATGAACTAACCCAGTGGTTAGAACTCAGAGCTCATGATCTGACAGACACTAAGAGCAAGGGGTCCAGTCTATGTCAAGTTGGTTGTTTTATTGGATTTTTTTTTTCTTGGAGGTATCGCTGGGACAAAATCATCTTCCTTGGAGATTTTTTTTCCAGATCACAGATAGCTGGGGGTCCTTTGTTGTAAGCTCATGGAGTATATTTTGCACACTTTAAGTGTAACTCATCGGCATCATGGCATAATTATTCATAGAAAACGTATATACCTTAAAAGGGCTGTATTGCAACTCTTCATACGATCTTTTCCCCTTAAACACTTAATCACGTATTATCCAGGGGAAACTAGTCATGCTGATTAGTTTCATTCTAATAATTATTTAGTTCCTTCTCTTTAACTGTCAGTTGCCTTGCATGTATGATTTGGACATTTTTTTTTTTTTTTTTACACCACTTTGAGCAGACAACTTGTGCTGATGCAAATGACGTCAAAGACGGAGCACAAGCTGAAAAAGGCAGTCTTGGCAATTGTTACGTCCGAATGATTCCTGAGCCTCAAGAAACATCAATATCTGTGGATGAATCCAATACTATTATTTTTTGTGGATAAGCTTATTGACACTTACATCCTTTTTAAAGTATGCCTGTGTTAATCAAAAGTTGGGTTTTTGTCTTATAGCATTCATTGACTTACTTTGAGACACAGCTTAAAGAACAGGGATATTTGTGGGCAAATATCTGCGTAAATATAAAGCTATTCTCAACAAACTTTACTTTCACATAATTGATCTATAAATCTGAAAGTGTTGTATCACCAAAACAGTGTGTCACAGTTTTCTCCAGCTGTGAAATAGACTATGACTCTATTGATTTAAAATCATCTGCATGGCTCCTTAATAGAATAAACCAGATAAGGTCTGCGATGTGGATGATGTAAGTATACTCAGTGTGCACCCTAGAGCCCGGAGAGAATGAGTCAGTTAGAGAGTAATCTTTTTACTTATCAAAAATGACGTACAAACTTTCATGTACTTTTTTAACTGGCCTTTGCCCTGATTACGGACTATCTAAACAAAAAACAACCCCCTCCTAAACAACAACAAAAAAGTAAAGCAAAACCAAAACAAACAAAATAAAAAAAGAAAAGAATAATAATAAAAAGACTTCCCCTGTAAAAACCACCCCCACGAACAACAAAAGGTTAACCTATCATTTAAAGAAAGGAGAGAGAGAGAGACAATGACAAATGACAAAGGAGAGAGAGAGAGAGAGAGAGAGAGAGAGAGAGAGAGAGAGAGAGAGAGAGAGAGAGAGAGAGAGAGAGGAGAGAGAGAGAGAAGAGAGGAGAGAAGAGAGAGAGAGAGAGAGAGAGAGAGAGAGAGAGAGAGAGAGAGAGAGAGAGAGAGAGAGAGAGAGAGAGAGAGAGAGAGAGAGAGAGAGAGAGAGAGAGAGAGGGGAGAGAGAGAGAGAGAAACTCGAAACTCGAAACTCGAAATTTTAATGAGGGTAATTGGATAAGCCAGAGGCTTCTTTACACCAGGCCCTCATGGGCAAAAATGAAACAAATATGAATAAATCAATGATAATAAACAAATAAATGTAAGACAGCAAAAAACAAGCAATCATTCATATTGTCATCTAATTACTGATAATCAGGAAATCATTGAAAAATGACATAAGTTAACAAATCAAATGAATAAGCGAAACCAGTCAAACATGAAAAACTCCCCTCCCATAAACAGTTCATCCCCAAAAGTCAAAACATAACACCCTTCCACCCACACCCACACCCACAATGCATAAACACACACACACACACACACACACACACACACTCACTTACTCACTCAATCACTCACACACACACACACACACACACACACACACACACACACACACACACACACACACACACACACACACATAAATCATCCTGAATACATATCCATACACATGTACAGTTTGTCCTATACAATGGGATATGCTTAAAGAGTAATCATGAAAATAAGCATTACATCCTTTCAGAAACAACAACAACAACAAAAACCAACCAATCAAACAAACAACCCCCCCCCCCAACAAAAAACAAAAACAAAAAAAAACAAAAAAAAAACAAAAAAACTGAAAAAAAACCCAACAACAACAAAACAAACAAGAAAACAAAAAACAACAACAACAACAACAAAAACACAACCAGAACCTTTTACAATCTCATTATTTATCAAACACACACACACACACACACACACAAACACACACGCACGCACAACGCACGCACGCACGCACGCACACACACACACACACACACACACACACACACACACACACACACACACACTCACTCACTCACTCACTCACTCACACACACACACACACACACACACACACACACA
>CM060330.1:50045612-50050612 GCA_030674155.1 Stramonita haemastoma
ACCTAGCCAGGGTGAGTATGTATTCTTTTTTTTCTTAACATTCAAACAGCCAGTAACCTGCATGCAGAGCAGACCAAGTTGACTGCTGGCTGAGAGAGACACAGAGGGCCCAGCCATCAACACAGCTGTTTCTGAAGACTTTCAAAAACAAGAACTTGTAAGTAATTTCGGTGTTTAGTAGATGCATAATATATAAAGCCTTATTTTTGATAAATACTTTGAATTTAGAAAGGACAAAAAACTTATTTTTAAGCTGTTTCACAGCCACTGCCAAGAAAAAAAAAGAAGAATATGAACGGAAAGACTGAGATGCTTAACGCTCACAACGGAACGTAATGTAGCTTATTTACAGTTTGTGATGTCGAGGACCAAAATATTTAATTCTATCACGAACTGAAACGACTTGGCAATGTTAAATTTGGAAATTCCAAGCATCATTGTGCACAGTGAAATTTCCTAAGAAAGATTCCCCATAGCATAGCTACGAGACATAAACAGGGATCTTAGGTGTAAGCTAAAATTCCTTCTAAAGAGGAAGAAAAGCTTGGCACATAACATGGTGCATTTGCTGTAGAGTTATTGAATACTATTTTTCCTTCTCAGGCTAGAATTCGATCTCTGATAAATGACCTTGTGTGTACATAACCACTTGAAGGAATGGTAGAATTATTTCCGTAAAATTCAGGCTCCTTTCCCGGAGGAGAGTGTTTCACCACAGAACAGTCCCACTTTTTATTTTGCTATTTTTATATGCATATGTATTTGTTTTCCTATTACAATAGCTTTTTTAGATAAGTTTTTGCCATGGACAAACAATGGTTTTAGCGCCGTTGGTTCTTTAATGTGACAATTATCCCACAATTAAAGTAAATGCACTGATTTTAGGGATGGCTAAACAAACTATAGCGTGCATGCATTTAAAAAAAATTGTCATTTCTTTCCTTTGACAGCCAATAGCCTATTCTTCCCAAAAGTAGAGTAAGTTTTTAATGTATGTTACAGATGTTCTGTGAGTTTTTGTTCATGGGAGTTTGGCATACAGTCTCATCCAAAGGACTTTTGGGGAGAGCTGAGTCAGTGCTGACATTCAACTCCATAAGTCCCCTCAAAAGGGCATCTTGTTGCGTAGCTCGAGTCCGAAAAAGTAGATCTCTAGTTCTATGCTCCTAATACTTGCCTATTTGCACCCGCCCCCACCTCCCCACCTCTATATTAAATACTTCCAAGGTAAAAGAATTTGTGAGCTATTAACTTTCCTATTTAAATTTTTTTTATTATGCAATCAATTTGTGAAGAAGGGAGAGCTGCAGAATTTAGAAACGTTTAATTTTTTTGCGCAAACCAGACATTTACTTAAAGACCATTATTTTTACAACTAAGGGGGTCAAACAAAAATCGTTCATTTTAATGAATGTTCATGCAGTGCAGTTACGTAGTGGTGTTTTTTTTTTTTTTTTTTTTTTTTTTTTTTTTTTTTTTTTACTAGCATTAATTTAATGTCAGGTCTTTGTATAGACTTGGTAATTGATGCCCTATTTTTCTGTTTTTGTAGATTTACGGTTTGGCTGTGTGAGACACCAAAACCGATCCCTCCCCGGACGAAAAAGCAGAAACAATTAAGTTTTTTTAATAAGAATAAATCCAGCACAAAGACCATCAAGCCTAACATGCACCAGTGCCACATGAAGCTGACAAAATCTAGAACAGCACGCTGTAACCCGAGTGTACTGGCAGACCTTCGTCCGTCAGGCCTCTGATAACTTTGAAGACATCCAGAGCCAATGATCAGTCACTGCAAGAGGATAACGCCGCAATCCAGTTCGAACAGAGATCGCAACAGACTTCCAGTCACCCACTGCTCCAGATTCTGTGATGTTGAGTTAAACTTGAAGAACTACGTCTAAGTATATGCGGACTCCGAAGAAAACCAGAAAGGTGTTTCCAGCAGATCAGACACCAAACTGCCACCCTGGCTATTACTGAAGAAAGCCAGACCTGGTCATCAACCTGAAGACAGCCAGACCTGGTCATCAACCTGAAGACAGCAAGACCTGGTCATCACCCTGAAGACAGCCAGACCTGGTCATCACCTGAAGACAGCCAGACCTGGTCATCTACCTGAAGACAGCCAGACCTGGTCATCAACCTGAAGACAGCAAGACCTGGTCATCTACCTGAAGACAGCCAGACCTGGTCATCTACCCGCATACAACACAACACAAAGACCTGGTCATCTACCTGAAGACAGCCAGACCTGGTCATCAACCTGAAGACAGCAAGACATGTTCATCTACCTGAAGACAACCAGACCTGGTCATCTACCCGCATACAACACAACACAAAGACCTGGTCATCTACCCGCATACAACACAACACAAAGACCTGGTCATCTACCTGCATACAACACGACACAAAGACCTGGTCATCTACCCGAACACAGCAAGATCACGTCATCTTTCTGAAGACGGCAAGACCTGGTCATCTCAGACAGTCCAAGCTGGGGATCATCATGACCCTCTTACCATGTCATCAGATGAAAAGGTGAGTGATAAATTGTTTACTTAGTAAATCTAGCTAGTTTAGTTATATTTACTTAAGGAGGTTGGAGGCCAACAGCCTAGTGGTTAGAGCGTTGAGCTTGTGATCTGAAAGCCAGGGTTCGGGTCAGTACTTGGGCATCTGTGCAGGGGGATTTTTCCGTTGGATTTAAGATCGGTACGGCTTCGCTCCCCGAAAGTCTTTCCGATGAGACTGTAACGCACGCAAAACATGTCTACACGTCAAAAAGCATTCTGACTTTCAAAATTGGAAAAGAAATTCCTTGCGTACATGTAGGAATTGACATTTTTTTTAAAAAATGCATGCACACAATTCTTCGAAGTTGAATCGCGACTACCTTAATGGGGGACAAAAATAGATGCATATGCTGACATCTCACAATTTAATGAACGTTGGAGATCGAGCTAAGGAATGGGAATATAAGTTTAAAGAGTGAAAAATTTTAATAAACGCAATAATAAGTTTCGAACGGAAACATCTTTGATGTATCCTGAGGGCGCAAGTTGGTGTGGATCCTCGATAGTTTTGTGCAAGATGATTTTTTTCCCTGAAGTTGACATATTTGAGTCTCACAGAACTCTCAAGCATGTCTTGTGTATGATGAACACCAAGCTGTAGTGTGTCGCGGGGACACATACACTACGCACATGCTAAGATAAAAACTGTTGTTGTTGTTGTTTATTTGGGGGGCAGGTAGGTGTAGAATAGTAGGACATTTTACATGTTACCTAGATCGTAAACATCTATATGTCGGGTATTTTGAAATAAACTCTAAACAAGCACGCGTACGCACGCACACACATGCACACATGCATGCACACGCACACGCACGCAAACTCACACGCATACATACATACACACACTTACGCACGCACGCACGCGCACGAGCGCAGGCACACGAGCGCGTGCGCGCTCATAAGGGCACATCACATACGATTTTGTATTGTATATGTTTTATACTGTATGATACATATATTGCTATTCAATACTCCAACAAAAAATTATGTGACTTTTTCGCGCGCACGCAAATGCACGCACGCACGCACGCATGCACAGGATCTTCTCATTTTACAGATATAGTACTGTCATTTACAGGAATATTAATAAGTAACTTAGTATACTTATTTCAAAGGCAATGGTTTAGAGCTTTTTGACCTTGCTAGACCGACCATTATACATAATCAGCGTCATTTCGCTGACTTACGCAGTTATTGACCGTCAGGAAAACTATGTGATGTAACCATGCACATATCTTATATGTTCGGATTTCGCTAAAACGCAGTTACTTGACCGACAAATCATTTATGTTCAAAATTTCACTTGCCCTTTACTTAAAGCTGAAAAAAAGTGAAAAATGGATTGTGGACATGTATTATCAAGAAGCATGCACGATCACCATTACTTCGACCTGACTAGACACTAGTAAATTTGGATCATTCATAGAAGTGCAATGACAAACTGCAGACATTTTGATATGATCATAACTGACACAAAAGGCCAAAACCTTTAAAACAGTTTGTTTTGTTTTTGATATAATATAATTAATTATAAGGGTTAGTTTGATATAAATACAAGTTAATGTCTAGGGTTTATCACTCAACCTGGACTTTTCCCTACAGGCTCTGCAGATGTCAGCATCACGATGCGGGCACAAAGCTTAATGAACTGTCCGTACCACATGACTTGATTTCTGTTAGGGACGTGACAGGGCTGATGGGCGTAGAAGGGAGATGCTTTCACAGAACTTTGAAGGGCAACCTTCAAATCTGAAGTGGGTAAAACCCTGAAAGACCAAAACCCTGAAGGGTAAAGTCCTGTAGGAAAAACCTACACAACCTGAAGGGAAAACCCACAAGCCCTGAGGGCAAAATCCCAGAAATCAAAATCCCTCAGAGCAAAGCTGGCATAAAATCTAATGCTGCTGCCCAGGATTCTACAACACGCACATCCGTTTTCCGATTCCGCTGAGTGAGCCTGGCGTTATTGCCATGGGATCTACAACACGCATGTCCGTTTTCCGATTCTACTGCGTGAGCCTGGCGTTATTGCCATGGGATCTACAACACGCATGTCCGTTTTCCGATTCTATGCGTGAGCCTGGCGTTATTGCCATGGGATCTACAACACAGCATGTCCGTTTTCCGATTCCGCTGCGTGAGCCTGGCGTTATTGCCATGGGATCTACAACACGCACATCCGCTTTCCGATTCTACTGCGTGGGCCTGGCGTTATTGCCATGGGATCTACAACCGCATGTCCGTTTTCCGATTCTAACTAGCGTGAGCCTGGGGGTTATTCATGGATCTACAACACATATGTATCCGTTTCGGATTTCATGCGTGAAGCCTGGCATTTTGCCATGGGATCTACAACACGCATATCGTTTCCGATTCAGTGCTTGGAGTCTGGCATTATTGCCATAGGATCTACAACACACACAT
>CM060330.1:50053112-50068112 GCA_030674155.1 Stramonita haemastoma
CAAAGTCAACTATCAAGTCTCCGAATCCTCCAAAGTCAACCATAAAGTCATCAAATAATCCAAGGCTAACAAGTCATCGGATCCTTCAAAGTCAACTGTCAAGTCACCGAATCCTACAAAGTCCAGTGTTAAGTCACAAAATCCTTCAAAGTCAGCTACCAAGTCCTTCAAAGTCATCGTCAAGTCACCAAATCCTTCAATCAATTGTAAAGTCACCGAATCCTTGAAAAGACACATGAATGAAGTCACCGAATTTTTGGAACACACCTTTTAAGTCATCAAATCATTTGGAAACACTAGTCAAGTCACTGAATCCTTCAAAAACACAGTCACTGGATTCTTCAGACACCAGTCCATTCACTGAGTCTTTCAAATACACCAGTCAAGTCATCGAATCCTTAAAACACTTTTTTCAAGTCATTATATCCTTCGAAAGCACTAGTCAAGTCACCGAATTCTTGTAACAAATACACCAGTCCAGTCACCAGATCCTTCCAAGAAACCAGCCAAGTAGCCGAATACTGGGAACATAACCAGTCAAATCATCGATTCCCATATAGACACCAAGTCATCGAACTCTTGAAAAAAAAAACAGTCAAGGAACCAAATCCTCAGAACACGACAGTCAGGTCACCGACTTATTTTTTCAACTCTCCAGTCAAGTCATCGAATCCTTCGAAGATACCAGTCAAGTCACCGAATGCCGAGAAACCATTAGGTCACCCGTTTCTTATAAGACCAAATAAATTGGTTTATCCACACAACGAAAGATGACGCCAGTAAAGTCACAGTCGGTCTTCTTCCACATCTTTAAAGGTAAACAAAGGAAATTCATGACTCTTATTAGGCATATCTTTTCTTGTCTTACCGTTATATTGCGTTGTTTTGTGTTGTGTATTGTAAGTCACAGTTTACTTAGTGTATTATTTGGGCTGCTCTTCCTAGGGAGAGCATGTCGCCACAAGAGAAGTGCCACCCAATTATTTTCTTAGACATTTTGTCTGCATGTGAATTTGTTTTCCTATCACTTGTGCTCTTTTTAACAATTCTTTTTTTCTGAATTTTTGTCTGTCGGTCTCTGTACCTTGTCGATTCTCTCCTCTCTCTCTCTCTCTCTCTCTCTCTCTCTCTCTCTCTCTCTCTCTCTCTCTCTCTCTCTCTCTCTCTCTCTCTCTCTCTCTCTCTCTCCTCTCTCTCTCTCTCTCTCTCTCTTCTACCGTTTTCTGACTTCATTCATCAGTATCTGTCTAAACTTCCTTACCCCTCTTTTTTCTGTTTCCAGCCCTGTGTGCGCGCGTATGCATGCATGTGTATGTGCGTAAGTGTGTGCGTGTATGTGTGTGTGTGTGAGCGCGTGTGTGCCTGTGTGTGTGTAGACATTTGATTAAAAAATATCTATTTATTCTATGCAGGATCACTTTATCATCACCACGGCTGTTCCCATCCTAGGTACTCCAATGCCTGAGGACGCGGCACGAGCAAGAAAAAGCAGAGAATAAGGTAAGTGTACAGTAGTCAAGTCATTAAAGTTAAGGGTTGTGTAGGTGTTCCTCAGCCTCACCATTCCAGGTGTGTTTTCGTGGATAGCACAGCACATGTTTATAGTTTGACCCCGAATGGAGACTAATATTATCCTTCAAAGCATACTTAAAAAAAAGAAGTTTTAATTGGTCCCTAGGCTAAGCTGTGAGGGTCACCTATGGTGAGTTTTTGCGTATAAAACCGTATTTTGCCATTAAAGTACTAAATTACAGTTTCGGGAAGATTGTCTAAACACGTGTGTGTTAATGAATCTAAAACAAAAACTTGTCATTCCTACTGGTATACAGTGGCCTACTTTTCCACTAGGCGGAACAGGATTTAACGTGTGCGAAAGATGTTACGTTTGCGCAGGAGAACTTGGGTTTTAGTCTCATCGGTACTTTAAGAGGAGTAGAATTGATACTAAAATTCACATCAGGGGGAGAGACCCTTTTGATTGGGCGACATTGTGGTGGGTGGAACCCAAATGAACCCAATTAAACACACGCACCCGCGCGCACACACACACACAAACACACGCACACACACACGCAAGCACACACACACACACACACACACACACACACACACACACACACACACACACCACACACACACACACACACACACACACACGCAAGCACATACACACACACACACACGCAAGCACACACACACACACGCACACGCACACACACACACACACACACACACACACACACACAATACACGCAACCATGCTCAGAAGTACGCACGCTTGTTCGCGCATTAATAGTTTAAACTATCATTGTTGCTGTTATAGTTGTCACCATCATAATTTTATGTTGTTACTGCCATCTTACATTTTTTCACTGTAGCTTTTTTTTCAAAATTTGATACTTTATTTTGTGAATAGCTTTAAATAACTGAATTTTCTTCTTCTTTTTTTTTTTTTTTTACAGAAATGCCTCCAGACCATCGCCATCAAAAAAAATCTTCAAAACGTTTGCATTGAGAGTGTCTCCGAACCCAGAAGAAGATACCAAAACCCTAACATTAAAAAACAATCATTAAAAAATTAAATGTAAAACGTCTCTACAGAATTTGAACATGGGGAAAAGGTCTTCAAAACATTAGATATAATTTATTATATGGAATTTGTATAGCGCTATCTCTTGTAAGAACAAATCAAAGCGCTTGCATTTGACCTACAGAGCCACAGATCATGCTGCCACCAGGCGCAAAGATCAACGACGAACAACGATGATCAACTGTTGTTGTCTTGTTGCTGCTGTACACTTTAGAGCGCAAAGCCTGGGCAAGTATGTATGGAGGGCAAGCTGTTACCCATGCAGCAGACCCCCCTTCTCCACGGCACTGGAATGATTCATTGGAAGGGCATTGACCGATACGAATGGTTCCAGTACCGTCGCAGGAGCCACCAGAACGTTGCCATATACCTACAGCCCCGAGCCGCTCTAGGACTCCAACTCCCCGATTTTTCCTCAGGGATGGTGTCTAAACACGACACCTGTGTGCATGCTGGTTTGTTATAATTTTGTCATCCGCTCCTACCGGCACACGATGGCCTACTCTTCCGAAAGGTGGAACGGGGTTTTTAACGTGTGCGCAAGATGTTCTGCGTGCATTCGCACACGGGGCCTCGGTTTCGAGTCTCATCCGAATGACTTTGACATTCAGTTCGATTTTTTCGTCAAACTGGGAAGAAAGGGCGAGGCTGGGTACGAACCCAGAAACTCACGATTTACATATTGGCAGGCGAACGTCTTAACCATTCTGCCACCGTCCTTCTGTAAAAATCTATCTAAAGCCTTAGCATAAAATGTAATGTCAAAACCTCAACCTGTAACATTATCCTGAAAACCTGAAGATCTTCTAAACCTTGAGGTGGAAAAGATTTTCAAAACTTCATCGGTGAAAGCTTTCCAAAACATTATTGTAGAAAGCTCTTCAAAACTTTATTGTAGAAAGTTCTACAAAATTTCATCGCAGAAAGCTTTTCAAAACTTCAACGGAAAAAATGTTCATCAAAACTTCAACGGAAAATACACTTCAAACCACAACGAAAAAAAGCTCTTCAAACGGTAAACTACCTTTAAACCTCAACGGAAAAAAACACTTTACATTTCAATGGAAAAAAAATCTTACAAAGTTCAACTGAAAAATTATTCAAAACTTCAACGGAAAAAAACCTCTTCAAACTTCAACGTAAAAAAAACACTTTTCAAACTTCAACGGAAAAAAGAACTTTTGAAACTAAAACGGAAAAAAGAACTCTTCAAACTTCAACGGAAAAAGAACTTTTCAAACTAAAACGGAAAAAGAACTTTTCAAACTAAGACGGAAAAAGAACTTTTCAAACTTCAACGGAAAAAAGAACTTTTCAAACTAAAACGGAAAAAAGAACTCTTCAAACTTCAACGGAAAAAAGAACTTTTCAAACTAAGACGGAAAAAGAACTTTTCAAACTAAGACAGAAAAAGAACTTTTCAAACTTCAACGGAAAAAAGAACTTTTCAAACTAAGACGGAAAAAGAACTTTTCAAACTAAGACAGAAAAAGAACTTTTCAAACTTCAACGGAAAAAAGAACTTTTCAAACTAAGACAGAAAAAGAACTTTTCAAACTAAGACGGAAAAAGAACTTTTCAAACTTCAACGGAAAAAAGAACTTTTCAAACTAAGACGGAAAAAAAGAACTCTTCAAACTTCAACAGAAAAAGGGTCTTCAAACTTCAACGGGGGAAAATCTTCAAAACTTCGACACCGAAAAGCTCTACAAATCCCAGAGTGTAAAAAACTAAGTATGCTGTGTGTGTGTGTGTGTGTGTGTGTGTGTGTGTGTGTGTTGTGTGTGTGTGTGTGTGTGTGTGTGGTGTGTGTGTGTAGGTGTAGGTGTAGGTGTGTGTGTGTAGGTTGTGGTGTGTGTGTTTTGTGTGTGTGTGTGTTAGGTGTTCGTGGGCGGTATATGCGTATGTGTGTTGTGTGTTTGTCTGTGTGTGTTTGTGTGTATGTGTGTGAGAGAGAGAGAGCGCACGAGTGTGTGTGTGTGTGTGTGTGTGTGTGTGTGTGTGTGTGTGTGGTGTGTGTGTGTGTGTGTGTGTGTGTGTGAAGAAGGATCATCTTCAAAACCTCAACATTGGAAACAATCGTATAACAAATCAATGGTATTTTTTTGTGCAAATAAAACTAGGAAAGCTATTTCATAGCCCTCAAATCACTCAGCCCTGCCAGATTTTTAAAAGAATATTTAGCATAGCCTGCTCTTTTGAACGGCTAAATATGTGTAGCTAGTTCATAGATTTCATGGGAATATTAACTCACTAAATTGGTGACGGGAGTTACTACAATTTTTTTTCTTATCATATTAAGGAAATCATTAAAGCATAATGTGCAAATTTGCTCTCAATATATAAACCTAGTGTTAAAATTTAAGCTCTGAGTATAAAAGCTGGTGTTAAAGTTAAATTCGGAGTATAAAGCTTGTGTCAAAGTTAATGTCAGAATTTAAAGCAGGTGTCAATGTATACAATTATTCTGTATCAAAGCATAAAGTTTTTCCTTCATAATAAGTTATCCTGTTAGATAATAAAGTTGATATTTGAGTTTTTTGTACCATAGTGTAAAGTAATTTTTTTCTTATTATGCTATTTTTTTTATCAAAGTAGGACGTTAACTTCGATCATAGTCTTTTTCTCTATTATACTATACTTTTTTTAGAGTGATTTTGTATCAAAGTAGATCATTCATTCGTTCATATTGAAGTATTCTGAATCATTCTACAGCGTTTGTTCCTTAATTGTGAGCTATTATGTATTAATGTATCAAAGGTTTTTTTTTTCATAGTGAGTTATTCTGTATCAACGTATAAAGTGCCTTCCTTCATAGAAATCAATTCTATATATATAAATTTATTGTTAGTTTGTATTGGTATCAAAAAGTAAAGCTCTTTTTTCCTAGTATCGGGCTGGTTGATACAAAAGTATAACGTTCTTTCCTTCATATGAAAATAATTGATATATAAGGGGAGAGGTATTGTCTTCAGATTAAGGTGGTTTGATGTACAAAATCCTTTCCGTTTTGTATTCATTTTCACCTCTCCAGTCAAGTAGACCTTTAGGGCACCACTGAAGATTTTACAGCCAGCTTTATCCACTCCTCGCGGTTCTTAGCTTTCTGTAGCAAGTCGTTCCGCTCAAGACCAGTCCCCTCTCTGATATCTTTTCATTGTTTTGTTTTTTTGCTGTATTCCTCTTCGTCCATCTTGTGCTCTTGTTCGTTAGGGCTCTGTTTGGCTTTTTTTTTTTTTTGGAGGGGGGTTGCTGTCTTCCTCTTCGTCTATCTCCTTGTACTCTCGTTCGTTAGGGTTCTGTTTGGCTGTTGCGGTTGTGGTTTGGGCTATCCCGGAAAAAAAAATCGGGTTTTGATCCTTCTCATGATACTAAAGCGGCCATTACATAAGTTAAGATTGAAGAATGATTCTGAAGCAACAGTGGGGTTCAACAAGGATGTCTGCTTTTTCCCACTCTCTTCAACAAATGCTTTGAGAAAATAATGACTGATGCACTTGAAAAAACCCACAAAGAATAGTCAGAAATATTGGCATGGCGACTTCAACGGCCTGGCTGAAAAAGAACAAGAGCTGGTCAACTTTGTAAATCATATTTATGAAGCTTTTTCTGCATATATGCTAGTCATCGCAAAGAAACCCAGTTAAATAGTGCCCATGGTATAAACTCTATTATGATCATCAACAACAAGAAAATTATGATCACATTATGTTAGGTGGAATCAAATGTATAAAGCTTTTTTCACCTTTTCGGCCTGTGTTTATGTGTGGAAATTCTCAGTAACTTATTGTATGTTAAAGCGATATAGAGTATAAATTATGTCGTGAACACACTAAACAAATTAAAAGAATGATGGAATTGATAGCTTTTGAAATGCAAAAAATGTCCAATAGTGCTATTACTGGCTTTCAACAGTGCTATAGTTTGCTACTTAGCTCCAGAAAAAGTTAAAATCTCAAGATTCCAATCCAAAATTTATGTAAAAACAGACGAGCGAAGTAAACCGCTGACCGGGTACGGTGGTTAGGGAGAGAATATGATTTTAAACAGATTTGTAAAAATTCTGATATCGCAACTCTTTGCAAAATTATCACCTGTATTTCATCGCTAATTTTACACAGCAAATCGATTTCTTTTACCATGCTGCGATGCCCTTAAGTGGAAAGCTTAACACAGAGCGCTGTATTTTTTTTTTGGAAAAAGTTTATTATTACTGTTTAGATAGCTACTTTTTCCCTGCAGTGCTGTTCCCTCGTGCTGCTGTTAACATTTATCTCTAACCCTAGTTTTCTTCTTGTCCCATACCGCAAACCCTAACACCTGACCCTGTTGGCTCTAACCTTAACACTGACCTGACTGACTCCGTTCTGCGGTATGGGGACACAGTTGTGTAAGGGAACAGCGATGAAAGGGAAGGAGTGGCTTTAGAATATAATTTTTTATTCTGTAATCATTTTGATGGATTTCGTGACAGAAACATGCAGAAAAATAAGCCAGTCTAAAGCTTAGGCTGGATGACTATTACAAGAAGAAATATTTGCTGTATTGGAGGTCATTCCAATGTACCTATACAACATGCAAGTTCGCATTTGTGCAACTGTTTAAGCATTTATTGTTGATGAATTTCAATACGCTTGTCAACCTCTATTGTGGCCTTGTAGATTATTACATCACCACCTCCATACGGAAAAAAGTCAGTAATAGGACTCTTATTTTTCTTCGTCGAACATTAAGACAGCATTTATTGTCTGTTATATGGGAAGAAAACGCGTTGCACTGCCCTTAAATACCTGGTAAGTCGGCCCAGCGCATCCAACTTGAACTTGGGAGAGAATTATATTTTAAATCTTTCTGCGAAAAGGCAAAAGAATTGAGCAGGAAGACATGAAATAGACAAGAATGTGACCGGAAAAAAAAGAAAATGCAGAAACAGAGCGACAGAAAAAACGAAGTTTCTAGAACAGTTTCCAGAAGGTGGAGATTCTATTTATCTTGACCGTTCATTGGCATCCCTACAGGGGGAGAGAGACTTATACACTTAAAAACCTTGGTCTCGTACATCCGCTTTCGCATGAGAGAGAATGATCTTTAAGTATTTTTTTGCGGGAAAAGACAGAAAGATGGAAAAATAAACAGAAAACGGCCAGAAAATGGACAAGAGGGTGAAAGATAGAATAGGAACAAGGCAGAAAGAAAGAGAGGAACAAAAAAGGAGTTTCTAGAAGGCGGGGATGTTATTGATACTAAACGGCCCCGTGGATCTCTACAGAGAGGGACACTACAGAACTTCAGAACCAAGGCATTGTCTATCTACTGCAGAAAGGGTGGAGCTCTCAGTAGCATTATTCCATTGGTTTGCTGTTTTGTGACTCAGAGGGCCATGTCACTCTCATAAGTTATGTAATTCATGGAATTTATGTAGCCCTATAGCTTGTAAAAAAAACTAACCAAAGTTTTTTATGAGTTTTATTTTTCCGGTTTATTTTTCCTGTTTTTTCTTTATATCTATATTGCCAAGTTGGTTGTCTGTCAGCTATAGGATATGTTGCCGTATTTTTTATGCCATTCTGTGCCGCTTTTTTCTCTTTTTACAACTATTCACTCTTTATCTTACAAAGTGACCTGCATTCTTCAATCTATTTTATGCAAAAGCTTGAGGAAATCTTTGTTCTTTTTCTGACTGATCTCTTATTGTATTTTGCTTTTCTTACGCTTTTTTTAGTAGTTGTAAGTACTATTAGGTAACGTGATTTACTCCATTAATCACGAAAACACGAAACTGCTTTGTTTTAGTACGTACCATGGAGAAGGGTAGGCTATGGTTTATCAAGGAATGTTTTGCTGGCTAGAAATGAACAGGGTGCGCGCACACGTGCGTGTAATTGTGTTTATATACATAGGTTTCTTTTTAAATCGTTTTATTTTTAGTGTTTGACAAAGTTAAAGCTTCTTTTACCATCATTCCATTAAGATAGGGTTTTGTTTAAAGTGTTCCATTTTTTTATCTTAATATCATTGGCCATGTTTTATTCAGTCTTTTGGAAAGTACTTCGATGACATGAGGTAGTTTTATTTGTTTTCATTAGCTTGGATTCCAGCATTCTCTAGTTTTATTGGGATATTTCTTCTTGTCTTCTTGTCTTCTTCTTGTCTTCTTCTTGTCTTCTTCGCAATTCTTCTTCTTCTTCTTCTTCTTCTTCTTCTTCTTCTTCTTCTTCTTCTTCTTCTTCTTCTTCTTCGCAATTCTTCGCAATTCTTCTTCTTCTTCTTTTCTTCTTCTCTCTTCTTCTCTTCTTCTTCTTCTTCTCTTCTTCTTCTCGCAATTCTTCTTCGCAATTCTTCTTCTTCTCTTCTTCTCCTTCTTCTTCTTCGCAATTCTTCTTCTTCGCAATTCTTCTTCTTCGCAATTCTTCTTCTTCGCAATTCTTCTTCTTCGCAATTCTTCTTCTTCGCAACTCTTCTTCGCAATTCTTCTTCTTCGCAATTCTTTTCTTCGCAATTCTTCTTCTTCGCAATTCTTCTTCTCCTGCTCTTCTCCTGCTTCTTCTTCTGCTTCTTCTCCTGCTTTCTTCTGCCTTCTTCTGCTTCTTCTTCTGCTTTTTCTTCCTCTTCTTCTTCTTCTTCTTCTTCTTCTTCTTCTTCTTCTTCTTCTTCTTCTTCTCTTCGCAATTCTTCGCAATTCTTCTTCGCAATTCTTCTTCTTCGCAATTCTTCGCAATTCCTTCTTCTTCTTTCTTCTTCCATTCTTTTCTTCTTCTTCTTCTTCTTCTTCCTTCTTCTTCATTCTTTTTCTTCGCAATTCTTCTTCTTCGCAATTCTTCTTCTCGCAATTCTTCTTCTTCGCAATTCTTCGCAATTCCTCCTCTTCTTCTTCTTCGCAATTCTTCTTCTTCGCAATTCTTCTTCTTCGCAATTCTTCTTTTCTTCAATTCTTCTTCTTCGCATTCTTCTTCGCAATTCTTCGCAATTCCTCCTCTTCTTGTTCTTCTTCTTGTTCTTCTTCTTGTTCTTCTTCTTGTTCTTCTTCTTTTCTTCTCTTGTTCTTCTTCTTGTTCTTCTTCTTCTTCGCAATTCTTCGCAATTCCTTCGCAATTCTTCGCAATTCTTCGCAATTCTTCGCAATTCTTCGCAATTCTTCTTCTTCTTCTTCGCAATTCTTCTTCTTCGCAATTCTTCTTCTTCGCAATTCTTCTTCTTCGCAATTCTTCTTCTTCGCAATTCTTCTTCTTCTTCTTCTCTTCTTCTTCTTCTTCTTCTTCATTCTTCTTCTCTTCTTCTTCTTCGCAATTTTCTTCTTTCTTCTTCTTCTTCTTTCTTCTTCTTCTTCTTCTTCTTCTTCTTCTTCTTCTTCTTCTTCTTCTTCTTCTTCACAATTCTTCTTCGCATTCTTCCTTCTTCGCTATTCTTCTTTTTTTCTTCTTCTCTTCTTCTTCTTCTTCTTCTTCTTCTTCTTCTTCTTCTTCTTCTTCTCTTCTTCCTCTTCTTCTCTCTTCTTCCTCTTCCTCTTCCTCTTCCTCTTCCTCTACTTCTACTTTCTATTTCTTCTACTTCTACTTTCTACTTCTTCTACTTCTACTTCTCCAATTCTTCTTCTTCTACTTCTCTAATTCTTCTTCTCCTTCTTCTTCATCTTCTTCTTCTTTTTCATCTCTCCTTCTTCATCTTCGCAATTCTTCTTCTTCTTCGAATTCTTCTTCGTCGTAATTCTTCTTCTTCGCATTCGTCTTCCTCTCGTATTGTTCTTCTTCTTCTTCTTCTTCTTCTTCTCTCTCTTCTCTTCTTCTTCTCTCTTCTCTTCTTCTCTCTTCTTCTCTTCTCTATTCTTCTCTTATTCTTCTTCTTCTTCTTCTTCTTCTTCTTCTTCTTCTTCTTCTTCTTCTTCTTCTTCTTCGTAATTCTTCTTCTTCGCAATTTGTCTTCCTCTTCGTAATTCTTCTTCTTCTTCTTCTTCTTCTTCTTTCTTCTTCTTCTTCTTCTTCTTCTTCTTCTTCTTCTTCTCCTCCTCCTCCTCCTCCTCCTCCTCCTCCTCCTCCTCCTCCTCCTCCTTCGCAATTCTTCTTCTTCTTCTTCTTCTTCTTCTTCTTCTTCTTCTTCTTCTTCTTCTTCTTCTTCTTCTTCTTCTTCTTCTTCCGTGTTCCCTAGCCATAGTCATATTGGATAGTGTTTAGTACCATGTCGTCTTCTGTGCTTGTAACTCTGCAGGAGGTCTGCTCACTGGCCTCAGCCCACACGTTCCGACTTCAGTGCAGCTGACAAAGTTTATAGGAAACAATTTTCCGATTTCCTGGGGAAAGACACTAAAACGGGCTGTGTAGGCAGAATGTAGACACTGGAGGACAAGGAATAAGAAATGAGAAAAAAGACGGAAATAAAGGGGAGTGATTAAAAAAGAGAAATTTCTTGTACAGAATTTCCATAAGATTTTATTCTTTAATATCGAGGATAATGGAATAAGCAATCATGTTTTTTTTACATTCAGTCCTCGTATGTATGCAGTTTTGTAAATTTTTGTCATCTGTTTCCACCGGCACATAATGGCCCCGTTGGAAAAGCGGAATAGCACTTACCGTGTGCGCAAGGAGTTCTGCGTGTTTTCGCACACGAGAACTTGGTTTACACTTTCATCCAAAGGACTTTTAGGAGAATAGAGTCCCCACTAATAAATCCAGGGGAAAATATCCCACTTAACGAAATTCGAACCCGAGTCGTCAGATTGCGAGCGTAATGTTCTAACCACTAGGCTAATTATACTGAGAGGGCTACCAGCATTCCCAGGGGTATTCCTATTTTTACAGAGGAAAAGACGATGTATCATCTTCTGACAGGTCATGCCAGCTTTGGCTAGATGGTATTTGAGGTCTTGACCCCGCCCCTCCCTTGCATTTTTGATTTGATTGGTTTTGAAATGATCCTTGAGTCTTTGCAGAAGTAAAAAAAAATTTTATGTGATTTTATTCATGCATTTGTTTTGTAGTCCCTATAGTTTTGTAGTCCCTATAGTAGTCCCTGTAGTACCTTGATCTATTTGAAAGGATGGAGTTTGTTGAAGTCTTGTAATGGCAATTGGTACTAGGTGAGGAAATGATCTCCTTTACATAGAGTGCACACTCTCTAATACCCAAACGATGAATTTTGAGTGCTTTGTTTTTAATGTATAAATGTATATTTATTCTTTTTTTTTAGACGCATTATGCAGATGAAAAGAGGAAGCAAACAAGGCACAAATCATGCATGGCAGTAAAGTAGAGTGCCAGTGATACAGATTGATCAAATGAAGAAAATGTAACACTACCACACACACACTAGAGCAAATCTAAACCCAGACAGATGTACATCACTTTCAAACTATAGATGCACGCAACTGCACACACTAGAGCAACAATAAACCCAGCCGACTGTTCACTGCCGCTGAATATCCTTAGAACGCAGGCAGCAATTCACACACTGGGGCAGTTATTGCTCTGGACTGTAGGTAAGATAGGAATGGCTAGTTCAGGTTCATAGAAAAAAAAGGAAGGATAAAGGGATTTTTTTATCTTTTGGCTTTTTTGGGGGCCAGTGAAGAGAGACGTGTGAAGCACCCACCAAAATTGAATTTTTTTTTAAAATGAAGAAAAAAATGGTGCTCCGCGATCTGCATGCAACTGAGGCCAAACAAAAAATGAAGCAATATTTTTTTAACAGTAGCTTAAGTTTGGTACTTACATTGTCAGTCCTTTATATAGAGTACAGGGATGTTGTTTATTTATTTATTTATTCATTCATCTTTTTATTTATCTTCTTTATTTATTTATTTTATTTTTTTGCTTTTTTTATTTCTTTGTTTTTTTTTAGGTTTTTTTTTATTACTGAACGCTATTATACCTATGTTTAAATCAGGATAGTGCTGCATTAGTTTTAATGTTATGACTGAAGTTTTGGTTCAATGAATAGTACTTTTTTATAGTGTGAGACTTTTATATATTGAAGACAATTTCTTTTCTTAATCTTTTCTTAAACAGTGTCTTTAGATAAGAAAAAAAAGTCACATAAAAGATTTTATCTTTTTTTGTTGTTGGATATAATTTTGTTTTTGTATTTTGCTTTTGTTTTTTTTGTATTTTTGGCCAATGAGGAGAGACGTGTGACGCACTCACTAAAAATACAAAATGAAAAGAAAAAAACAAGAAAAAGTAAAAAGATGGTGCTCCACGATCTGCATGCAACTGAGGCCTCAAAAAAGTAATTATACTGTGCGTGTGTGTGTTTGTGTGTGCGCGCGCGCGCGCACGTGTGTGTGTGTGTGTGTGTGTTTCTCTCAAAAATTGAATTTTGAAATATATACAGAAATAAGTTCTATTGTGATAATAGCCAGTAGTTTTTTCATTATCGTCATTTTCCTTTTTGATTTTGCTTGGAGTTTTCGTATTGCTCTGGTACTTTTCTTTTGTTGTCTGCATTGTTTTGTTTTTAGATATGTTGGTGGATTTTTTCTAGCCGTTTTTTAAAAAAATAATCTTCTGAAATACGATTAGTTGTGGTTTAGACCCGACATGGTATATTTTTGTTTTAATTAAACAAGTAAAGATGTATGTATTCATTTGTATAAATGAACAGATTTTGTTTGAGTTATTTAACGATTTTGGTAGCGCAGAAAATGTTTATGTACTTTTTTTCGAATGCTTTCTTACGACATGGGTGGTATGACTTGTGCATGTGAGGTTTGATGTTTTGAATTTGTGTGAGGGTTTTTTCATTCTTAAGGAGAAAGCTTTACATAACGAATTTGCCAGTTAATGTTGAGCATTTATTTCGCGAGGGTATATTTTGTGTGTGTGTGTGCGTGCGTGCGTGTGTGCATGCGTGCGTGCGTGTCTTTACATATGTGTTTCAGATTACTTTTATCTGTATTGCTGTTATTAATATTTTGAATATTAAGATTTTCGTTTTGCATTAGCTTATGCTGGCTTTCTGGTTCTGACATAGTCCTCAACATTGGTAGGACTTAATTTCTTTTAATCGGAATTTAATTCTAGAAAATAATCCTGTGGTATTGTAAATGATTTGATTATATTATAGTGCCAACTATGCCATTGGTTTTAATTGATCTGATCTTTAAACATCGAGCTTGCGCATTATTTTCAAATCATTTGTTAATTTTAGTTTTAGAACAGTCGGCATACATTTCCTGTCATATTATTACGTGAATATTCAATTTTGTACTACACTTTCTAATTTTGTGTACGCACGCGTTTTCGCATGTGTCCGTGCGCGCGCGCATGTGTGTGTGTTTGTGTGTGTGTGTGTGTGTGTCCGTGTGTGTGTCTGCGCTTGTCTGCGCTTGCTTGATTGCTTGCTTCTGTGTCTGTTTTCTTTAGATATTATCAAAGCCAAAGCACTTTGAATAAATCCTTGGTTTTAAATGAATGCATATACGTGTGTTTATGTGTGTGAGCGCGTGGCTGTGGATGCATTTGCGTGTTGATATTTGTATGTGTATGTGCACATGCATGCCCATGCGCGCGGGTGCGTGCGTGTGTGTGTGCGCGCGCGTGTGTGTGTGTGTGTGCGTGTGCGCGTGCGCGAGCTTGTTTGCTTGATTCAGTGTCTGTTTTTTGATAGACAATCTAAACAGCAAAGCAAAGAAGAAGAAGAAGACGGAAAAAAGAGAAACGGATGTAGAAAACGGACAAAAACAAGAACACAAAATGTAACCAAAAAAAAAGAAAAGAAAAGAGGGGTATGTACCTCTGTGAGCTAGACTATTCAAGCCTCCCCCTCCCCCCTCCTTCACTCATTCTTCCCCCTCCATCCTCACCCCTCAAAGTCTACATAGATAGAGTACTGCACTCTCACGGGGAATTTCTCCTGTGTTGATTTTACCGGTGCAGCCAATGAGTTTGTCTCTGGTCAGTTCGCTGTATCCCCCTACTCTGCACTGCATCTCTTAGTGCACACAAACCTTCGGTGCAGCTGCGCAAACAATCACTGCTGGCCAGAAAACGGGTTAAGTAGAGGGACTATCAGGAGAAGGAAATCAGGCTGTCTGGCCTGGCTCTGAGTATGTGTGTAGGGGGGGGGGGGGGGGTTGGTGATTGTGTGTTGTGTGTGTCTGTGTATTTTTCTGTTTGTCTTTGTTCCTCTTGGCTGTCTTTGTCTTTTTCTGTCCGTTCTGTTGTCCGTTGTCTGTCCGTTGCTTGTCTGTCTGTCTGTCTGTTTTGCTTCGTCTCTGTCTGTCTGTCTGTCTGTCCTGTCTCGTCTCTCTCGTCTCCTGTCTCTGTCTCTCTGTCTCTTCTCCTCCTCTCTGTCTGTCTCTCTTCTGTCTGTCTGTCTGTCTGTCTCTCTGTCTCTCTGTCTCTCTGTCTGTCTGTCTGTCCTCTGTCTCTCTCTCTCTCTCTCTCTCTCCTCTCTCTCTCTCTCTCTCCTCTCTC
>CM060330.1:50075612-50088112 GCA_030674155.1 Stramonita haemastoma
TTATTCTCGTAGTTTTGTTTTTAATCTAGGATCTCCCTCTGAATATATTTGAAAGATTTAAAATACTTCAACCTAAAATGAATTCAACAAAACCCTGTTCCATTCATTGAAATAACTTCTGCTTATTTCTCATTTTTTACGTTATCTTGTTTCATACTACACATTGTTCGTTGCTAAAGAAAAATTTTCAGTTGGGAATCATGAGAAATCATTCGAAATACCTCAAGAAGAGGGGACACGAGAACAGAAGAAAGCGGTCATAAAAGGAATTAATCACCCTGTTCATCTGGCCCAATAAGTAATTAGCTTCGTCTGGTTCCCCGCAACACGTAACACTATGCGTGAGCTGAATCTAAGGTTCCGAGACTATGGCAGGCTGGAATTCAATGGCCAAGTAATGGAATCAATTATGGGGTCACAAGAGTATCGGACTAGCGATGCCAGTGACACGGAATTTAGTGTACTGGTTTCATGAGTGTCGCCATTTTGTTGTATCACTATTAGCTCTTTTGATGAGCGATTCGTTATTTAGAGTTTTAACATTTCAGTATATCTAATTTTGTATGTTAATATATAATCTAATGATGTATACACACACACATATAGATAGATAGATAGATAGATAGATAGATAGATAGATAGATAGATAGATAGATAGATAGATAGATAGATAGATAGATAGATAGATAGATAGATACACTGAAATATATATATATATATATATATATATATATATATATATATATATATATATATATATATATATATATACATATATATATATATATATCCTACAATAACACAAAACGAAACATAAATTCCTATTATCTTGGCAAATACAGCGATTTCTCCATAAAGGTAGCGAGAAGAGAGGTCCAGTATACCATTCCGTTGGCAGCAGTCGCGTTCTCTGTTTCCAATAATTGTGTACTGAATGACCATATTGGAAGAAATGTGCACATTATGCAGATTTGTAGAAACTCAATACAAGTTCCTTATGGGAGTGTTCAAAGTGTGTGTGGTCGAGAGAGAGAGAGAGAGAAGAGAGAGAGAGAGAGAGAGAGAGAGAGAGAGAGAGAGAGAGAGAGAGAGAGAGAGAGAGAGAGAGAGAGAGAGAGAGAGAGAGAGAAGAGAGAGAGAGAGAGAGAGAGAGAGAGAGAGAGAGAGAGAGAGAGAGAGAGCGAGAGTCAGCTTTATAATTAGACATAAAAAGGGTACAGATAAGTTGAATTGATTAACTTGTAGCTCGTATAATACGTATACAATAATCTTTCATTACACAACACGTTTCACATTACACGTCTTTTTACTGTTTGCTAAGTTGTTTTTTTATCGCAATGATGAATTGCAGCAAATCAAAAACCTTTCATATTCTGTTTACAGAAAAAACAACACAATTGGTTTTACTTTGTTAACTTCTTTGAAGTTACCTACAAATAATATGTAACAATGCCAAAACAAATAGTTTATGATCTGAAAAACATCCCTGAAAAATTTATGTTTACAAATGTGTGTCTAATCACAATAACTAGAAACAAAAAACCACCAAACAATTCCAAGTATTTTTTTTTGTTTTTTGTTGTTGTCTTTTCTGCTATATTTTGCAATAAGTTTGTTATTTTTCATGCTGTCTGGGTTTCTTGTGTCTATACTAAAGAAAAAAAACAGAGGAAAGGGAGCCGGTTGCTTTTCTTACAAAATTATATGCAAGTGTACAAAGGCATAAGCACAAGGAAATAAAACATCTTAAATCACTTATTAGTTAGGCTTCTGTTTTCGTTCCTAGGCTAGAGCTCCAAAGATCAACAATTGAGGTATCTTGCGTTCTCACCAGTATCTGCAATCTGATGGCATCAAAAATGAAACCAGTCTTACGTGGGGTTTTTTCAGTGTTTGTCATCTGTTCAAATTGGCATGCTATTTGCTACTCTTCAGAATTACGGAGCAGGGTTTAACGCGTGTGCAAGACGTTGTATGTGCACACACTGGATCTTGCTCTATTGTCTCATTCAAAGATAGATTTTTGCAATGGAGTCGGTAATGGCGGTAGCTGCAGAGGAAAAGTCCCCAGGAACAGGAGCCTCGGTGAGGGCTCAAACGTTTGCTATCAGATCACAAGCTCAACGCTCTAGCCACTGGGCCATCCTGCCCTCTCAGCTTTTTGGGGAAATTGTTTACAAATGTATAATAAATATTTGTTCTATTCATGGGTGTGTCTTTGGATTTGTCAATGAGTTTCATCCCTTGCCTTGTTTATACTATAAGTGTTTTTTTTGGTATAGCTGTCCTCTTTTGTGACTTCTATTCAGCACACAAAAATGTCTCTGAACTTGCAATAGCATTGTAAAAACAAATTAGTCTAAGAACATTCAGACTTTTTGGGGGGGTTAAATATAAATATAAAAAACCCAACTGTACCCACCTTTCTTGCATTGCATAATGAAGTCACGCAACATGCTTGACTGCAATGGAATGAACTAGAGGAGTTACTGATTGGCGACAGGCGAGGCTACCCTGACCATAGGTCAAGCTGATCTTCTGTCTTATTAGCTCTTTTCTTTGCACTGAGAGAAAGAGAGAGAGAGAGAGAGAGAGAGAGAGAGAGAGAGAGAGAGAGAGAGAGAGAGAGAGAGAGAGAGAGAGAGAGAGACAGAGAGACAGAGAGACAGAGAGAGAGAGAGAGAGAGAGAGAGAGAGAGAGAGAGAAATACGAAAATACGAAATTTTAATGTTTAAGGCCAACAGCCCCGTACATTTGGGGTTTCAATAATACACAAATCAGTAACTGACAATCATGCATCATGAAGTGAGAAACAAGGTTCTTCAAATTACAACACAGTTTACAGAGAAAAAGTACACATATTGGGCAATGTCATTTCCTTGCACGCGTGCACACACACACACACACACACACACACACACACACACACACACACACACACACACACACACACACACACACACACACACGCACGCACACATACACACACGCATGCACGCACGCACCAACGCACATATACACACACAGACGCACGCGCACACACATACACACGGCACATGCGCGCGCACACACACACACACGCACGCACACAAAACTCACTCACTCACTCACTCACTCACTCACTCACACACACACACACACACACACACACACACACACACACACACACACACACACACACACACACACACGCACACACACACACACACACACACACACACACACACACACACACACACACACACACACGTGTGGGCACTCCTAAGTTGTTGCCATATAGGTTCACCATTATTTATGTCAACACATTTTCCAAATGATGTAGCACATGTACATGTGTGCTCGTTGGCTAGAGGCAGGGCTAACAATGCTGACAATATTACATGGTCATCTGTCTCCGTCGCTCCTGCAGCATGAAATACAGGAATCTGCTGAAGTTAAAGATAGTTTCATCCTTCTGAGACCTTAAAAATTTAGCATACTGTGTTTTAAGTGGCCTCGTATCAGTAATAGTTAAATACTTTTGGCGTATGTCTCGATACAGTGAGCACAGAAAAACAACATGAATTTCGTCTTCTAATACATTTTTACAAAACGGGCAATTTCTTTTCTCAGCAAGCGATGTATATTTAAATCTGTGACAGTTTATTTCCGAAACTCCTATCCTAAATCGTGCTAGAGCTGTTCTATATATGTTAAAGCTGATCAGTTCAACGTACTTTTCTCTGTCAAGACAGCTCTTTTGTTCGCTGTACATTTGAATTCTATCTGTTCTCTCAAAGTGCGAGAACCACTGCTGGCAGAACACGTCCTTTAATCTCAGTTTGAATTCCCGTAGAAACATTTTTTCATTTCCAACGCTGCCATAGGTCCATACAAATGAGAACCCATTAAGGCATAGTAAATCCCGAATGCGTGTGACCCAATTAACATGTCCTTGATTGTGCATTTCCAGTAACATGTTGTAGGCACATTTTGAATATTTACCGTTATGTTGTTTTAGAAGTTTGAACCAGTATCGTATGCAGTTTACTGCAGAGTTTAGATATAGTGGATGGCGGCCTAATTCTCCATAAACCAAGTTATTAGAAGCTCTCAATGAAATCTTTAAAAATCTCTTACATGCAAACAAGTGCACCTTCTCTAAAGACTCGTACTGTGTATAACCCCAGATTTCCGAACCATACAATAACATTGGTGTAATTTGGGTATCAAACATTTTGAAGAAAACTCTGGCAGAATTGCAATGCATTTTTGATAAACATGATAGTATTTCGGTAGTGCATTTCTTTGCTCGTGTTATTCTGTCATTTACTGCTACATTCCAGCTCATTTTTGTGGACATGGTAACACCCAGATACTTGTAAGTGTTAACGACCTCCACTCTTTCCTTACCATAAAACCACTTTTCTTTTGATGACAGAAAACCACCTTTCCTAAACACCATCACTTTGGATTTTTCGAGGTTAACATGTAAGTTTAGTCGGCTGGATGAACAAAAGAGAGCATTTAGTTGACTTTGCAAACCAGTGATAGAGTGGGACATCAAAACAATATCGTCAGCAAATAACATGATAAACAGTTCCATTTCAGTTGGTGAAAGACGTATTCCGTGCTTACCTTGACTTAGTATTTCTTGGGCGAGTTCATTTACAAGGAAGGAAAAGAGCACTGGTGACGCTACACAGCCCTGTTTTAAACCCTGCATGCAGTCAAAGAAATCTGAATATTCATTACCATTTCTAATGCAAGTCTTTACAGTCCCATACATGCTCTTCAAAATTTTTAACATTTTACCTTGTATACCGGTTCTCCACAAAACTGACCACAACACAGGACGTTTAACTGTATCGTATGCTTTGCAAAAATCTATGTATGCCACATACAGTTTAGCATGTTTTGAAAATTGCCTCTGGATGCAAGCATGAAGAGTAAAGACATGGTCTATTGTTGAATAGTTTTTGCGAAATCCAGCTTGGCTCTCATCTATAACATTATTGGATTCTGCCCATTTGTATAGCCTTTTGTTTAAGACAGCAGTGAAAACTTTAGATAATGTGTTGAGTAGAGATATTCCTCTGTAGTTATTTGGATTGTCGGTACTTCCTTTCTTATGCAGAGGTATAATGACGGACTTTGTCCATTCAACTGGATACACACTATTTTTGAACAAGTAATTAAATAGCTTAAGAAGAAAAGGTACAATAACATTTTCTGCTGCTTTAATAATCTCATTTGGAATACCGTCAAAACCAGCTGCTTTCCCATCCCCTAGCCGCCTAATGGCTGCTCTGACTTCGTCCTCTGTTATGTCACTGTCTAAGTAGTCATCTCCCATACCTTCCTCTGACTGCATGTCCTCTTCTTCTATCTCACCAACATCAGCACCTGCATTTAGTAGGGACTTAAAGTGCTCACACCATTCTTCTGCTGTTATCTCAGTGTGGTGTAAGGTTCTGCGCCGGGATTTACGAATGATGGACCAAAAGCGCTTTGGATTTTTAGAGGCGTCTACAAGCTCTTCGACTCTATTCTTTTTATATTCTTGTTGCTTCTGTCTAATTGTGGCTTTATATTCCTTCCTCAATATGATATAATGTGCTTTGTATTCACCTTTTTTTGTTCTTTTATACTTTCTCAGTTGCCTTCGAGCAAGTCTTTTCTTTAGTAGGCATTCCTGATCAAACCACTTGGATCTCTGAGTAAACGTTCTGCTGTTGCCTCCAACCTTCCTAAACATACTCTGTGCAGCGTTATTTAGATGATCATTAAACATGTGCAGTGCTCTGTCAGCATCGTAATCGATCATCTGAATCGCTTCATTTATATTGTCATGGAATTCTGATGATGAGATAGAGTTATAAAAATTTCCCTCTCATCCTCATTCCAAATCAGTTTTCTACCTGGTTGTTGTTGTTTTACATTGCATTGTTCTCTTTCTGTCTGAAACACAAATGTAAGGGGCATGTGCGATGATTCAACTCTTGTACCAATGCACAGATCCTTTATACTATCTGCTAAACAGTAAGTTGACAAGCAATAGTCAACAACACTGTTACCTTGATGAGACAGGTTGGTGTACTTGCTAGACTCTGCTATGTTGCACGAGCCATTCAAAATAGTCAGATCAAAAATGACACAGAAGTCTAAGAGAGCAGAACCAAAACCATTTAAGACATCATCTTCGGATACCCGACCATGAAAAACCATTTCCTCATTACAGTCCTGGTTTTGTACAAAGGCACCTAACATATTCTGTGTGTTAACTTGGTAGTCTGCTGTCCTTGAGTTGAGATCTCCAACAAGAAGTATCTCGCTGTCTCCCTGTCCCTCCATGATGTTTCCTACCGAGATTTCTATATCATTTATATAACATGATGAATTCTTCGTATGGTAATATGGACTATTACAAGGTGGTACATATACAGGTATGAAGACAATATCTTTCATTCCACCATGCAATAGCTTTGACAATTTCATAACCAACATATGATCAAGAGACAAATCAATCGCATCTACGTATTTTGCAATACCTTTTTTTACCATACATAAGATACCCCCTGAACAGCGACCCTGATTAGAAAGTTTAATTGCAGGAGAAGTATATTTAACAAAATCTACAAAATGAGAGGATAAGTCAAAAACATCTTGTAGAAAAGTTTCCATAAGACACACAATATCAAAACTACTGACATAGCTTATGAAATCACTGTCTCCTAGTTGGCTGGCAAGGCCACCAATGTTCCACACTAGGAATTTTACACTGTTGGTGGAGTTTGTTGTATTTATATTTTCATCCAAATTATGATGTTTAGATAACAGATCATTGTCATAGTCATCGTTGCCATCATTACAGTCACCGTCGTCATCGTCATCATCATTGTTGTTGTCATTGTTATCATTAACCCTATCATCGCCCCAAACCCCACCGTCATTATAGTTATCAACATCTTCACCATTTTCTTCAGTATTGCCATTCCCATTTGTATTATCATTATCCTCCTCCACCTCCTCCTCATGTTCCCCATCACCCAAGTCGCTATCATTACCAGGTAGCATATTACAAGGCCATTCGTCAGTTGGTAGCAACACATAGTTTCCGACACTGTCCGAGATTTCTTTCTTAGTTGTTTCTGGAAGATATTCATTTGTACCCCCGGGCGGTGATACATCCGTGCGTAAGGGCGGGCCGAATTCCTACCTCCAGAAGGCAGATGGTGGCGTTCTCCCTCTGCCAAACCCGCGTGTTTGGCGTCCATGGTGGCCGCGGGAGGAACCGCTGGGTTTGACTCCTGCTGCAGACTGGTTCGGCCTGCGTGTGCCCACAGGTACTGAAGGGTCCGGCTCTGGTCTGGTTGCTTGCGGACTTCCTTCCCCAGCTGGCATGGCTGCAGCCCCAGACTGTGGTTTCTTCCTGGTATGATGTTCAATGGACTGGCTGTGAGTGTTGAATGTATACACTGTGTCCTCGCACACCACTTTGTCAAAGCTGTAGAACGCCTTCCTACCGTCAGCCCGCAGGGAGCGGAGAAGAGGCTGCAGGCTGTTTCTCTTGCTTCTTACTTCGGGAGGGAAGTCTTCTTTGACATACATAGTTGCCAGTTTGAGTTTTCTTGCAGCGCTCAAGACCAGTTCTTTGTGTTTTCTTGACTGAAATTTGACCAAAATGGCCTTACCCAGTCTATAGGCACCTTCTATGAGCACGTTTTCGGCTATCTTTAAGTCAGTTCTAATTACTTCACATACCTTAGCTTCACAGTCAGCCCACTGTTCGGAGACTGCATGAGGAATGCCAAAGAAGAGGAGATTCTTCCGACGGCCCTGATTTTCTGCAGCTTCCAGTCTTTCCTCCAGATGTGTGATCTTTTCCAGTAGCGAAGCGTTCTCCTCCTTCACTTCACAGCAAATGTCGTTCATGGCATCCACGTCGCATTGTAGAGTGTCACACCTGTCATACAGCTCGTTCACCTCCCCCACAAGTTTCTTTTCCATTTCTTCCAGTTTTGAGTCTATGTGGGATGACAGCGTTTCCTGTGATGCCTGAAGTTGCCGAATTGCTTTTGCCATTTCTTCCACAGCATTAGTCAGTCGATCTTCTCTGTCTGTGTGTGGAGGGGACTGGTGTGGAAATCCCTCTCCGGCCAAAGCATCAGATGTAAATTGCTTCGCCTGGGTTTTCTCACTATCCCTGTCTGTCTGTGTGGGACCAGGGTTCGGTTCTATGCCTGCCATCAGTAGGAATGCCAGGAGGCTTGCTACAGTCAGCATCCCAGCTGTGCTATGAAGTTTGAGGCCACGAATTCTTTTTGCAGCTTTCAAGGCGTATCTGGTTAGAATTTTGATCAGTATTGATACGAAATGTCCAATGGTACAACGGTAAAGTTGTACACCACATCCCATCGTTCTACCAAAGGAGAGTGAAGAAAAAACCATAAACAAAAACAAAACAACAGAAATACAGAAATAAACAAATGAAAAAGCCAACAGAGTACAAAAATGCAGAGCGATTCAAAAACACGTCTTCACTCGACGCGAGCTAAGCTCACCCCCGAGAGGGAAGAGAGGGAGAGAGAGAGAGAGAGAGAGAGAGAGAGAGAGAGAGGAGAGAGAGAGGAGAGAGAGAGAGAAGAAGAAGCAGAGACAGACAGACAGACAGACAGACAGACAGACAGAGAGACAGAGAGAGACAGAGACAGAGACAGAGAGAGGAGAGAGAGAGAGGAGAAGAGAAGAGAGAGAGAAAGAGAGAGAGGGAGAGGGAGAGAAGGAAGGAGGAGAGAGAAGAAGAGAGAGAGAGGAGAGAGAGAGAGAGAGAGAGAGAGAGAGAAGAGACAGAGACAGAGAGAGGAGAGAGGAGAGAGAGAGAGAGAGAAGAAGAAGACAGAAGGACAGACAGACAGAGACAGAGAGAGAGACAGAGAGAGAGGACAGAGAGAGAGACAGAAGAGAGAGAGAGAGAGAGGAGAGAGACAGGAGAGAAGGAGAAGAGAGGGAGAGAGGAAGAAGGAGAGAGAGAGAGAGAGAGAGAGAGAGAGAGAGAGAGAGAGAGAGAGAGAGAGAGAGGAGAGAGAGAGAGAGAGAGAGAGAGAGAGAGAGAGAGAGAGACAGAGGAGAGAGACAGAGAGAGAGACATACAGAGAGACAGAGAGAGAAATTGAAAGAGAGAGAGTGATTGAAAGCGAGAGACAGACAGAGAGAGAGAGAGTGATTGAAAGAGAGAGAGAGACAGAGAGAGAGTGTGTGTGATTGAAAGAGAGAGACAGACAGAGAGAGACTGATTGAAAGAGAGAGAGGGAGAGACAGAGATAGAGACAGACAGACAGACAGAGAGACAGAGACAAAGAGAGACAAAGAGAGACAGAGACAGAGAGACAACTTTGTTTTATTCGAAAACAAACATACAACAGCAGAGATGTCAACAGAAAAAAACAAAACCACGTGTGTTATAATCATCAATTACAAACTTGACTTTCGAAACCACCAGAAATAATAAATGTAAATAAATAAATCAGATATTTGAGGGGGTAAAAATCCAGTTTTCTTTAAGAGACGCCAGAACTAATTTAATGCTCTCTATCAAGCAGAAGAAGCCATATATCACTGAAAAAGACGGCCACAAAAAAGTGGCAACTTCAAAGCCAGCCAGCTACTAGATTACAGACACTGTTGGAATCAGTTCATCCTGAAGTTCCAGACAGACAGTCAAAAGCACACGCTGTGTCATAATGTATTCTCCTAAATTATTTCCTGACCAGTCATACAGGAGCTATTCCCTTTTCAAGAAGAAAGAAAGAAGAGTTACAAAATAGTAAAACTACATAAAGAGAAATAAAAAGGGACTGAAATCAAAAGTTGCATAATGGTACCTTAACTTTAGCTACATTCAAAATTGTCACCGATAACATCAAAGTAATAGGGAAAAAAACGAATACAGTCTTCATGTGTGCAGAGGCATGACATTAAGAGGAGAGTAGTTCTGCTGACTTTAGTTTGAAAAAAAAACAACCCAGAACAGGTGACCCCGGGTATTTCTGATTCAGTACAGTACATCTTTCTTGTAGCTCCTGTGAAGTTGGAGTACTGCTGCCTATATGGCGAGGTACTTTGAAAACAGTCATACACGCACAATTCTCATTCAGCGTGCAATTTCAGTTTCACAGTGATTCCCAGGTGGGGTGAGTGAGTCCGAGGGTATATTCTGGATGACCTCCCAAGGTGTTAAGCAAGGGAACGCACAGCAACATCTTTCCTGTAGCTATTATTGAAATACAGAAATGTATACAGGGTATTAATACATTTGTTCTCTTTCTTTGACATAAGTTGTACTTCTTGTTGTTTTAGTGAGTAAGCTAGTTTCTAAGTAGGTGGTTTTGTGGGGAAGGGGGGGGGGCCGTGTGTGTGATCATGTGTGCGTGTATGTATGCATGTGCATGCGTGTGTATGTTTGAGAATAAGAGAGAGACGGAGACAGAGAGATAAAGAGAGTTCAGGCAACATCATATGTCTCCTTAAGTTTAGAAGGAAGTTCTGTTTTACAACTTTAAACAAGATCTGTTATACTTCCTTCATAATATTTTGTGTGGAAATTTCAATTTGAAGGCTGCTTCCCAAACCAAGATAAGAATGTGGCCTAAGTAGATGACCATCAGCATCTTTTTTTCATCTCAAAAGGAAATATACTGACACTTAGACACATCAACATAACTCATCGATCTTCTGTCAGCATGCCCAACTTAGCACGTGATAAGATTTGTCAATATACTCAAGCCACGAGACCTCTACGTACATTTGCTGATCGTACAATCTGGTACGGGGTAATGGAATTGATCAGCAAAGTAATTGGGTCAGTATGGTCATCAAGTGGACCTAGCACTCACAGGGAATACACATAATAGTTTCTTCTGACGATGGTACCAGGTGCACCATATATGGTGACCTCATGAACCCTCTTTCACCGCTAACACTACTAATTCGGTTCAATGGTAGTTATCTAGGACATTGACATAAGTATGAATAGTTGCCTGTGTCTCTTTTCTTTATATTTCTGGCTTGTTCATTTGTGTTACGTTCTTTGTGCGTGAAGTTTTGTGTGTGTGTGTGTGTGTGTGTGTGTGTGTGTGTGTGTGTGTGTGTGTGTGTGTGTGTGTGTGTGTGTGTGTGTGTGTGTTGCGTGTTTGAGTGTGGGTGGGTGTGGGGGGGCTTGTGCGCGTGTGTTGTGTGTTCATGTGTTCATATACGTGCACAAAATTGTATACATGTTACATTCAGGTGTTTGCGAATTTGCAGCTATGTTGTAAATGCATATAAATTCACTGGTTTGCATTTTGAATATATGTAAAGAACACTTCTTGTAAAATGCTTGTGACAAAGGTCAAGGTGTCCCATAACCTCTGTGTTCGTAGGGGAGCAAGGCGTCAGAGACCGCATCTTCTCTTGGACCAGCATATTGAGGGCGGTGCCCATCTCCTCTCCCTCGCTGCTTTACATTTCCTGACCCTAAAGAGAGCAGGTACCCAGTTAAAGCTGTGCAAAATGGGAAAACTGTACCGAAGCCAAAGCAAGCAAACGGTCACCCATCCAACTGGTAGCCACGCTTGATGCTGCTTAACCTTAGCTTGGGGAAAATCGACTACTTTGAACACCTAGCTATCCCGTCCCAAAACGCTTGGGTAGGAGTAGTCAAAAGAACATTTTGTGAAAATAGTTAACTCTGTTTGAATGTAAAATGTGAGTTTACGGTACCATTTCCATATTTTTCTTTTAGGTAAAATCAATTGTGTTTAAAGTCCTTACACTTGCGATTTTGTTTCTGCTGCTCAGGTCTTGCTTGGTCTTACTGCTTGATGACCAGTTGGATGGGTGACCGTTTGCTTGCTTTGGCTTCGGTACAGTTTTCCCATTTTACACAGCTTTAGCTCTGGGGTCAACTAATAATGATGATTTTTTTTATGCAATCGTTTGTGTCCACCACTGTGGTAGCGAAATTTTAAGGCTGGGGATGCATGCTGGATATGTTTGTGTTTCTGTCACCCACTAAACGTTGACATAAATTACGAGATTTTTAACATGCATATTTTATTTGATGCATGTGCATATACGTAAACGGAAATAAGCCACTGGCAGGTCTGCACTTGAAGTAGACCTGGGAGATTGTAAAAGTCCCCATTCTTGATTTACCAGATACTGACGAGATTCAAACTCATGACTTCATGAGTCCTGTAACTGAAGTCAGATGCCCTTTTCCACTGAGCTATTGCACCTGTCCCATCTGTGCAATGAGAGCTGATAATTCTCATACTGTCTGTACTACTTTTGGAAAAAGATTTCATTTCATGTTTGCACTAAAATCAAGGTAACGTCGTCAGCTAAGCAGATAGACTCCTGTGTCCATCCTTTTAAGTAAAGGAAAGGTACGTATATAAAGACTGACCAATATCATTCATTAGCTTTCTGTCTGCATGTCCACCTGAGCACGTGGCTAGATTGGTCAATGCAACTAAGC
>CM060330.1:50103112-50120612 GCA_030674155.1 Stramonita haemastoma
AGAGGAGAGAGAGAGAGTAGAGAGAGAGAGAGAGGAGAGAGGAGATGAGAGTGTGATGAGAGAGAGAGGAGAGAGAGAGAGAGAGAGAGAGATGAGAGAGGAGAGAAGAGGGAGGAGAGAGGGAATGATGAGAAGAGGAGATGCGAGAGGATAGAGGAGAGTTGAGAAAGAGAGAGAGAAGAGAGAGAATAGAGAGAGAGATGTGAAAGAGAAGAGGAGTTCAGAGGAGACAAACAGAACAATAAAACCCGCTTTACACGCCAGTATCCTCTGACATAAAGAACCTGTCCTCAGAGTGACACTCCTTTACATAAATCCCATTTTGAGCGCTCTATTTCTTTTGCCTTACTCCTTTCTAAAAGCTGCTATTGTTGATTTGATTATTGCTGCAAAAGCAGCTGAGTGCTGTATTGGATAATGTGAGATATCCTGATGTGAGTATTGGATCTGGTATTGTGTGAAGGGGCATTTGAAAATCTTTTTTAAAAAAATCTGTAGGGACATGGGAAGAAGCTGCGATGAATGACAGCTAACATATGATTTGGAATTGGTGTGGGTGTGTATGTGGGTGTGGTGTGTGTGAGGGTTATGGGATGTGTGTGTGTGTGTTTGTGTGTGTGTGTGTGTGTGTGTGTGTGTGTGTGTGTGTGTGTGTGTGTGTGTGTGTGTGTGGTGTGTGTGTGTTTGTGTGTGTGTATGTATGTGTTGTGTGAGGGAAGGGGATGTGTGTGTATGTGTGTGTTTTACTTTATTTATTTTTTATTTTTATTGTATGTCATTCTTTTATATCGACAATAATGGAATAAGCACTCTTGTGCTTTTTTTTTTTTTACATCCAGTCTCCGTGTGTATGCAGTTTTGTAAATGTCGTCTGTTCCCACCGGCACACGATGACCTACTCTTACGAAAAACGGAACAGGATTTATCGTGTGCGCAAGATGTTCTGCGTGCGTTCGCACACGGGGCCTCGGTTTAAAGTCTCATCCGAAGGACTTTTGAGGAGAGTGGAGTGTGTGTGTGTGTGGGGGGGGGGGGAGGAGGGGGGGGCTGCGTGCGAGTGTGTTGTGTGTATGTGTGTTGTGGTGTGTGTGTATCTGTGAGTGGTGTGTGTATTGATTGGGGTAGTGTGTGCTGCATGTGTGTGTGAGATTAGGGGATTTGGGTGTGTTATATATGTGTGTGTGTGTGCGTGTGTGTGTGTGTGTGTGTGTGTGTGTGTGTGTGTGTGTGTGTGTGTGTGTGTGTGTGTGTGTGTGTGCGCGCGTGCGCGTGTGTGTGTATGTGTGTGTTGTTGTCTTCATTTTAACGTTGTTCATCTAAGTGATTTATTGGTGCGTGTGTGTGTGTGTGTGTGTTGTGTGTGTGTGTGTGTGTTGTGTGTGTGTGGTGTGTGTGTGTGTGTGTTGTGTGTGTGTGTGTGTGTGTGTGTTGTGTTGTGTGTTGTGTGTGTGTGTGTGTGTGTGTGTGAGGGTAGGTGATGTGTGTGTGTGTATGTGTGTGTGTGTGTTCGGTTAAACATCTGTTCTCTTAAAAGGTATTTCAGACAGATATATGGATGTGTACGTGTTTGTATATAAGAATAAGAGATAAGAGACAGAAACAACTACAGAAAACAGAGAGACAAAAAAAAATATTTTTTTTAAAAAGAAAGAAAACCGATATGGCGGATAAAACAAATAAGTGTATGAACAAATCCTCCATCAAACGAGTAGATAAACAAAAAATGAAAAGATATTCTGAAATTTGAAACCAATAAAAATGTCAACACTTCTTGCTGATTTTCGGAAGTCAGACTAGATCTCACAAAACCTGTGACGGTTTCGCTTTCCGTGTTGCATAGAATGATGTTCGTCTAATGAAATCTTCCACAGAAGTAGAGAATAAGAAGCAGCGATAAAGAAAATGCTTTGAAAGCCGCCTTTCTGACAGTTCTCGACGTGAAACAAGCAAATAAACAAGCAAGCAAACAAACAAACAAACAGACAGACGTCTGGAATTTTTCAGTTTGTGATTTTTCGTATTTCTTTCTGAAGCTAGGAGCAGAAAAGATGTCATGAGATCTCACATTAATTGATAAGAAAAAGAACACCAAACAAACAATGAAGCGCAGTTGTCAATGCATATTTGTTTTATTTATTATGAAGTTATCATGCCTATGACTTTCTCAGTGTGTGTGTGTGTGTGTGTGTGTGTGTGTGTGTGTGTGTGTGTGTGTGTGTGTGTGTGTGTGTGTGTGTGTGTGTGTGTATGTGTGTGCGTGTGTGTGTATATGTGTGTGAATGTATGTGTTAGTTAGTTAGTTTTTCAGTTTAACGTCCTTCCACTAAATAGTGATATCAGACGGGAAAGTGTATATGAGTGAGTGAGTGTGTATGGAGGGGGTGGGGGGTTGGGATGAACACATAGCTAAATTTCTGCATTAAACAACTATAAGAACCAAAAATTAAAGCCATAGAACAAAAATAATAAAAAGAAAGAAATAACATCTTAAACACTAACTTTGCAATTCATATAACTAGATAAAAAAAAATTTAAAAAGAAAAAAAAACCCATTAAACTTTAAAAACCTGATAATAGGACTATGACTTAATGACAATACAATTTCTTTCATTAGCGAAATGTCTTTTAGAATTTGCTCTATGCAAACGTATGTGAAAACAGGTAAAAAGTTTTTTCAAATCTCTGCATTCTAAAAGAATGTGACTTATTTTAATATTTTCGCCACAGATACATGTTGCTTTTTTTGAAAATTTCGATCTAAAAGCATTTAGCTTGAATCTATAAATAAGTTTATATGACGTATGTGTAAAAGAATGTATGTGTGTATGTGTGTGTCTGTGTATTTTGTGTGCGTGTGTGTGCGTGTATGTGTGCGTGTATGTGTGTGTGTTTCTTTGTCAAAGAAGAACACAGAGAGACAGACATATAGAGAGACAGAAACGGACAGATATACAGATACAGATACTGAAATACAAAATGGACAGGAACCATAAGACAGACAGACCCATGAAGGAATAGAATAAAGATTTTTTGAAATTTGTTTTCAATATTATATCAAGACGATGCACAAATGTATCAAAATATCTTTAAATCCTCCTAGCGTTTCCTTGTACTTTCTACCTGACATTGGACAATATAAATTCCAGTCAAAGAATTAGCTGACTGTTTTTGTCTTCCTCCCTTTCCCCAGCTTTAATTGGGACCGATATCCTTTTGAGATGCTTGCCCAGCAAAAAGCCATCTGCACTTTTCTCCAATTTGAAAGCTAGTTTTAACAGGAACTTTCAGTTTCCGAGAAAATTCCGTTTTTTTTAACGATTTTTTGTAAAGATTTGTTTTGATAGGGATATAATTGATTGATTGATTGATTGATTGTGGCAAAAACATATAGAAGATACGGCAGCAAACTTCAAATTTATAACTGTCACAAAATTTGGGTTCTATGTTCCAACCTCAGTGGCATGATGACATTAGGATAACAAGTATTTCTTACATATTGATACAATCTAGGTTTATTAGACACCTCTTTCAGCTCAGAAAACAAATGAAGCATGTCCATACATTATCCATGCACACACATGCGTAAGCACGTACACGCACACACACACACACACACACACACACACACACACACACACACACACACACACACACACACACACACACACAAAGAAGCACGCACGCACATGGCAGACACACACACACAAACACACATACACACAGACACACACACACACATAGACACAGACACACACACACGTACACACACACCCTCTCAAACACACACACAGACACACAGACACAGACACAGACACAGACACACACAGACACACACACACACACACACACACACACACACACACACACACACACACACACACACACACACATACACACGCGCGCGCGCACACACACACATTAGATCTCTCTCTCTCTCTCTCTCTCTCTCTCTCTCTCCTCTCTCTCTCTCTCTCTCTCTCTCTCTCTCTCTCTCTCTCTCTCTCTCTCTCTCTCTCTCTCTCTCTCTCTCTCTCTCTCTCCTCTCTCCTCTTCTCTCTCTTCTCTCTCTCAACTATCCAGTCTCCTATTGTAGGGTCGTCTGGTATCACTTAAAGTGGAAAGACGTTAAAATTGAAGACTTACTTACTTACTTACACATACACTATCTCGCTATTGTTGGGAATTCTCGTTCTTGTTTTGGGGGTTTGGTGGTCTTTTGTTTATGTTTGATTTTTTTTCTTCTTCTTTTTTGTGTTGTTGTTGGGGGTGGGGGTAGCTTTTTTTAAAATAAGTATTCTTTGGTGGTGGTGGTGGTGTTTCTTTTTTTTTTGGGGGGGGGGGGGTGAGGCTACTTACGATTTTTTTTTCTCAGGTGAAATTACCTCACATTTTTTCGTTGGAATTACTGTTTTTGTTAGGAATTGTTAGAACTGCATTTTCCTTTTTGTTCATTGTAGTTTAGTAGGTAAGTAACCTTAAGGGTTTTTTTATCAATCCATATGTAGGCCCTATTAATCCCCTGAAATTCCATCTTCGATACATTACCAACTATACCCTCCTCCTCTGACATTCACACACCCTTCGCCATCTGTCTTTCTCTGTCTCTTTCTCTCTCTCCCTCATTTCCGTCTAATATCACAATTTGTGAAAAGACGTTAAAAGAAATTGAACACACACACACACACACACACACACACACACACACACACACACACACACACACTCATTCTCTCTCTCTCTCTCTCTCTCTACTCTCTCTCTCTCTCTCTCTCTCTCTCTCTCTCTCTCTCTCTCTCTTCTCTCTCTCTCTCTCTCTCTCTCTCTCTCTCTCTCTCTCTCTCTCTCTCTCTCTCTCTCTCTCTCTCTCTCTCTCTCGCACACACACACCACACACACACACACACACACACACACACACAACTCACACACACCTCTCGCACACACACTACCCCCTGCACACAACTTGCACACACACACACACACACACACAACACACACACACACACACACACACACACACACACACACACACACACACACACACACACACACACACACAAACCCCTATTCTCCCCACACACACAGTCACACAAACACACTTTCTTAATGAGCAGCCATACCACACGTTTCCTTTCAAGGATTTATCGACTAAGTTCCATTCAACTCAGCATGTCTCTTCTTCCAGCTCTGATTTTTAACAACTCACAGAAAAGTCCTTTGTGTGATCCTACAGTGTGGATGCTCTTTGTCACATCATCTCTTTAAAAACACACGCACACACAAATACACACACATGCACGCATGCACGCACGCACTCACACGTACACACACACGCACACACACAGACAGACAAACAGACACACACACACACACTCGTGCGCACACACACACATATTTACACACACCCGCACGCAAGCACACACTTACACACACACACATACACAGCCCCTCTCCTGCCCCAATTTTCACCCAACCACACATACAGTCACACAAAACACACTTTCTTAATGAGCAGCCTTACCACACATTTCCTTTCAAGGATTTATCGACTAGCTTCCATTCAACTCAGCTGCATCTTTCCTCCCTCCTCCGATTTTTAACAACTCATAGAAAAGTCCTTTGTATGATCCTACTGTGTGGATGCTGCCTGTCACTTCATCTCTTTTTTTATAAAACCACATAAACACACACACACACACGCCACCCCCCCCCCACACACACACACACGCACGCACGCACGCACGCACGCACACTCACACACACACACACATACACATGCACGCACGCACGCACACTCATACACACACATACACACACAGAACCCCTCTCCTACCCCTATTTACACCCAACCACACACAGAGTCACACAAACACACTTTGATAATGAGCAGCCTTGCTACACGTTTCCTTTCAAGGATTTATCGACTAGCTTCCATTCAACTCAGCATGTCTCTTCTTCCAGCTCCGATTTTTAACAACATCACAGAAGAAAGTCCTTTGTGTGATCCTACTGTGTGGATTTTGCTTGTCACATTATCTCTTGTTTAACACACACACACATTTACACACGCACACGCACGCACACACTCACACACACACACACACACACACACACAGACACACCTTCTCAAACACACAAACACCACACACACACACACACACGCGCGCACGCGCGCGCGCACGCGCGCGCGCACACACACACACATGACCCCTACGCCACCCCCACCCCCACCCCCACACACAAATACACTTTCTTAATGAGCAGCCTTACCCCACATTTCCTTTCAAGGATTTATCGACTAGCTTCCATTCAACTCAGCTGCATCTTTCCTCCCTCCTCTGATTTTTAACAACACACAGAATAAAGTCCTTTGTATGATCCTACAGTGTGGATGCTGCCTGTTGCTCCATCTCTTTTTTAAAAAACATACAAACACACACAGACACACACACACACACACACACACACAACACACACACACACACACACACACACACACACACACATACACACACACGAACACATAGCCCCTCTCCTACCCCTATTTCTACCCAACCACACACACACACACACACACACACACACACACACACACACACACACACACACACACACACACACACACACACACACACACACACACACACACACACACAGTCACACAACACACACTTTCTTAATGAGCAGCCTTACCACACATTTCCTTTCAAGGAATTATCGACTAGCTTCCATTCAACTCAGCTGCATCTTTCCTCCCTCTTCTGATTTTTAACAACTCACAGAATAAAGTCCTTTGTATGATCCTACTGTGTGGATGCTGCAGTTCACATCATCTCTTTTCAATAACATATTGCTATAGCAGAGGAAAAACATGTGCCTGAAGAGGGGGAATATAGAGAGAAAGGAGCAGGGAGGGGTGGTAAGATGGGGGGTGGGAGGCAAGGAGAGAAGGCAACAACAAAATGAAGGAGAGCAAGGAGTGGTTTTGAGATGCTCCTAGGTGGTATGAGTGCAGTTATTAGTTATGATTCCCTTTTCTCTGAATCCCTGTGTTCCTATCCATGCCTCTTTCTATTTGTCTGTTTGTTTGTCTGTAATGATGTCTGCTGGCTGGTTTGTTGGTCTCCCTGTCTCTCTGTCTGTCTTTGTTTGTCACACACAGGCAGACATACACACATACACACAAACACACACACGCACGCACACACACACGCACACACACAGACATACACAGATACACACACACACACACACACACACACACACACACACACACACACACAACCACATACATACATGCACACAAACACACACACATGTGCGTGTGCATTCACGAACGCACTTATGTATAGGCTTCTCTAATTTCCATCAAAATTTAACATTTCTTCACAGTCTACTTAATGCAGTTACAATAAAAGGCTACCATTCTCTATATGCAATTTCAAGCATAATTACGTTTTTCCCATGAGGAGTTCTTGAGGTCTGTCAGCATAAACAGCATCACAACCTTCTGAAAGCTCTCTGCTAAGAATTTCCTCTTTTCTAGCCCTCTCGTTTTTTTTTACCTTCTTCTTGTTTTTTTCTTGTCCCTTTTGTCTTGTCTAATCTCTGCCTTTTTGGTAAATTCTCCAGCATCTTTTGTAAATCAATAATGACTTAAAAGATAACAATTGTCTCTCAGGTCGAGATCGGATGCAATGAGCCTACACGGTCAAAAAGTGTCCATAACAAATAGGACATCGGCCAGGCCTATAAAGTGAGAAATCAAAATTCACATTTGGATTACCATCCAGCTTGATGGTAACTCACACTCTCTTGTCGTTCCCTTACCATAAAAACCATGAATTACAATGCAAAACCTATCTCGCACCCGTTCGAAAAAAAAAAAAAAGCTAAAACTAAAACTGAACAGCTCCAAACTATCAGAGTAAATCAGGACAAAACAGGATGTAAGCAGAAAAAAACATTGCCGCGAAAACGGCAACAGAAAGAAAAGGAAAATCATATCGAAAAAAAAACAACAGAAAAGAGAATTTAAAGCAACATGACTGAAATTTAGGAGCTGTAGAAAAGAATATAACAAGGAGTGAAAAAGAGGGCAAGCTAAAAATAAAAAAAAAACGAAAATAGAAAAAGAGAGAGAAAGAAAAAAATAACAAAAAATAAACAGCAACAAAAGAGAGATCAAAGATACAAATGAAGAAAGGAAAGAAAATAGATACAGAAAACCCGATAAGAATAATGGCAGAAACAGGGGGAAATACTTTTATAAAATATCTCTTAAACAATGACAGAAAGCAAAAGAAAGACAAAAACTATAGAAAAAGAGTAGAAAACACAGACAGAAAGAAAGAGAGAGAGAGAGAGAGAGAGAAGAGAGAGAGAAGAGAGAGAGAGGAGAGAGAGAGAGAGAGAGGAAGAGAGAAGAAGAGAGACAGACAGACAGACAGACAGACAGACAGACAGACAGACAGACAGAAGACAGAACAGACAGACAGACAGACAGACAGAGACAGTGCAGACAGAGACAGACAGTCAGACAGCCAGACAGCCAGACACACACACACCACACACACACACACACACACACACACACACACACAAACCACACAACACACCACACAAACCACCACACACAGAAAGATTGGGTGAGGGCTAAATCTTAGCTGAAATATTAAGCACCGTCTAATTCAGACTGAATGTCACAACGTATTAGGGTATAATCTGTTCCACTTTCTATGTAATCCAGTTTCTATCTTTACAAAAACAAGCATATGTTGGCCTATTCGGGAGATGACATTACTTTTGAAGGATATTTGAGAGAGTAAAAAAGCCTAAGACAAAATGTAGGGAAGTTGTTTTGTTTATTACCTTATTAAAAAAAAATAACTGATTTTTAAAAGAAAAAACATATTAAACAGCAGTCATAGTAAAAATTTTCGGATTCTAGATTTTAGTCATTATTAGGGGAGATATTGTCCAATTTTTTTTCTTTTCGGACGCTAGACCTATTAGCGTCCTTTTCATCCTTTTTCTTTCATCATTTTCAATGTATCTACCTTGACTTTTTCTTGTACACTCAACTGTGTATCCTAAGAAGGGGGAGCGGGTCGAGTAAGTCTAGTGAGTTAAGCATTCTACTCATGATCTGAAGGCCTGAGACTGAGTTACCGAGGAAGCACCTGTTTTAAGAAATTTCCCCTGGAGTCTACATCATCATTGACTCGACTCGTCAAAAAGTTTATCGGATGAGACTATAAACTAACGTTGGGTGTGGGAAAGCGAGTGCTCTGACCACTGAGCTATCCAGTCGACTCGTAGTGAATGGAAAATTACCTGATGAGAAGAATACGAAGAATCAAAGTAAACAAACAACAAAAAATAAGCAAACAGCCCTCCCCCCGAAAAAAAAAACCCAAACCCAAACAACAAAAAGATTATATCTGTAACATGTTTACGCAACAAGGGTATGGTTAATTCGCTCAAACATACGCCATTAATACAATTCATGACTAGGCAATACGGGAAAAAAATATACAAAAAGAAGAAAAAAAACCAAGAAACACCATAAAAAACGAAACAGAAACATTAAAACAAAGACAGGAGATACACTACATGCAGTAGCCGCACATAAAAGATTTCAACACTTTTTTTTGTTTTACCTCTTTTCGACATGTAGTGTTACAAACATATTCAATAGGAGAAAAAAATCAAGCAGCAACACACCCCAAAATATCATCAATAATACAAGGAACTAAAAAGCAAGAGTGTATCGTAAATAATAAGCAAACAATATTACAGACTCGAGACATTAAAAAATATATATAAATTTCTTTGAAAGACACAGTTTACATTCGTGTAAGTCAATAAATAAAAATTCAAGAAAAAACCCAAAATCGTGTTAATGTTTGAGAGAGAAAGGATAGCTTTTTAGACCTACATTTCATTAGCTTTTATTAAATATAACTAGACGTGGGTTGAAAACAATGCTGAGGAATGAAATCTTGTAAATGTCGAAAGTAGGGACATTCTCTAGTGAAATTAATTCTTCCCCTAAAACAGAGATTATTGCATTTTAGCATACTTTTTCTGTCCCTAAAATGTCATGGAAACGTAATCTTCAGAAAAAAACTTGTACACACACTGACACAAACACACACACACACGCACGCACGCACGCACGCACATACACACACACAAACACACACACACACACACACACACACACACACACACACACACACACACACACACACACATACACACACATACTCTGTCTCTGTCTCTCTCTCTCGTGATTTTAAATTTCTCAGTGCTTTAAATCTATGGTTCTCTGTGCCCTCATTAACAGGCAAATTGTCAAGTATGTCAATCATCTTTCTCCTTCTTTTTCAGAATGCTACCCCTCTTCCTGGAGATTTTTTTGCATTTTCCGTTTGAAATTGGTTTTAATTGGACAGACATGATACGCCTTTGTAAAATCGGATGAGTAAAAATTTTAATGAAAGATAATTTGAAATGCAGTTTCTGTTGCGGAAAGTTATTACGCATTTGATTTAAAAACACGCATATTGTTTTGTTTGTGTATTGTTTGTCTCTATATTTCTTGATACAAAAAAGTCACATTCCATACATTTTGAGGTTATTTTTTCATTCAACACACACGTAGAGATACACTGGCGTCTGGATTTGAGTAAAACATTTTGAAAGGCTTAATAAAACTTCAAATAATGTGATCTTCTCGAAAATTACAAATTCCATGTTAAATAAGGCATCTGTATAGATCCTCATTCTTTACCTCTTGCGATTAATCTTTAGAATAGATTGCCAGAAGAAATTAAGAACTGTGATTATTTAAGCGTCTTCAATTGCGGGCACATACCCCCCCCCCCCCTCCTACACACACACATCTCTCTCTCTCTCTCTTCTCTCTCTCTCTCTCTCTCTCTCTCTCTCTCTCTCTCTCTCTCTCTCTCTCTCTCTCTCTCTCTCTCTCTTTCTTTCTTTCTTTCTTTCTTTCTTTTTTTCTCCACTATATCACATGCAGACACACCAGTAACTATTCTGTCTTGGTATAATTATATGCAATTTTACCCCTCTCTTCCCTTTTTAGCCACACATGTTTTTTTGGGGGAAATAGACACTTGTTAACAGCATGAGCCCTGTAAGATATTCCAATCTCCCTATGCGGATAAGTGGTACCTGTCAGTACAAATACCATACTTACCTTCCAGAAGTTATGTGCTGGTAATTCCCTTTCTTCTATCTTTCTCTTTGTTTCTGCCATGTTCCCTGTCTTCCTGTCATTCCCTTCTTGCCTATGGTCTGCCGTCTTGGTCCACTCTCCTGCTTTTTGCTTTCAGAAACACTCCAAAGATAATGATTTTCTCCCACGTCAAAGTTGGATGTTCTAGGCCTTACTTGTCTGGCGCTTAACGGCAGTGCAACGCATTTTTATGACATTTGTGACGCTCCACCACGGAATGAGTCGCTCAGCACCTGACCTAATTTTCCGCTAATCAATTTTAAAGGCAGGTGGGGTTAATTTATCGATTTTAAGAATCTGATTGATAATAAAACTATAACCTCTATTCTACCTTATAATGAAATATCAAGGCATGATTTTTAATTTCAAATTTTGACAATAGCTGCTGTCTGAGCGTTCGACGAAGAAAAGGATGTGGTTATAGCATACTTATGAAAAAAATGAAGTCTGTAAGCACACTAGGAAATAAATTACATAGATACAAAAGGTAAACTTTCAAAGATGTTCATCACCATCATCATAACTGTTGTTATCATCGCCATTTCTATGATCTTAGACAGATTTTTCATCACAAGCAGCAGCATTTTGAGAGTATCGGAAATATAAAACAATTGTTTTGATTTATCAATTACGAAGAAATAAACGAAAGTTTTATTTAACGTCTCTAGACAAAAGGGATACCATTATACAGAAGCAATAGCCCCTTTCCGTCAAACATGCAACTAAATGTGATAACTAACGTCAAACAACCGAATTCTACCAGTTTAAGCTCTTATTGTCTGAAAGATATTAACGAGATAAGCATGCTGGTTATTCAAAATATCTGAGAGATATGAAACCCCTGTGGAGTTGCCATGGGCTCTTTTAGTACAAATAGCATCTTCACCTGCAGAAAATTACGTGCTACAAATAACACCTTCTCTATCACTATCTTTCTTCTGTGTTATGTTTTGCTTGTTTATCATTATATCATCCCTGCTAAGGACCAGAAATGAATGTAAAAAGAAAAAATAACAAAAAAAGATTATTCATCATCATGTCAAAAGAATTTGAGAGATGCCTTTTTGCATAGTTTTCTTTAATCTTGTTCGCTTTTTTCAGCCTTCCTAGTCCGTTGCTTTTTTTAAAGATATCTTCAAATATTCTTTGTTTATCATAATTATGACGTTTGCTTATATATTGTTTTGTTCTGGCAACCAGGTAGTGATATCTATACGCTAGGATGAGAATATTATGTCAATTATAATATGTCATTTGTGTGTATGACACTTTTCATGTTTGTTTCTGTACTTTAGGTGTGCGGGATAGGTAAATAATCAGAGCGCTCGCTTTCCCCAAGTCAAGTTAAGCAGCGTCGAGCGTGGTTACCAGTTGGATGGGAGACCGTTTGCACGCCTTGGCTACAGTACAGTCCCCTGGTTCACCCAGCTGTAAATGGGTACCTGCCGTTTTTAGGGTCAGGGAAGGTAAAGCAGCGAGGGAGAGGAGATGTGCTACGCCTTAATATGCATGGCCCCTTGATGAGCTGAGGTCTCTGATACATCTCTCCCCTACGTACTGCCTAGGTTATTGGACACCTATTACCTTTTATCTTTCCCTTTTGTACTTTGGAGTATTTGTAATTGTGTACGCCTTTTTGGAATCTGGGTATAATAGATTAAGCAGAAAGGCAAGCATCCTCAACACAGCCTGGTTTTGTTAGCCCTAGGGAGAAATATTTCAAATATTGTGATCATCTAGTTTGTTGTTGTTGCTTTGTTGTTGTTGTTTAGATGGAATGCATATGATATACAAAGTATTGGCAGCTGTTGGTCTTGAACTTATAGTGAAATGTTATGGAGCCACTGAAACAAAAATGAGGTTACAGCCCCGATAGGGATTTCACGGTCGTCAAGCAGAGACAGCGACGAGAGACACGAGAAAAAGATCAGAAGAAACAAGAGAAATACTGCGTGAGTGAGACAGAAAGATAGAGAGAGACAGACAGACAGACAGATAGTCAGACAGACAAAAGACAGACAGACAGACAGACAGTGAGAGAGACAGAGAAAAGAAAACAAACAAACACACAGAAAAAAACATACAGACAAACCAATAAGGGAAAAATGGAAAATAGAACATAAAAAATGAAACAACGACAAAGCAAGAGATAATATACGGGACAAGACGCCGAAATCTTAGACAAAACAGCAAAACAACGACAACAACAACAACAACAACTAACAACAAGCAACGACAAAACAAACAACACATGAGAAAACAACAACAAACAACAACAAAAAACAAAACAAACAAAATAGACACTACTAACAAAACACTAATAATAAAGACACACAGTACAAACCAAAAAAAACCAAAAAAACAAACAAAATAAAAGACACCACACAGCCACTAGACTCACCCCCGAATTGCAGCCCTACTTTCTGCACCAGCAGCTCCTCAATGGTGTTGGTGTCGTACATGTGGAAAGCATTCGTCACCTTCCTCTCCTTACTCTTCTGAATCATCGCCGAAGCCGCCAAGAAACAAAATCCTTCGATAATATCATCCCGACCTTTCGCATCGTAAATCAATGCGAAGAATTCCACATAAACCGAGCTAAAATATCCAGCAAAAATTCAGCCAGGTCTTCGAAATTTTGCCCGAGTCTCGTTAACGTGCTAAACTCTTCTTGTTTCTGACCAAAATCGTGAGCGAACCCTCCAGAGGTGAGAACAGGAAGGTTCCAGACTGGAGCATACCTTCCTACAGGAGCGAGGGAGTAGTCACACACTGGGCCGAAGACGACGTCCACGGAATTGGTCTGAAGAGGTTGAAGAGAAATACGGGGCGTTTCTCCCGTTGCAGCCGGAGTCTCTGTACGTCACGGAGAAATTACGTTGACAGAGGATGTGACGTTTCACGTTACTGATGGCGACCTGGATGCCTGGGAGAGTGTGTTCCATGGAGAAGAGGTAGGATCTGTTTTGAGGGAGGAAGATCACTGCCTTCACTAGAGTAGCGTTTTCGGAAAGTATGTTGTTTGTGGAGTTTTCGTAGTGTTGTGTTTTCATCTCTGCTGCTAGGTGTCTAAACGTTCTTCTTGTTGTTGTTGCTCGTTTTACGTATTTCCTGCTAGCGGGGAAATTCATTAATTTAGATTGTGCATAATGCTTTTACCATCTCAAAATCTGTGTAGCCTGTCGGTTTAAGATCTACAAACCCGTTTTGTGGACTCCTTGTGTCAAGGTTTTGTCGTTGTAAAACAAATAACTGCTAGTGAAATTTGTAGACTCGAAAGATTGGCAGGCATTTTACCCTCAACACCCAGATTTCCTTTCCGGTCATGGATTTTTGTTGACATCGTCACCGAAATGAGGAATCCAGAAATAAGACACGTCATCCAAGAAAAAGTCATGATGGAGAAATACAGTAGTGTAAGGCCGCTAGCAGTTCAGCTTACGAATGTCAATCTATGTCCTGTGCTGCTTTGACAATTCCATTTCCCTATGACCTGCAGAAAGCACTTCTGTCAACGCAAGACCCACAAGGGAAAAAAGAAAGCCAAAGCAAACATGACTAAGAAAGAGAGAGAGAGAGAGAGAAATAGAAGCAGGCAGGCATGATGGTGGGAGAGAAGGAATAAGAAGAGAGAGAAGAGAGAGAGAGAGAGAGAGAGAGAGAGAGAGAGAGAGAGAGAGAGAGAGAGAAGAGAGAGAGAGAGAGAGAGAGAAGACAGAGAGACAGACAGAAGCAGACAGACAGACAGACAGACAGACAGACAGACAGACAGACCAGACAGACAGACAGAAGACAACAGAGAGACAGACAACAGACAGAGAACACAGAGAGACATAGAGACAATGATGAAAACACGAAAGGAGAGAGACAGAGTGAAAGAGACAGATACAGACAGCGCCAGATGGACAGACAGACAGACAGACAAACAGACAGACAGACACATAGATTTAGGCTTCTCATCTATTCGAGTCACTTTTTTATGAATTTAATAGGGAATGTTAGATACACATTATTTTTTCATTATTGTAAATTATAGTAGCTGAAATAGTAAATCGTAATCTTAAATAAAAGGAAATGTCTTGTATTTACTTGTTTTCTATTTCAGTACACTTTAAATATACGATCCTCACTATATTTTCCTTAAGTCAGCATACATGAGATAATGTATCAAAATACTGAAAAATAAATTTTTAAATTTTAAAAACCCACGTTTTCAATAGACAAGTGAACCTAAATTTCAATTCGTTTAATCTTTCTTTGCTACCTTCTTTTTTTGTTTTACAGCCTTAATCTATAAGAGCTAAGCCTAAAACACGTCGCATTTTCTGCTGTAGTTTCAACAATCCCAAAGATAAAGTTGTTTATTTTTTCAGTTGCGTGCTTACACATCCTACTTCCCACAAAGAGAGCATTGAAGTAAATGACCACACAACTTATAACAAGAATAAAGCAAAGAATAGAAAAAAAGAGACAATCAGTGAAAAAAGACGAACAATACATATATAAACTCGCAGACAAAATAAAATATCTAGCAAGATGGCTGAAGAATCTCGCTGCAAAGACACTCTACACCCCTAACTGGCAATCCACCTCTATAGACGCTTTCAGCATGAAGAACCCATAGCGATCTTAATGGCGATGGAAGAGTGCACCAGCATGTCTTTGCTTTTATGCTCGGCAAATAAACCCCAAAAAGAATATGAAAGAAAAAAAACATCACTTATGTGCCAATCAATAAAAAAAAAGTTTGTAGTCCCCATTTGTCAACTAAGAAAATATTAGGATCGCACTTTGTTGAGAATTAAATCCAGATTTTTTTAAAGTGTGAAAAGTTTTTGTAAAATGGAAACAAATCAGTCACGATGCCCATACACCTCGGGACAACAGAGATTCTAATCAAGGCTGTCACTTCTTTGAGAATTGAAGTTTAATTTCAGAACTGCAGAGTTATTCAGAAACGGAGGATTAAAAACAGTTCATATTTCTTCCTCGTCACAAAGCTCTAGGCTTTGTTGAAGTCACACACTGGAGTGAAGACAACACAGAATCCATGCCTCCGGCTATCGATAAATTCATGGTGTCATTTTTACAACAACAAAAAACTACTTATCGAACGCCTTGACAGGAGCACACAATCTCAGATTGCTGGTGGAGGTTTCGGCCTGAAGGCAGTTGATGTGAGTAGAGATGCGTGTGAAGTCCAATGTCTGTGTCAACACTCACCAACTAAGGGTGACATCAAGTAAAGGAAAACTCCTCCCATGAGGATACTGGCACCTGTCAGTATAAATGGCATCCCACCCTCTGGAATTGTGTGCTATGAACTACTCTTTTCTATCCCTCTCTTTGTTTGTGTCTTATTCTGTTTCTTTCTGTTACTCCTTCTTGTTTATTTTCTTCCTTCTTATTTCATTCCCATGCTTTTTATCTTCACCTTTACCTTCACCAATCCCTAGTCCCACCAACCTTTGGGGCATAATGAAGATTTTGTAGCCAGCTTCCTCCACTCCCACTTGTTATCTAGAAGAACTAAAAAATATGACAATTCTGTTCTATGCCGAAATTGGATGCTTTAGACATGACATGTCCAGCACTCAACAGCAGCACAACGGATTTCTGCCCATTTAACATACAACAATAGTTATTGTCGGATTATTTAAGGAAGAAGAGGAAGATTTTTTAAAAATCTTTGCACTATTTTGATATCCACGTTTTCAAAGACATTTTTCTCATTTTGGATATAATAATTGGCAAATTCAGCTTTTTGTCACGTAAAATAAATCCTCTGAACGCAATGTTTGTGTATAGAAAAAAAAAGTTATAATTATACAATTGCTATCGTCGTATCCCTCAATACATTCCTTCTGTTCTTACTTTTATAAAGATACCAGTGCACTTTTTTTTTTTAGCTTCTATCGACTTTGCTAATATATAATGTAGTTTAAAACACAAACATATCTTTTTCAAACCATTCAGTTTCATTTGTGCATCCACAGTAAAGACACAATAAAACAGCAGCAGCAAGTAAAACAATTTAAAATTTCAGTTCATGTATAATACAACAAGAATATCATCTTAAACCTGCAGTTTATGTATAATACAACAAGAGCATGAACTTTAAATTGCACTTAGAATGTTCAATGTCCGAATAGCCAAATCTAAAGTCTGTTTCCAGCCATCATAGAAATATGCTGATAGTGGATAGAAGTGCATGCCATTTCGATCCACTAGGAA
>CM060330.1:50125612-50133112 GCA_030674155.1 Stramonita haemastoma
ATTATAAAGGAAAACTACAGGCCTATAAAGCTAGCAAAGACTATTGATGCATGGTGCTTCGTCTTGTAACGGGACGCTCCAGTTTGGATGTACACATATTGATGCTCTTGCGGTTATCCAGACATTAATTTCCTGAATGACACTTTTCACAGACTCTGTTTCTTCCCTGGTCATCTCATATCAGTCTACACTGTCTGTATTGACAACCTAAATCAGTCGTTCACTGTTGAAGGTCTTGTTCAGTTCTGATATATGTCATTTCCTCAGTTTATAATCTTACGTCCCAACTTAAGCTCCAGGGTTTAACATTCATGAGAGTCTGTGTATGCCACCATTTAATTACCAATAAGATAGCTGATTTCCGACTTCCAGAATGACTCTACAGCAATATGATAGAACACTACAAAAAGCAACAATAACGATGGTATGTAAGACTATGCATTTCATAGAGAATCACCGTTTGCAATCAACAATATAATCCAACAACTTAAACACTTTTGCTTTTTGTATCAAAACCTTGCAAAAGACTTCTGCAGAGCTCTGTATCTGGTGATTTTATTTACCATCAACGTGTTGTCTTCTCACACCAAAAATGACAGTGATGAAATAGTGACCGTTTTCAAATAATATAAAAAGGGTAAAATATACTGTCATTTTTGAAAGAAAACTTCTAACGTGCGCCTCATCAGAAACTGCAAATACTGCTTCACGCCGAGGTCAGATGCACTAGGTCTGATTTATCACGCCCTTAACAGCAGTACATCGCATTATTTGCTGATATGACGATAATGATATTTGCAATGTGGGCGTTCAATGACGACGAAGAAGAAGAAACACTCGTTACGCTGTGATTATCCAGACACTAATTTCCTGGCCGATACTTTTTCAGTCTTTTTTTTTCTCATCACTGTCATTCTTGAAATTGTCTTGATGCTTTCAAATTATATTCTGATATATATCTTCACACTGTGTTAGTTTTTTTCCCGACTATTTTTCTCAATACTGTCTGCATTTTTGGGATCGAAATGTAGTCCATGATTTCTGTCCTTACTCTGTACACTTGCGTCCTATCTTTATTCTTTGATGTCTCTTCTCCTTCCTCAGCTAGAGCTCTGAGAAACACCGATCGTGAAACTTTTGCACATGTGACTGATAATTTTCCCAACACTTTTGCTTGCCGCAATTCCACTTTAAGAATGTTGTATATTTGTATGTTGGGTCAAACATAAAATCTCTGAAGTCGGAATACAGTTATCTTACTGCTGGCTAAAACGTATGTGTTTGCAAAATCTCACCATTGGTGAAGCCCAGAGTTCTAGCCAAGGCACTATCTCCTCCCCCCTCAACAAACAAAAAATGAACCCCCCAAAAAAGCAAAAAGAAAACTGTCATCCTAAATCAAAGTTATCAGGACAAGGATACTTCCATATTCTTTAACAATCTTTTCTTTATCCAAGCGCTGGTTTAACTTTAAACAAAACAGAAAAAAATATAGGGATACCTTCATATTCTTTGAACAATATTTTTTTTAATCCAAGCGCAGGTTTAACTTTAAACAAAACAGAAAAAAAATAGAGACTTACAGCTTACATCGTCGATATATTGAAACCCACATGAACGACACCTGAAATGAACTGAGAGAGGAACAGTGTGCAAAGAAAAGTTAATCAAACTTCTTTGCTGAAAAAATAATGCACATTTCAAATGTGATTTTTGCAATTTTTTTTTTAATTCTTGAAATTGCTTCTATACATTTAAGAATATAACAACTATATAAAACAAATATATGAAACAAACAAAATCTGGTATTGGCAATCTTTTATGGCTTAAAGCGCACGGCACGCAATCCAGGGGAATATGTTTTTGTTTTAGTAAAGTTTCTATCAAATGGAAGAATAAAAACCAATCTTTGCCTATTGACATGACACAGCAATTTTGGCGTGTGTATGTATGTGTGTATGTGTATGTGTGTGTGTGTGTGTGTGTGTGTGTGTGTGTGGTGTGTGTGTGTGTGTGTGTGTGTGTGTGTGTGTGTGTGAAGGAAAGACAGACAGAGACAGATACAGAGACAGACAGACAGACAAACAGAGACAGAGAAAAGGTAAGAGACATGGACAATGCAGAGAAAGCAAGAGAGAGAAAGAAAGCCAGTGAGCGCGTGAGCGAGCGAGCGAGCGAGCGAGTGAGCGAGCGAGCGAGGAGGAGCGAGCGAGCGAGAGAGAGAGAGAGAGAGAGAGAGAGAGAGAGAGAGAGAGAGAGAGAGAGAGAGAGAGAGAGAGAGAGAGAGAGAGAGAGAGAGAGAGAGAGAGAGAGAGAGAGAGACAGACAGACAGACAGACAGACAGACAGACAGACAGACAGGCAGACTGACAGACTGACAGACTGACAGACAGACAGACAGACAGACAGACAGACATTAAATTAGTAAAAGAAAAAGAACGTCATTCTATATCAATATCTTCATAAAAAGATTGTTTACACACTCTCAAACCAATCAGTCTATTTCATCAAAACAAACGCTTTTGAAAGAGAAGAAAAAACAAAAGCCCCCAACAATTAGACCCCATACAATCTCAAATATCGGTGCTTGGTCCAAAATGAAACGAATCCATGAAAGAAAGGGACAAAAATCGATTCATAATTTTAAGAAAAAAAAGCGCATTATACCGGTCTACTAAATGAAGCTCTTTTTGGGCAAATACTTCAACACTCTAATATAAATAGCAAAAAGAAATATAGGGTAAGCAGCGTACATCTTGTTCTTTTGATAATTTTCAATAGTGGGGTGTAATCTTTGTTATTTTCCCCAAAGAAAAAATATTATTAAAAAATACAATCGTTATGGATTCTTGAAATTGAAACATTTAAATGTTAAGTATGTGTGTTCAAATTCCTTTAACGTCTTTTCACAAAATGTGATATTAGACGGGAATGAGAGGGAGAGAGAGACAGAGACAGAGACAGAGACAGAGAAAGACAGAGGGGGAAGGGTGTGTGAATGTCAGGGGAGGAGGGTGTAGTTGGTAATGTATGGAAGATGGAATTTCAGGGGATCAATAGGGCCTACATGTGGATTGATGAAAAGCCTTAATATTACTTACCTACTAAACTACAATAAACAAAAAGGAAAATGCAGTTCTAACAATTCCTAAAAAAAAAACCCACTAAAACAGCAATTCCAACGAAAACAATGTAAAGTAATTTCACATGAGAAAAAAAAATGTAAGTAGCCTCCCCCAATCCCCCCAAAAAGTATGTGTGCATAGCTGTGTGTGTGTGTGTGTGTGTGTGTGTGTGTGTGTGTGTGTGTGTGTGTGTGTGTGTGTGTGTGTGTGTGTGTGTGTGTGCGTGTGTGTGTGTGTGTGTGTGTGTGTATGTGTCTGTGTGTGTGTGTGCGTGCGTGTGTGTGTATGTTTATGTGTGTGTGTATGTGTCTGTGTGTCTATGTGTGTGTGTATGTGTGTGTATTTTCAATTTAAAAAAAGATCGATGCGCTTTCTTATAAGCCAATACCCGGTAAACCGTATACCAAAATGAGACCTCAAGCAAGAATGAAAATAGAAAAAAAAACAACTCTGCTGGAGTTAAGAACGCGATGCAAGCAATCCTATTCTACTTCTTCTTCTAGTTCGTTTAATACTCAGACTACAACTCGTGTATGTCCTATGAGCAAAAATACATTACGCGGCCAATACGCACTTGTCAAGTCAGGCTGGGCGCTTTTGTCATCGGCGTGGGAGAGAATTAATATTTTTCAAGTATTTCAGGAAAAAATATAAAACACAAAAAATGGACCAAGAAAGCAGAAGAAAATAGGCATGCAGGTGAAACAAAGAAAAGGCGCAAGGCGGAAACAAAGGGAGGGATAGAAAAGAGGAAATTTCGAGCTCGGAATCTCCAGACGGTGGGGATGGCTTTTAAACAATTTGGCCCATGGTATATCTACGGGGAGATACAAGCATTCAACAGCCACAGCTTCAATAGATTAAACAACTACACTTGAAACAGTCTAAGCCCCCCCCCCCCCCCTCAAATTAGATAAAATGAAGTACATCGCATTAACTTAAAGCACCAAAAAAAATATTTAAGGCCACGTATATATTTGTCAAATCCTTCAATCAAACCTACAGACACACAACATGTTATGATTTTTCAAAAAAATATTTTGCCTTAACTGTCGATTTTTACGACATCCCAGAGAGAAGTGTAATTGAGAAAAAAAGAAAAAAGGCAATAGTACAAGCACCTGACAGAACAAGAAATGAAAACGAACATTTTATTACGATAGAGAAATAGTTATATTAAAAAAGTTCCCTTCCTGGTTTAAAGAACAGCACAGAGAGAGACAGAGACAGACAGGCAGACAGACAGACAGACAGACAGAGAGACAGACAGACAGACAGACAGACAGACAGACAGACAGACAGACACAGACGCACAAACAGAGACAGAGATACGGAGAGAGAGACAGAGAGACAGAGACAGAGAGAGATCGAGACAGAGAAAGATAGAGAGACAGACAGACAGAGACAGACACAGAGAGAGACAGAGACAGAGAGAGATAATTTAACATGATTACAAACAAACTGACAGTTTGATCTTGACAGAAAGAGACTTTGCAGCTTTTTTTTTTTTTTAAAAGCGCATGTTATCAAACCCGCATTATAACAGATTATGGTGATGGAAAGGTATTCACACCTGACATGACCAAAGCCTCTTTTCATCGAGACCCCCGAATAACTAGCTTTTTGAGTTAGAGGTATCAATGTCGGCAGGATGGTTCCACTTTTTTTTAATTAAAGAATTTACAGCTGATAAGGGATGAGCCAAAAACTAAATGAACTAAGAAATATAATTATTAATAATTATAATTTATACTTCTATAATTATATAATCACTTTTTTGCTCACTTTCATTGTTTAGTTTGAAAGTTAAAACGCTGCAAACCATATAAATCCAGTTACGAGCAATTAAATAACTATTACTTACAACATTTGTTTTTCATCTGCTTTTCCTTAAATTCATTTGTGAGTCTGCCTCTTGTTCCTTACTCCACCTTTTTCCTTCCTACCTTCCTTCCTTCCTGCCTTCTTTCCTTCACTCCTACTTCTTTCTACCCTCCTCCATTCATTCATTTAATCCTTTTTTTGTTATTATCCATTTACGACACAAAAAGTCAGTATCTTTTTATCATGTCTTGTCAAACAATTTATCATGGCCATATTTAACCTGAAAGTCATCTGGGTTTTTTTTTTGTTTATTAGAAACAGGGCTAACACATTGATGATAACAAAGCTTTCCCTTTTCCATAAGTGCTGTAAACATATTTCAGCAGGATGCAATGCACTACACACATGCACATACACACACACGCACACACTGTACTTGAATGCAAGACTTTAAAGCCTTATTTACCTAGTTTTACCGAAACTTCCCTTGAACAAGTTCTGGATGATGTCAAGTTAGTGTTTGCTATTGCTAAGGGTTTATTGTTAAGTCCCATAGGGCATTTGTTGTAGTTACATCATTGTTGCTCTTTTTTGAATTTTACTTTTCCCTGTTATATTAATGTTTAGCATACAGTTTCGCTTTGTGTAATGAGAATAACTTCAACCACAACTACAAACTTGCACAAAATATACGAACACACACACACACACACACACACACACACACACACACACACACACACACACACACACACACACACACACACACACACACACACACACATACACACCAGGTTTCCTTTTAAAATGAAAAAAAATAAAAATTTAGTATATACTTTATTGCATATATCCCCCATCATTATCCTTGTCTTTCTCTCCCTTTTTCTCTTTATGTTATCAACATTTTCATATTTATTAGTATTATTATTGTATATTTGTATTTTGTGTTAGTTTTTCTGTTTTCTTTTTATTGCTACCTCTGCGTATATTTTCTATCTTTGATTGTATTCATTCATCCATTTATTTTGTTTTTTATTATCATTACTATTATGCTCCCCCCTCCCCCCCGTCCGGTATCACTTTATGTGGAAGGACGTAAAATTGAAGACGAACTACTACTACTACTACTACTACTACTACTACTACTACTACTACTACTACTACTACTACTACTACTACTACTACTACTACTACTACTACTTCTTCTACTTCTACACACACACACACACACACACACACACACACACACACACATACACACACAACACACACAACACACACACACACAGAGTGACATGTGCAGCTACTAAACGAAGAAAGAAAGACGACACAGAGAAACACTATCTGCGTCAATCTTTCCAGACTCTACAACAAATCTAAAAAAAAAGAATCTGCCAAGATTGTTATCAATGAATCAATAACATTACTTTAGAACTATATCCTGTTGCATGCTAAACTCTTCCTACCTATGTCCCTTCCACCCCCACTCCCTTCTCCACTCCCTCTTGCACATGTTCAAATCCTCGTTCCTCTTCGTGAAGGGTTGAAAAGGTCTCAGAGAAGACAGACGATGACAGATGTTAGCGATTTGATGAGAAGCCGGTCATGTTTCTATGAGGTTGAAAGGGCCAAGATCTCCATGCATCTTCTTTCGGAAATAACTGTTAACAACAAAAACACATCAAACCCTCGCTGCATAGCATCTCTACGGGCCCATTTTCTTTTTGTTTTGTGTGCAGATTTGATCTAGATCATGGACTAAATGAATGAAAAGAGAACCTGCTGAATTTTAAGCCTTGATCTTTTGAGATGAGAATCTGAAGAGTAACCTAATGTGCTGCTATAAAGAGGGCTATAAGCTTGTTCTTGTCACTTAATATAAAGTATTTGCTTCTGATTGAACAATACGCATAAGCCTTCCTTATCAATGCATAGGAATGATAATGTTACCATCTGTTAAGATTTAACAAAAACCAAACAATTTTTACTACTAGAAATCAAAGCAATTTATCCAGGCTTGCCGTAATTTATACTCAACAAAACCATATCAATATAATAGTGATATTTGTGTAGATGTTATTATCATTTTAGCTTGTTCCACCAAGAGTAATTAAGATCAAGCCCAACATTACATAAAGCCTGATATAACATACGTAAGTGCGTCATTTGTAAATTAAAACACGCATAACAATAATTTTAAAAAATGTATGATTCTGCTAAAGAAACATTAGTTTATTTCTTCTTGTTCTTCTTCTTCTTCTTCTTCTTCTTCTTCTTCTTCTTCTTCTTCTTCTTCTTCTTCTTCTTCTTCTTCTTCTTCTTCTTCTTCTTCTTCTTCTTCTTCTTTGTCGTTGTCGTCGTCGTCGTCGAACGCTCAGTCAGCAACTATTGCCTGTCACACGAGTGAAAATGCATTGCACTGCTTTTAAACACCTGACAAGTTATGCCTAGCACATACGACTTCGGCGGGGAAAACAACCATGCTTGAAGTCTTTAGGTAAAAAGAGAAGCAGAATGGTCAAAGAAGGCATAAATAGGAAACAAAGAGGTG
>CM060330.1:50161105-50176105 GCA_030674155.1 Stramonita haemastoma
TCTTCTCTCTCTCTCTCTCTCTCTCTCTCCTCTCTCTCTCTCTCTCTCTCTCTCTCTCTCTCTCTCTCTCATCAACATAGAACCGAAAGGTCTGTCCATACCGATGATGGATACTGGAAATGTCCTCCTGGCATCAGAAGAATGGCAAAGAAGTGACGAGGGACAAGAGCAATCTCATCAGTGTCTGCCCCTTGTGTCCATATCTCTCTCTCTCTCTCTCTCTCCTCTCTCTCTCTCTCTCTCTCTCTCTCTCTCCTCTCTCTCTCTCTCTCTCTCTCTCTCTCTCTCTCTCTCTCTCTCTCTCTCTCTCTCTGTCTGTCTGTCTGTCTGTCTGTCTGTCTGTCTGTCTGTCTGTCTCTCTCTCTCTCTCTCTCTCTCTCTCTCTCTCTCTCTCTCTCTCTCTTCTCTCTCTCTCTCTCTGTCTCTCTCTGTCTCTCTCTGTCTCTCTCTGTCTCTCTCTCTCTCTCTCTCTCTCTCTCTCTCTCTCTCTCTCTCTCTCTCTCTCTCTCTCTCTCTCCTCTCTCTCTCTCTCTCTCCTCTCTCTCTCTGGCTCGGAAGCTATTTAATCATTTATTCCACTTGGAAACAGCACATAGTTTTTGTGCTAAAGAATGATACAAAACAACTATTGACAAAGAAACAGCCTAGAACTCTGATAGAATAATTGATGATTCGTTAAAGTCTGTTTTGTATCCTGGGATATGAAGGCATTGGAATCTTCAGATATATATGTATTTCTGCAGTCTTATAGAGGAGAGAGAGGGAGGTAGAGAGAGAGACAGAGACAGAGAGAGACAGACACAGAGAGAGAAAGAGACAGACAGAGAGAGAAAGATATATATACATAATATATATATATATATATATATATATATAGAGAGAGAGAGAGAGAGAGAGAGAGAGAGAGAGAGAGAGAGAGAGACAGACAGACAGACAGACAGACAGACAGACAGACAGACAGACAGACAGACAGACAGACAGACAGACAGACAGACAGATACAGAGACAGAATGAATGAATGAATCAATCAATCAATCAATCAATAAATCAATCAATCAATCAATCAATGATCTTTAGTTTTTAAGGGTTACAGAGTAAATATTACATACTTTTTTCATCCGGTTCTTGCCCTGATCAGAGAGAGAGAGAGAGAGAGAGAGAGAGAGAGAGAGAGAGAGAGAGAGAGAGAGAGAGAAGAGAGAGAGAGAGAGAGAGAGAGGGAGGGAGAGAGAGAGAGAGAGAGTAGAGAGAGAGAGAGAGAGAGAGAGAGAGAGAGAGGATAGAGAGAGAGAGAGAGAGAGAGAGAGAGAGAGAGAGAGAGAGAGAGAAGGAAGGTGGAAATGTTTGCAGAAGCAGCAATTTACAGCTATATACATGCTTTATGGCTACAGCGTCACCTCGCATGATCAATTTTCTCTAAATCGTAGACTCTCACATAGCCATTCATCTCTATTTTCTGTTTGACATGGAACACGCAAGCAAAAACATCTGCAGACCTTAGAAAAACAAACAAACAAACAAAAATAAATACAGAACTCTCTCAGATTTACTTGCCCTTCATAACACGTGATTTCTGCATTCAGGTATGAAAATGAGAAGCAAGAAATTATTTGTATGTATGTATGTATGTATGTATGTATGTATGTATGTATGTATGTATGTATGTATGTATGTATGTATGTATGTATGTATGCATGCATGCATGCATGCATGCATGCATACATACGTGTACGTGTACGTACGTACATGCATGCATGCATGCATGCATGCATAGATAGATAGATAGATAGATAGATAGATAGATAGATAGATAGATAGATAGATAGATAGATAGATAGATAGATAAATAGATAGATAGATAGATAGATAGATAGATAGATAGATAGATAGATAGATAGATAGATAGATAGATAGATAGATAGATAGATAGATAGATAGATAGATAGATAGATAGATAGATAGATTTCAATACTTTATACGTATCTTTGTATCTTTACCGTAAGCGTGGGATGCACAGACACATCTATACATAGTTACAGTGTGAGAGGTCGTGATTCAATAAAGAAGGGAAAATCAGGTAGACAGTAACAGTAACAATAGCAACAGCAATAGCAGCAATAACATCAGTAGCAGCAACAACAGCAACAGCAGCAGCAAAGCAGTAGCAGCAGCAACAGCAGCAGCAGCAGCATCACAATGACTAACGAAGAAAACGGGGTAAGAAAAGTACAATACTTAGAATATCCTTATAGCAGATCATAAATAAAAAGAAATGTTTAAAGGGAAATCACATAATAGCAACGTAAGACAGTAGCTTGATACGATGTCTAAAGACCGAACTTTGAATTTAAGAAATAAACGAGCATTAATTATTTTGCCATGTTTTGAAAATATATACACAACTCAAGAGACAACACCATGCACAACACTGAAGGAAAAAACCCTAAACAAGCAATCGGAAAACTGGTCCTTGGCCAAACTTTTGCCGGAGATGCTTGCTCTACTGTGTTAAAAAAAAAGTTGAATGTACTTTAGAGCTATATCAATAAATAAACTAGGTTGGGAAGACTGTGTTTCTTTGTTTTTGCTTCGTTTGGTTTACTTCTTAGTTTGACTTCTTTGATTTGTTTCCATGTATGTTTTTTTTAAAACTTTTAAACTTTTATGAGTTGTTTTGTGTTGTATTCTTTTTTCAGTTTACTTGAATTTATATCTGTTTATTTAGGTACTTGCATTCTGACTGCGGAGATGATGCTTACATACGACATCCGTGTTTTATCATCCGTCCCTACCAGAACGAAATGGCCTACTCTTCTAAAAGGTGAAACTGGTTTTAACATTTGTGCAAGCAAAATGTTCTGCGTGCTTTCGCACACGAGGCCTCTGGGTTCAATTCTCATCCGAAGGACTTTAATATTCAATTTATTTTCCTGCTCAAACTGAAGTAAAATCATCCCGAATCTCTAAGACACCAACAATACTCCTAAATGTTGGTTTTCACTTAACTACCTTTGTAAGTAGACAATTGCTTTTTTGTAAATGATGGCTCAGTGTTGAGGACAATACTAAGAATTATGAGCGTAACGCCATTCATTCTCATACTGTTTTAACCTAGCATCTCCCTCTGAATACGGTTGCATGCGCGTGACTAATCTAAATAAAAGCGCTTTGATTTGTGTACTCTACAAGATTCAGCGCTATATAAATCCCATATAATCATTATCATTATTATTATTATTTATAATATCTATAAAAGATTTAAACTACCTCAACCTAAAATGAGTTCAACAAACTCATGTTCCATTCATTGAAATAACTTCTGCTACAATTTATGTCTTTTTTTACGTTATCTTGTTTTATATTACACATTGTTCGTTGCTGAAAGAACACTTTTCTATTGGGAATCATGAGTAATCATCCTAAATACCACAAGAAGAGGGGACTTGAGAACAGAAGAAAGCGACCATAAAGGGAATTAATCACCCTGTTCATCTGGTCCAATAAGTAATTAGCTTCGTCTGGTTCCCCGCAACACGTAACAATATGCGTGAGCTGAATCTAAGGTTCCGAGACTGTGGCAGGCTGGGATTCAATGGCCAAGTAATGGAATCAATTATGGGGTCACAAGAGTATCGGACTAGCCAGACCAGTGACACGGAATTTAGTCTACTTGTTTCATGAGTATCACCATTTTGTTATATCATTATCAGGTATTTTGATGAGCGATTCGTTATTTAGAGTTTTAGCCTTTCAATATATCTAATTGTGTATGTTTTATATACATATAATGACACACACACATTATATATATATATATACATATATATATATATATATATATATATATATATATATATATATATATATATATATATATATATATATATACACACAAAACTAGATACACTGAAATGTTTATGTATAGTATATATATATACATATATATATACATATAATATCAATATCTCCAACATTAACACATACCGAAACATAAATTCCTATTATCTTGGCAAATACGTCGATTTCTACGTAAAGGTATCGAGATGAGAGGTCCAATACGCCATTCCATTGGCAGTAGTCGCGTTCTCTGTTTCCGATAATTTAGTACTGAACGACCATATTAGAAGAAATGTGCACATTATGCAGATTTGTAGAAACTCAATACAAGTTCCTTATGGGAGTGTTCAAAGTGCGTGTCGTTGAGAGAGAGAGAGAGAGAGAGAGAGAGAGAGAGAGAGAGAGAGAGAGAGAGAGAGAGAGAGAGAGAGAGAGAGAGAGAGAGAGAGAGAGAGAGAAGAGAGAGAGAGAGAGAGAGAGAGAGGCTCCATAATTAGAAATAAAAACGGTACAAATACGTTTTAACTTGTAGCTCTTAAGATACGTATACAAAAGTCCTTCATTGCACAACACTTTTCATAGTAAACGGGTTTATTTTTGTAAGTTTGTTTTTTGTCTTGCAACACTTAATTACAGGATATCAAGAACCTTTCTCTTCTGTGTAGTGGAGAAAATAAATGGTTTTACTCTGGTCACTCCTTTGCAGTTACCTACATAAACTGTGAGAATACCAGAACATATAGTTTATCATCTAAAACAAAAATCCCCGAGAGGTTCATGTTGACAAATCTGTGTCTAATCTTTACAACTAAGCAAAAATATCCACCAAACAAATCCAAATGTTTTAAGTTTTTTGTTATCTTTTCTACTATTTTCTTTAATAAGTTTGTTATTTTTATGTTGTTTGGGTTTTTTGTGTCTATATTTAACAAAAACAGAGGAAATGGAGCCAGTTGCTTTTCTCACAAACATGCAAACTTACAAAGGCGTAAGTACAAGAAAATATAGCATCCTAAATTACTTATTAGTAAGGCTTTTGTTTTCGTCCCTAGGCTAGAGCTTCAAAGGCCAACAATGGAGGTATCTTGCGTATGTAACCAATTTTCCCCAGCAGTAAGATAGCTGCATTTTGACTTCGTAGATGGTGTCAAAAAACAACTCCTGTGCGCGCGTGTTTTTTTTTTTTTACTGTTCATCTGTTTCAGCTGGCATGTTATTGGCTACTCCTCCGAGTTGCAGAATGAATTTTAACGTGTGCGCAAAATGCTGTACGTGTGTTTACACACTGAATCTCGATTAATAGTCTAATTTAAAGAACTTTGGGGGCAGTGGAGTCGGTAGTGGCGGTAAATCCAGAAGAATAATCCCCACGAACAGGTGCAACGGTAGTGGCTTAACCCCCTGCTTTCAGATCACGAACTCAACGCTCTAGCCACTGGGCGATCCTCCCTCTGAGTTTTTATTCTAATAAATGTATAATATGTGTTTGTTCTATTCATGTGTGTTTTTTGAATTCAACAATGAACTTCATTCATTTGCCGTTTTATACTACAAGTTCTTTCTGTGAAGTTGTCCTCTTTTGTGACGTCCATAAAAAAAAACCAAAAAAAATCTCACAACTTGCAATAGCATTGTAAAAACAAAATTAGTCTAAGAACATCCAGACTTTTGGGGGGGTTAAATATAAATATAAAAAACCCAACTGTACCCACCTTTCTTTCATTGCATAATGAAGTCACGCAACATACTTGACTGCAATGGAATGAACTAGAGGAGTTACTGATTGGCGACAGGCGAGGCTACCCTGACCATAGGTCAAGCTGATCTTCTGTCTTATTAGCTCTTTTCTTTGCACTGTTATCTGGTGCTGGCTGCTTCTGAGAATAATAATTGGAAGAGAAGGGATGTTGGGGGTAGTGGGGAAAGAAAGAGTCAGAGAGAGAGAGAGAGAGAGGGGAGAGAGAGAGAGAGAGAGAGAGAGAGAGAGAGAGAGAGAGAGAGAGAGAGAGAGAGAGAGAGAGAGACAGACAGACAGACAGACAGACAGACAGACAGACAGACACACAGACAGACACACAGACACACACACACACACACACACACACACACACACACACACACACAGACAGACAGAAAGCAGACAGACAGAGCTGATAGCAAGTACACGTACACTAACCACCTTCTCTTAACTTTGTTTTACCCGAAAACAAACATGAAACAACAAAGACGTTGTCAACAGTAAAAACAAAAACACGTGTGCTATAATCATAAATTACAAACTTGACTTTCGAAACCACCAGAAATAATAAATGTAAATAAATAAATCAGATTTTTGAGGGGGTAAAAATCCAGTTTTCTTTAAGAGACGTCAGAACTAATTTAATGCTCTCTATCAAGCAGAAGAAGCCATATATCACTGAAAAAGACGGCCACAAAAAGTGGCAACTTCAAAGCAAGCCAGCTACTAGATCACAGACACTGTTGGAATCAGTCCATCCTGAAGTTCCAGACAGTCAGTGAAAAGCACACGCTGTGTCATAATGTATTCTCCTAAATTATTTCCTGACCAGTCATACTGGGGCTATTCCCTTTTCAAGAAGAAAGAAAGAAGAGTTACAATATAGTAAAACTGAATAAAGAGAAATAAAAAGGGACTGAAATCAAAAGTTGCATAATGATACCTTAACTTTAGCTACTTTCAAAATTGTCACCGATAACATCAAAGTAATAGGGAAAAAACGAATACAGTCTTCATGTGTGCAGAGGCATAACATTAAGAGATGAGAGCAGTTCTGCTGACTTTAGTTTGAAAAAAAAACCCAGAACAGGTGACCCGGGATGTTTCTGGTTCAGTACAGTACATCTACTTTCTTGTAACTCCTCTGAAGTTGGAGTATTGCTGCCTATATGGCGAAGTTTTTGAAAACAGACATACACTTTAACTTCTCATTCAGTGTGCAATTTCACTCTCACAGGGATTCCCAGGTGGGATGTGTGAATCCGAGTGCACATTCTGGGTGACCTTCAAAGTGTTAAGCTTGGGAACGCACAGAAACATTTTTTCCTGTAGATATTGTTGAAAGATAACTTATACAGGGTATTAATACATTTCGTGTCTTCCTTTGACATCAATTGCACTTCTTGTTGTAAGTGAGTAAGCGAGTTTCTAAGTAGGTGGTAGTGTGTGTGTGTGTGTGTGTGTGTGTGTGTGTGTGTGTGTGTGTGTGTGTGTGTGTGTGTTGTGTGTGTGTATGCATGTGCATGCGTGTGTATGTTTGAGAATAAGAGAGAGACAGAGAGATAGATAGAGTTCAGACAACATGATATGTTATCCTTAAGTTTACAAGGAAATTCTGTTTTACAATTTTAAACAGGATCTTTTATACTTTCTTCATAATATTTTGTGTGTGGAAATTTCAATTTCAAGGCTGCTTCCCAAACCAAAATAGAAATGTAATCTAGGCAGATGACTATCAGCATCTGTTTTTTTTCATCTCAAAATGAAAGATACTGACACTTAGACACATCAGCATAACTCATCGATCTTCTGTCAGCATGCCCACCTTAGCACGTGATTAGATTTGTCACTATGGTCAAGCAACGAGACCTCTACCTACATTTGCTGATCGTACAATCTGGTACGGGGTAATGGAATTGACCAGCAAAGTAATTGGGTCAGTATGGTCATCAAGTGGACCTAGCTCTCACAGAGAATACACAGAATAGTTTCTTCTGACGATGGTACCAGGTGCACACAGATATGGTGACCCCATGAACCCTCTTGTAGCCACCATACTACTAATGTGGTTCAATGGTAGTTATCTAGGACATTGACATAAGTATGAATAGTTGCCTGTGTCTCTTTTCTTTATATTTCTGGCTTGTTCATTTGTGTTATGTTCTTTGTGCGTGTGGTTTGTGCGCGCACGTGTGCGCGCGCGTGTGCGCGCACGTGTGTGCATGTGTGTATGTGTGTGTGTGTGTTTGTTTGTGTGTGTATGTGTGTGTGTTGTGCGTGCGCGTGCGTTCGGTGTTCAGTTGTTCATAGCCATGCACAAAATGGTATACATGTTACATTCAGGTGTTTGCAAATTTGCAGCTATGTTATAAATGCACATGAATTCATTGGTTTGCATTTTGAGCATCTGTATTAAACTCTTGTTGTAAAACGCTTGTGTAAAAGGTAAAATGTCAAGGTGTCCCATAACCTGTGTTCGTAGGGGAGCGAGGCGTCAGAGACCTTAGCTTCTCTAGGGGCCAGCATGTTGAAGGTGGAACCCATCTCCTCTCTCTCACTGCTTTACATTTTCTGACCCTCAAGAGGGCAGGTACCCATTTACAGCTGGGTGAACTGGGGGACTGTACCGAAGCCAAAGCAAGCAAACGGTCACCCTTCCAACTGGTAACCACGCTCGATGCTGCTTAATCTTAGCTTGGGGAAATCGACTACTTTGAACACCGAGCTATCCCGTCCCCAAAATGTTTGGGTAGGAGTAGTAAAAAGAACATTTTGTGACTAGTTAACTCTTTTTTTGGCACTTTGAAGACGTTGAAATGTGAGTTTACGGTACCATTTCCATATTTTTCCTTTATGTGAAATCAACAACGTTTAAAGTCTTACATTTGTAATTTAATTTCTCTTGCTCAGGTAGAGCTCTGAAGTTAACTACTAATGATTTTTTTTTCTATACGACCATTTGTGTCCACCACTAAAGTAGTTATATTTTAAGTTTGGGGATACATGCTGGACATGTTCCTGTTCCTGTCACCCACTAAACGTTGACATAAATTTCGAGATTTTTAATATGCATATTTCATCTGTTGCATGTGCATGTACGTAAACGGAAATAAGTCACTGGCAGGTCTGCACTTGAGGTTAACCTAGTAGATTGTAAAAATCCCCATTTTTAATTTTATGGATGCTGAAGTGATTCAAACCCACGACTTCATGAGTCCTGTAACTGAAGCCAGATGCCCTTTTCCACTGAGCTATTGCACCTGTCCCATCTGTGCAATGAGAGCTGATAATTCTCATACTGTCTGTACCACTTTTTGTGGAAGATTCCATTTCATGTTTGCTCTAAAATCAGGGTAACGCTGTCATCTAAGCAGATAGACTCCTGTGTCCATCGTTTTAGTAAAGGCAAGGTACATACATTAAGACTGACCAATATCATTCATTAGTTTTCTGTCTGCATGTCCACCTGAGCACGTAATTAGATTGGCCATGAGCACGTGATTAGATTGGTCAATGTAACTAAACCAGAATACCCCTACGTACATTTGCTGATCGTACAATACTGGTTCGGGATAATAGAATTCATTACCGCATTAAGGGGATCAATGTGGTCATTGGGTGGATGTAGCACACACAGAGAATGGAGGGAACGGTTCTTTTGAGAATGGTATAAGTACACCAGATATGGAAACTCCATCCATCTCCCTACACTACACCCATTTGTCAACTGATATGGTTTGTTGCTGTTGTTGTGCATTCCCCAACCTAGCACTCTGGGGATCATCTGGAATGTAAACTGTCACTAACTCATCCCACTTGGGAACCACAGTAAGATTGAAATTGCACACTGATTGAGAAGTTTGCGTGTATGACTGTTTTCAAGTACCTCGCCATGTAGGCAGCCACATTCCGACTTCAGAGAAACTGATTTGGTTTAATTGTGCATATTTGGAGCATTGACAATGTGAAAAGTCATCGCAAGTGTATTGAACAACGCTATAACCGTCATACTATACACCCCACCCCCCCACACACACTGTTTTGCCAGGATGAGTGAACATTATTCTGGCATTCACAGCAAAGAAAGCTATCTTTGCAGACTGTGCTTACCAGGGATGGTCAAAGACAACGTCGACTGACCAAAGCAAATTGGTCATCTCTTCCATCTGTCTGCACCAGAAGTGATCTGATTTATTTGTCATTGCAGCTAAGCCACGAGTTTTCTACACATCCTGACTACACAGTGTGAGTGCTAGGTAGCAGAATTGACTGCACTAGTAATGGAATTACTAGCAAGGGTGAAGGATACCTAAGTGGTCAGAGTGCTCGCTGTCCCCAAGTCAAGTTAAGCAGCGTCGAGCGTGGTTACCAGTTCGATGGGTGACCGTTTGCGCGTCTTGGCTTCAGTGCAGTCCCCCCAGTTCACCCAGCTGTAAATGGGTACTTGCCTTCTTTAGGGTCAGAGAAGGTGAAGCAGCGAGGGAGAGGAGATGGGCACCGCCCTCAATATGCTAGCCTCTAGAGATGCTGAGGTCTCTGATGCCTCGCTACCCTACGACCGCCTAGGTTATGGGGCATCTTTACCTTACCTTTACCTATCAATAATGGAATCAATGTTGTGATGGTAAGGACAATAGACTGCCAAAGAAAGAGACAGGAGGAGAGTTCTCATGCCAACAGTTGTTAGAACACTATTGCTTGCTTCAGTCCATCGACCCTTCATTATGTTCTTCTGTACTCAGCTCTTGTAGACTAATTCTGATTGATTGCAACTGTAGCAGACTCCCCGTGTTCTCTCATACATCTCTACAAAAATTACTGATGTTCTCTGTCTCTCTGTTTGCCTGTTAGTGTCTGTCTGTATCTCTGTCTGTATTTCTCTCTGTATGTATGTCTGCCTCTCTGTCCCTCTACCTGGTTCTTCGTCTATCTGTGTAAAATCAGCTATGATAGATCAAAGCTTTTTTATATTCTTAGTTCTTTCTTTCTATGTTGTCATGAGCAAAAATTATTGCTGTTATTTCTTAGGGTTGTGCATAATTATCAACTAAGAATGTTTCAGGGTGGAGAGATGATGAAGAAAAATGAACAGCACCATTAAAAAAAAGTAAAGAGACATAGAAAGACAGTATACAGGCTCTTAACGGCAGCGTGACACATTTTCGCTAATATGAAAGACAACAATAGTTTGCTGCCTGAGCGTTCGACGACGAAGAAGAAAAAACGATGACCATCAATGCCAAGGACACACAGGCTGACCACTACAAATCGGTTCTCTTTAGCATCATCCGCCTTAACCGGTAAGTGATTAGATTTTGTCATTGGAGGCAAGCCAGGAGCCTTTCTACACATGCTGAATAAAGTGTATTGGTGCTGGATAATGGGGTTATCTGCGTCAGTAATGGTATTCATATGTGACGCTCCACCACAAAAGGAGTCGCTTTGCACCTGACCCATTTTCCACTAGGAGCCATTTTAGGCAGGTGGGGGTCAGGTTGTCGATTTTTAAACTTTGATAGTTAAAAAAAAACTGTAGTCATTACTCTACCTTGTCATAAAATAGCAGGTCATAATTTTGTATCCTTTTCCTTTCAGTGTGTTTTTTAAAATACCCAAGCCGTCGTTCTGACCACATTTTATAAAGCTAAACTTGTCAATATCTCATTTGGTCATTTCCTGCAGTTTATCATTTCAACTTGTAATTACTTTTAATAGAATTGTCCGATTTTCAGTCTGTTTTTTGTATTGAATAGCCATTTTTATTACAGATTAATGAGATATCAACAACTAAACATTGATCTCTGGTGCAATGCGACTCGTTATGTGGTGGAGCGTCACATATGGTAATGATATAGACGTCAGAGGGTCAGGATCGTTCTCATATTAGCGGGTTTATGAAACTATGTTGCTTTGCTAAGTCATGCGATCTTTTGTTGTCCCTCTGCATTCTCCTGTAGACTAGTTCTGACTGATTGCAGCGGTGACAGACTCCCCTGTGTTATCTCATTTATCTCTTCAAATGCAATCATGTTTTCGGTCTGTCTGTCTTCATGTCTGTGTCTGTCTGTCTGTCTGTCTGTTTTTCTGTCTGTCTGTATGTCTGTCTGTCTCTGTCTTTCTGTCTCTGTCTTTCTGTGTGTCTGTGCGTCTGTCTGTCTGTCACTCTCTCTCTCTCTCTCTCTCTCTCTCGCTCTCTCTGTCTCTGTCTGCCTGTCTGCCTGTCTGCCTGTCTGCCTGCCTGTCTGTCTGTCTGTCTGTCTGTCTGTCTGTCTGTCTGTCTGTCTGTCTGTCTGTCTGTCTGTCTCTCCTCTCTCTCTCTCTCTCTCTCTCTCCTCTCTCTCTCTCTCTCTTCTCTCTCTCTCTCTCTCTCTCTCTCTCTCTCTCTCTCCCCTCTCTCTCTCTCTCCTCTCTCTCTCTCTCTCTCTCTCTCTCTCTCTCTCTCTCTCTCTCTCTTCCCCCCGTCTTTCCCTATCTCTGTCTCTGTCTGTCTGTCTGTCTCCCTCCCTCCCCCTCTCTCTGTCCTTGTCCCTGTCTCTCTCTCTTTGCTTCTCTCCCTATCTCTTATCTTTTTCTGTTTTCAGATTTTACGCACCTTTTGCTTTTAGTTCTGTCCTTCTTTATTTCGATGACTCTAAATGGTTTCAGTCATTTCTTTGGGTGACGATAATTTGTAAGCTATGAATATAACCAAAAAAAGAAAAGAAAACCAAAATAATTGGAAGAAAGACACAACCTTAGCAAAATAACAAACTTTTTTTAGGAGTGACCTCAGTTTGAATAATTATAATATCTGAAAGATAATAATTATGAGCCCTCAAAAATCAAAGAAGTTTTCTACTTACACTTTCATAACATTGAATAAAAGAGTTAAGTAATAACTTGCTCTGTAGTATTTATAACTTCTTTCTGCAAAAAAAAACAAAAACAAACAACACATTTTTAAACTGGCTCTGAAAGTACAGAACGTGAGGAAAAATAATACACAATATTAAATGGCAAGCTGCGCAAATGAAAACAAGGACCAAAGATTTTTTTTTTAAAAAGCGTTTAAAACTCTGACATGATCTAAAGTATGTGAGCCTAGAGGTCAAAAGAAAAATGTCCACACAAATGATCCGGTGCTCTTCTTAGAGCAAGGAAGATATGTTATACAGACCGTTTGCCCTTTCATATAAAGACATATCTCATGTGAGAAATATTCATTTCTGCACGCATGTTGACACTATGGATCAGTTTGGAAGCTTTTTTATTTTATTTGTTTTATTGTTTTGCTTGACTTTTTGTCTCGTAGGTTTTGTTTATTTCGTTCTTTTGCGTGCCTTCAAACTCCTCATGACAAAGAATTTGCTTTTTTGGTCTTCACACAATTTATCAACAAAAATGTTGCTGGTTGTTTTTAGCCTCTTTCGTTTTCCTATAGCTATGGATTTTCTTTTGTACGCGCGCGCGCATGTTGTGTGTGTGTGTGTGTGTGTGTGTGTGTGTGTGTGTGTGTGTGTGTGTGTGTGTGTGTGTGTGTGTATGTATGTGCATGTGTGTGTGTTTGTGTTTGTGTGTGTTTGTGTGTGTATGTGTCTTTGTCTGTGTCTGTGTGTTTGTGTGTGTTAGTGTAAGAGAGAGCGCGATTCAGACAGAGAGACACACAGACAGACAGATAGAGCATGTGCTTGTACGTGTAAGTGCTTAAGTTTTGTGTGTGTGTGTGTGTGTGTGTGTGTGTGTGTGTGTGTGTGTGTGTGTGTGTGTGTGTATGTGTGTGTGTGTGTTCAGCAGTGTATCATAAATATATTTGCTAGCAGCATATGCCCTAATTCCATAATATACACATAAGCGGAGTCAGAGCTCTACTATAAAAATTCTGGTTTTGCAGGTTTAGCCTATAAAGTATTGCGTGTGAAGAACCTATTTCGAAAAAGAAAAACGAAATATATACGGATAGAAAGAGAGAAATCTAAAAAAAGAAAAAGAATACTTGCATTATTGTATAGTGATTATATAACCCATTGATTTAACAAACACATGACAACAAAAGAAACCTCATACATATGAGCTATTTTTGTTTATTTGCCCTTATATCTTTTAAGACCAACATTGGTAGATCTGTTTTGCATTTGTGAACCTCGTTTTTATGAGATTTTTCTTTAATCAATTATACTCCATATTTAGACCTGAAGCAGTGTGTGCATCTCTTCCTATTTCTTTAATATGAAGATGACAAAAGAACTGTGTCCAAAGACACAGAAAGCAAAGACAACACATTAAATGGCCTTCAGTCGTAATAATCACACACAAACCCAGAAAAGCGAATTGGCCCTCTCTTTGATCCACCTACACCACAAAGTGATTAAATTTGTCACCACAACAGAGCTTACCCACACATACTGACAAGTACAGTAGTTGAACGTAGCAATGGAATTTACTGTATTAGTTATGGGATCAATACGGTAATGATATGGATGTCAGACTTACAATGATAAGGGGTTGGCTAGGCAGTTCTCACGCCAACAGTTTCACGGACACTCTTAGCGCTTGCCAAGTCCATTGACTTTTGTGTGTGTGTGTCCTTCTGCATTCTGCCGTACGGTAATTCTGATGGATTGCAAGGGTGGCAGACTCCCTTGTGTTCTCTCATACATCTCTTTACATATAATGATGCTGTCTGTGTGTCTGTGTCTGTCTATGTGACTCTGTGTGTGTTTGTGTGTGTGTGTCTGTTTGTCTGCTTGTCGTATGAGCAAAAATGCGTTGTGCCACCTTTAAGCGCCTTACAAAGAAGACCCAGCACACTTTATTTAGGTGTGAGAGAAAATTGTTGTTTCTTACGTCTTTCTTTTATTAAAAAAAAGTGGTGGGTAAATGGACAAAGAAAGCAGAATAACGAGAAAAGGGTAATGACAAGGAGAACAAGACAAAAACAAAGAGAGGGTTAGAAAAAAGGAAACTTTTAGCACACGATTTTCGGTAAGTGGGGATGCTATATAATACCGGAAAGCCTCAAACATCCCTAAGGGAAAGGAGAGGTCATGTTATATACTTCTCTAGCTCTGCCCTTCAGAAAGCAACACATGTAGAGCCTATAATAGTTCATCACAATGTGTTGCTATTAGTTCCCTCATTCTTTAACTTATATGAGTTAAACCTACTGCGATGTTTCTTTAGGGTCGTACCAAAAAAACAGTTTTGAACATCAGCGCAATATTCAAGAACATACTTTATGTATTAACCATGAATAAGAAAAAAAGGAAGACTGCTATTATTCTAAAAGCGTCTAGTAAGGTTTTGTCAAAATCAAAGACACGTTCTACTAACATGTTCAAGAATATTGTTTCAAAAACTGCAAATAATTACGTCTTCCCTGAACGAGCGTTCTACTATAAAACGGCAAAAAAAAGACGAAAACTACTGCCAAAATCACACAAATCACA
>CM060330.1:50181105-50188605 GCA_030674155.1 Stramonita haemastoma
AAGAACAGGTATATAACTTTTCAGCATGCTGCATGTCAATATATGATCAACAGTTATATTATGTCCACATAATTATGCAAGATACATGTCCAACATATTTTGTTTTAAAACAGTCCATTTCCCATCTGCAAGCCAGAGAAACAATTTCTTTTATACAATAAAAATCTGTTTCACATTATTTTAACAAAAGACTGAAATTTTACCACCCCTTCATATACACCTAGACAACCAAGTTTCTTTTTTTCATATTGGAATAACTTTTGTTGTGCTTTTTCCACGATCTGATAACATTCTTGTAGTGACAGATGAAGTGTCAAATTTTCCACATCTATCAACTGTTTTGCCCCATTTTTTGCTAAAAGATCAACTTTTTCATTGTAATATATACCAGAGTGAGATGGAATCCAACAAAAAGTTATATCTGAACCTTTTAAGGTGAGGAGATGAATTAAATGACAAATCTCAATAACAAGTTCTGATCTAACTTTTGTTATACTTAATATGATAGCAAACTATATGAATGAAAATGGGTTACTTCTATCAACTGATAAAACACACATGGTTCTTTTTAATAATGGATCAAATCCAACACTATTGCCTAACATTCGAATAGGTAATGGAATTTTAGAATACAAGCAAACAGTCAAATTTCTTGGAGTATTTCTTTCCACAAAATTGACATGGAACTATCACATTGAGTACATTCTGAATAAAGCAAGGGAAACTTTAAATATTCTGAAAGTTATTAGCAAACAGTCATGGGATCGGGATATTCTTACTTTACTGCACCTTCCAACGTCTTTAATTCGTTCAAAATTGACGTATGCCCAAGAAGTATTTTTCAATGCTCCAAAATATCTGTTAAAAAAACTTCAAAGTATAGACTGTAGAGCATACAAACTGGCTCTAGGTCTCCCAGTGTGTGTGTGTGTGTGTGTGTGTGTGTGTGTGTGTGTGTGTGTGTGTGTGTGTGTGTTTTCCTTCTTCAGTTTAATGTCTGTTCACATAAGTGATGTTAGACAAATCTGTGTGGTGGGGTGTGTGTGTGTGTGTGTGTGTGTGTGTGTGTGTGTGTGTGTGTGTGTGTGTGTGTGTGTGTGTGTTTGTGCGTACGTGTGTTTGTGTGTAATGCTCTCTCTCTCTCTCTCTCTCTCTCTCTCTCTCTCTCTCTCTCTCTCTCTCTCTCTCTCTCTCTCTCTCTCTCTCTCTCTCTCTCTCTCTCTCTCTCTCTCTCTCTCTCTCTCTCTCTCTCTCTCTCTCTTCCCCCCGTCTTTCCCTATCTCTGTCTCTGTCTGTCTGTCTGTCTGTCTCCCTCCCTCCCCCTCTCTCTGTCCTTGTCCCTGTCTCTCTCTCTTTGTCTCTCTCCCTATCTCTTATATTTTTCTGTTTTCAGATTTTACGCACCAACTCCTTTTGCTTTTAGTTCTGTCCTTCTTTATTTCGATGAGTCTAAATGGTTTCAGTCATTTCTTTGGGTGACGATAATTTGTAAGCTATGAATATAACCAAAAAAAAGCAAAGAAAACCAAAATAATTGGAAGAAAGACACAATCTTAGCAAAATAACAAACTTTTTTTTAGGAGTGACCTCAGTTTGAATATAATATCTGAAAGATAATTATTATGATCCCTCAAAAATCAAAGAAGTTTTCTACTTACACCTTCATAAAATTGAATAAAAGAGTTAAGTAATAACTTGTCTGTAGTATTTATAACTTCTTTCTGCAAAAAAAAAACCAACACATTTTTTAACTGGCTTTGAAAGTACAGAACGTGAGGAAAAATAATACACTATATTAAATGGCAAGCTGCGCAAATGAAAACAAGGACCAAAGATTTAAAAAAAAAACCGTTTAAAACTCTGACATGATCTAAAGTATGTGAGCCTAGAGGTCAAAAGAAAAATGTCCACACAAATGATCTGGTGCTCTTCTTAGAGCAAGGAAGATAATTATGTTATACAGACCGTTTGCCCTTTCATATAAAGACATATCTCATGTGAGAAATATTCATTTCTGCACGCATGTTGACACTATGGATCAGTTTGAAAGCTTTTTATTTTTATTTTTTTTATTGTTTTGCTTGACTTTTTGTCTCATAGGTTTTTTGTTTATTTCGTTCTTTTGCGTGCCTTCAAACTCCTCATGACAAAGAATTTGCTTTTTTTCGTCTTCACACAATTTATCAACAAAAATGTTGCTGGTTGTTTTTAGCCTCTTTCGTTTTCCTATAGCTATGGATTTTCTTTTGTACGCGCGCGCGCATGTGTGTGTGTGTGTGTGTGTGTGTGTGTGTGTGTGTGTGTGTGTGTGTGTGTGTGTGTGTGTGTGTGTGTGTATGTGTGTGTATATATGTGTGTGTTTGTGTGTGTTTGTGTGTGTATGTGTCTTTGTCTGTGTCTGTGTGTTTGTGTGTGTTAGTGTAAGAGAGAGCGCGATTCAGACAGAGAGAAACACAGACAGACAGATAGAGCATGTGCTTGTACGTGTAAGTGCTTAAGTGTGTGTGTGTGTGTGTGTGTGTGTGTGTGTGTGTGTGTGTGTGTGTGTGTGTGTGTGTGTGTGTGTGTGTGTGTGTGTGTGTGTGTGTGTGTGTGTGTGTGTGTATGTGTGTGTATGTGTGTGTGTGTGTTCAGCAGTGTATCATAAATATATTTGCTAGCAGCATATGCCCTAATTCCATAATATACACATAAGCGGAGTCAGAGCTCTACTATAAAAATTCTGGTTTTGCAGGTTTAGCCTATAAAGTATTGCGTGTGAAGAGCCTATTTCGAAAACGAAAAACAAAATATATACGGATAGAAAGAGAGAAATCTAATAAAAAGAAAAAGAATACTTGCATTATTGTATAGTGATTATATAACCCATTGATCTAACAAACACATGACAACAACAGAAACCTCATACATATGAGCTTTTTTTTGTTTATTTGCCCTTATATTTTTAAGACCAACATTGGTAGATCTGTTTTGCATTTTTGAACCTCGTTTTTATGAGATTTTTTGTTTAATCTATTATACTTTACATCTAGACCTGAAGCAGTGTGTGTATCTCTTTCTTTTCCTTTAATATGAAGATGCCAAAAGAACAGTGTCCAAAGACACAGAAAGGAAACACAACACATTCGATGGCCTTCAGTCGTAATGATCACACACAAACGAACAAAAGCGAAACGGTTCTCTCTTTAATCCAACTACACCACAAACTGATCGAATTTGTCACTACAACAGAGCTTACCCACACATACTGACAAGCACAGTAGTTGAACGTAGCAATGGAATTTACTGTATTAGTTATGGGATCAATACGGTAATGATATGGATGTCAGACTTACAATGACAAGGGGTTGGCTAGGCAGTTCTCACGCCAACAGTTTCACGGACACTCTTAGCGCTTGCCAAGTCCATTGACTTTTGTGTGTGTGTGTCCTTCTGCATTCTGCCGTACGCTAATTCTGATGGATTCCAAGGGTGGCAGACTCCCCTGTGTTCTCTCATACATCTCTTTACATATAATGATGCTGTCTGTGTGTCTGTGTCTGTCTATGTGACTCTGTGTGTGTGTGTTTGCGTGTGTGTGTCTGTTTGTCTGCTTGTCGTATGAGCAAAAATACGTTGTGCCACCTTTAAGCGCCTTACAAAGAAGACCCAGCACACTTTATTTAGGTGTGAGAGAAAATTGTTGTTTCTTACGTCTTTCTTTTATTAAAAAAAGTGGTGGGTAAATGGACAAAGAAAGCAGAATAACGAGAAAAGGGTAATGACAAGGAGAACAAGACAAAAACAAAGAGAGGGTTAGAAAAAAAGGAAATTTTTAGCACACGATTTTCGGGAAGTGGGGATGCTATATATACCGGAAAGCCTCAAACATCCCTAAGGGAAAGGAGAGGTCATGTTATCTACTTCTCTAGCTCTGCCCTTCAGAAAGCAACACATGTAGAGCCTATAATAGTTCATCACAATGTGTTGCTATTAGTTCCCTCATTCTTTAACTTATATGAGTTAAACCTACTGCAATGTTTCTTTAGGGTCGTACCAAAAAACAGTTTTGAACATCAGCGCAATATTCAAAAACAGACTTTATGTACTAACCATGAATAAGAAAGAAAAAAAAAGGAAGACTGCTGTTATTCTAAAAGCGTCTAGCAAGGTTTTGTCAAAATCAAAGACACGTTCTATAAACATCTTCCAGAATATTGTTTCAAAAACTGCAAATGATTATTTCTTCCCTGAACGAGCGTTCTACTATAAAACGGCAAAAAAAAGACGAAAACTACTGCCAAAATCACACAAATCACATTAAAAAGAAAGCGGCAAGAAAAAAAAAAGAACATAAAATAAAACAAACCAAAAAATCTAGAATAATTCAAACTATACTAATTTTTCATATCAAAGAAAATAATCCTTAATTTAAAAAGAAAAAAACCCTTTCACCTTTTCTCTTTGACAGTACCGATACATTGTGAACACCTTCTGAACTTTCGTGACAAGAATGTTTCTGTGGTCCTTGTGGGTTTTTCACACATTTCTTTTGGACAAGGTGGTCAGTGCTGTCCATAAATTTTCCTCTTTTCTCGTCTGCCGCAGTGTATAATCATACATCTCCCCCACCCCCTGGAGGAGGGGGGGGGTGAAGGAGGGGAGGTAAGGGGGTGGGGGGAGGAGGCTTTGATGACAGACAAATCGATTTAGCGTTTGTTTACGTTTCTTCTCAGAGCCTTAACACTATTTATCATTAGAATGTTTTTTGTTAGTTATCCTTTTGGATACTTTAGTGTTCTTATTTTGTGTTGTTTTTTTTGGCTATAGCAATTCTCTCCCACGCTGAGGTTGGATAGCTAGGACTGACTTGTTAAGCGCTTAACGGCAGTACAACTTGTTTTCGTTCGTATGACAGTGTATTGTTGCTGTCTGAGTGTTCAAAGAAGAAGAAAAAGAATGCAAAGAAGAAGAATGCAAAGAAGAAGAATGCAAAGAAGAATAAGAAGAATTGCGAAGAAGAATTGCGAAGAAGAATTGCGAAGAAGAAGAAGAAGAAGAAGAAGAAGAAGAAGAAGAAGAAGAAGAAGAAGAAGAAGAAGAAGAAGAAGAAGAAGAAGAAGAACAACAACAACAACAACAACAACAACAACAACAACAACAACAACAACAGGAGGGAAACGAAGAACAAGCACAACAAGAAGAAAAAGAACAAAATCAAGAAGGTAAACAATGTAAATGTAAAGGTGCCCCATAACCTATGTGGTCGTAGGGGAGCGAGGCATCAGAGACCTCAGCTTCTCTAGAGGCCAGCATATTGAGGGCGGCGCCCATCTCCTCTTCCTCGCTGCTTTACCTTCCCTGACCCTAAAGAGGGCATATACCCATTTACAGCAGGTGAACTGGGGAGACTGTATAGAAGGCAAGATGCGCAATCGGCCACCCACTAGAAGAAACCGAAATGAATAGGAAGAAAAGGAAGAATCTTTATCCCTTTGTTAGCACATGCATTATTCACAAGAAATGCACCACCAACAGTTTGAAGAAGATATATCTAAGACACAGGCAATTTTATCTAAAACAGGTTAATGGCAAGAGTTTCAGAGCATCCATTTTCAATGCACTTGTTCTATCTGCCAACTGGATCACCTATTCGAGTCATTGAATAAACATTGTGCATCGTATCTGAGTTTCGTTCTGGAAGACAAAGGTCCTCAGTGCCTATTGCAGAAAAAAGAATAGCCATTACGTACCCATAATGGGCTGGGGGGGGGGGGGGGGTCCGAATCGTGAAACAAAACGACCACAGTGTCTGTTACAGAGATATCTACTTAAAAGTTGTGAGCCCTGACTGCAACCTTGTTTGGTAAAAATGTGCATCGGGTGATGTATTTTATGTGCATACAATTCCATACCTCCTCTTCCAACTTTGTTCCGATGGCTGCGTTAATGTGGACACCACTGTTCTTTTTTCAGGAAAAGACGTCGTATGAATGTGCTGTGACTGAGAAAAAGCCTCTTGGCAAGTGATATTATTGGAGGTGGGGAAGGGTGGTTAGTGAGTAGCTCGGTGTGGTTATAGTACTGAATTTACTATCTGAAGGACATAGGTTCGAATCGTGGATGAGCAGTTTTGCTTAAGAAACTCACACTGACGGTGCCGGCCAGATGTTTTCATCTTTCATGGTGACCCCCAGAACCTGGATCACTGGCGTCTGCAAAGCGTTGTTTTGTATTTCTTATATTGATTTTTTCGGTAAGTTTTAAAAGTTCTCGTAAAAATAATTGCACAAAGGATAATTATTTGCTAGCTAACTGTAGACAGAGGAAGGTAGGGGACAAAGATAACGAGACAAACAAGCAGAGAGACAGAAAGAAAGCTGGACAGACAGAACAAACCAGAAAGATAGGAAAAAACAACAACAAGAAACAGCAAGAGAGACTCAATACATACAAACTGGCAAACATAAAGAGAGAGAAATACAAACTAAAAAGACCAAACAAACCTGTAGACATAAAACAAAGTCTATTTCCATGTAAAATCATATGAAGCGAACAAACGTTAAATCCAAGCTTTCACGGGCAGATAAACGGACATACAATGAGGAAACAAACAGGAAAATCATAAAACCCCAGAAAGCTTGGTTAAGCATCCGTGTTCTTTTATGGAACTATTTATTCCACGTTTTATTTGTTATTTTTTGTTGTTGATTTTTTTTATTGTCTTTACAATGGGCTGTTTTCTGTCTAAATTGAAGTCCAGTTCATTAACTGTTTTTCTCAGTTTGATCATTTTCCCTGCTAAATCTGGTTTTCTTCTACGGCTGTCTGTCTATCTGTCTATCTGTATGTGTGTCTGTGTGTCCGTGTGTTTGTTTCTCTCTCTCTCTCTCTCTCTCTCTCTCTCTCTCTCTCTCTCTCTCTCTCTCTCTCTCTCCTCTCTCTCTCTCTCTCTCTCTCTCTCTCTCTCTTCTCTCTCTCTCTCTCCCCCACGCACGCATTCACACACACACAGACACAAGAGCGTGCACAAGAACTTTTACATGGTGTACACGATCGGAATAGCATACACACGAACGCACAAACGCATAAAAGCACTACCGACGTTTGCAAAAAAGCCTATCATTTTAATTGGGAAAAACTAAATGAGGGTGAAAAAAACCCAGGAGCCAAAAAACTGCAAGTGGATTTGCAGGAAATCGAGTAGGAAGAAGAGATATTTCCGGGGTTTATTTTTGCTCTAATGGTCAGATTGCACGAAAAGCGCTCTCTCTCTCTTCTCTCTCTCTCTCTCTCTCTCTCTCTCTCTCTCTCTCTCTCTCTCTCTTCTCTCTCTCTCTCTCTCTCTTCTCTCTCCTCTCTCTCTCTCTTCTCTCTCTCTTGTCTGTCTGTCTCTCTGTCTGTCTCTGCGTCTGCCTCTGTCTGTCTGTCTGCCTGTCTCTCTCTCTCTCTTGTCTGTATGTATGTCTGTCTCTCTGTCTCTGTCTCTGTGTCTGCCTCTGTCTGTATGTCTCTCTCTTT
>CM060330.1:50196811-50199311 GCA_030674155.1 Stramonita haemastoma
CCTATGTCTCTTCCACCCTCACTCCCTTCTCCACTCCCTCTTGCACATGTTCAAATTCTCGTTCCTCTTCGTGAAGGGTTGAAAAGGTCTCAGAGAAGATAGACGATGACAGATGTTAGCGATTTGATGAGAAGCCGGTCATGTTTCTATGAGGTTGAAAGGGCCAAGATCTCCATGCATCTTCTTTCGGAAATAACTGCTAAGAAAAAAATCAAATTCTCGTTGTATAGCATCTCTACGGCCCTATTTTCTTGTTGTTTTGTATGCAGATTTGATCTAGATTATGGACTAAATGAATGAAAAGAGAATTTTAAGCCTTGATCTTTTGAGATGAGAATCTGAAGAGTAACCTAGTGTGCTGCTATAAAGAGGGCTATAAGCTTCTTCTTTTCACTAAATATACAATGATTTTGGTTGAACAATACGTATAAACCTTCCATATTAGTGCAAAGTGGGATCTGTTGGATCACTGCGTCATCAACAGTGCGATCAGCGCTGAAGAGGGTTTGAAAGTGTTCAGCCCAGCGGTTCAATATGGACATCTTGTCTGTGAGGAGTGCCTGGCCGTCAGTGCTACGCAAAGGACTCAACACTTGGTGAGATGGTCCATAGACTGCCTTCAAAGCTTCGTAGAAGCCTCTGTAGTCACCTGCGTCAGCGCAGAGCTGAGTTTTCTGGGCGAGGTTAGTCCACCACTCGTTTTGGATAACTCTAAGATGGCGCTGGAGGTTGCTGCATGTAAGACGAAAGGCAGCTTTCTTTGCTAGACAAGATGTTTGTGCAAGGTGAGCCTGGTGGGCACTTCTCTTCTTCGCCAGCAGATCTTGTATTTCTTGGTCATTTTCGTCGAACCAGTCCTTGTTCTTCTTAGTGGAAAAGCCCAAGACCTCTGCAAAGGTCTGCAGGATGGCAGTTTTTAGGCGGGTCAAGAGCGTTTCTGGTCTGAGGGTTCATGGTTCTCTACTGGACGAAGCTCCAACCCTGGAAGAGGTAACTAAAGCCATAGAAGAACTGAAGAGTGGGAAGGCTGCAGGCGTCGACGGTATTCCACCAGAATAATGGGAAAAACGGGGGGCAAACACTGCACTGCAAGCTTCATGAATTTTTTGTTTGCTGCTGGGAGCAGGGAAAGCTACCACAAAACCTTCGTGATGCAATTATAATCACCCTTTACAAAAACAAAGGGGAAAAATCATATTGCTCCAACTACAGGGAGATAACTCTTCTCTCCATCGCAGGCAAAATCCTTGCAAGAGTTCTCCTCAACAGACTAGTACCTGCTGTTGCAGAACACCACCTCCCTGAGAGCCAGTGCGGCTTCAGAGCTAACAGGGGTACCACTGACATGGTCTTCGTGCTCAGACAACTTCAAGAAAAGTGCCGCGAACAGAACAAGGGACTGCACATCACCTTCGTTGATTTAACCAAGGCATTTGACACTGTGAGCAGGAAGGGCATGTGGCAGATCATGGAGCGTCTTGGCTGTCCCCCAAAGTTTCTCAACATGGTGATCCAGCTACATGAAGACCAGTGTGGCCAGGTCAGAAACAGCAACGACCTCTCAGAGCCTTTCCCAATCACAAACGGGGTGAAGCAGGGCTGCGTCCTTGCACCAACCCTTTTCACTATCTTCTTCAGCATGATGCTTCAGCGGGCCACAGAAGATCTTGATGACGAAGACGGAGTTTTCATACGCTACCGCACAGATGGCAGCCTATTCAACCTGCGGCGTCTTCAGGCCCACACCAAAACCCTGGAGCAAAAAATTCGAGAGCTACTTTTTGCTGATGATGCTACCCTTGTAGCCCACACAGAAACCGACCTGCAGCATGTAACATCCCGTTTTGCAGAGGCAGCCCAGCTCTTCGGACTCGAAGTCAGCCTGAAGAAGACAGAGGTTCTCTACCAGCCCGCACCTCAGGTAGCGTACCACCCACCTCACATTACAATTGGTGAGACAGAACTGAAGACAGTCCAGCAGTTTACCTACCTGGGATGCACAATCTCCTCTGACGCAAAGATTGATAAAGATGTAGATAACAGACTGGCAAAGGCAAACAGTGCTTTCGGCAGACTCTACCACCGTGTCTGGAAAAACAAACATCTGAAGAAAGACACCAAGATCAGTGTCTACAGAGCCGTGGTACTGACCACCCTCATGTACGGCTCTGAGTCATGCGTCACATACAGACACCACCTGCGAATTCTGGAACGCTTCCACCAACGCTGTCTCCGCTCCATCCTCGACATCCAATGGAGCGACTTCACCACGAATGCTGAGGTGCTGGAGCAAGCAGGGATCACCAGCATTGAGGCCATGTTACTGAAAATGCAGCTACGCTGGGCAGGGCATGTCTCTAGAATGGAGGACCATCGCCTACCGAAGATGGTTCTCTACGGTGAACTTTCCACCGGACACCGCTACAGAGGCGCATCAAAGAATAGATTTAAAGACTCTCTGAAGAAATCTCTGTCAGCCTGCCTCATAGACCATAACCAG
>CM060330.1:50204311-50211811 GCA_030674155.1 Stramonita haemastoma
CAGACTATAGAGTAACATCTAAGCATGATTGAATAAGATGGTGGAAGAGAGAGAGAGAGAGAGAGAGAGAGAGAGAGAGAGAGAGAGAGAGGAGAGAGAGAGAGAAAAGAGACAGAGACAGAGACAGAGACAGAGACAGAGAGAGGGGGGAGACAGAGAGAAAGACAGAGATGGATACGCACACAGAGACACAGAGAGAGACACACAGAGAGAGACAGAGACAGAGAGAGACAGACATATACAGAGACAGAGAGACAGAGACAGAGAGACAGAGAGAAGTTGCAGAATTACAAGGCTAATTAGGCGTTTTCTTGTCTATCCCTCACTTGGTGTTGCCTTGTACGTTTTTTTTCTGTTAGCACTTTCTGGTTTATGTTCTGCCTTTTTGTTCCATCCTCCTGATTTTTTTTCCAAAAAAAATCACCTTACAATTACATAATTCTCTCCTAAGTTGCAGTCAGATGCACTGAGCCTAACCTGCCGAGTGCTTAAAAACAGCACAACATATGTTTGCTCAAATGACAGATAGCAAAAGTTGCTCTTTGAGTGTTCCAAGCAAAAAGAAAAGCGAGGGGGGGGGGGGAGGAAGAGAAAAATTGCAAAAAAGAAGAATTGCGAAGAAGAAGAAGAAATGCGCAATACTTGTTCTTGTTGTTTGGGTCTTCTTTTTGTTCTTCTTATTCTTCTTGTTCTTTTTTGTTCTTGTTCTCCTTGTTCTTGTTTCTTGTTGTTCTGTTGTTGTTCTTGTTCTTGTTGTTGTTCTTGTTTTTGTTCTTCTTCTTTCTTCTTCTTCTTCTTCTCTTCTTCTCTTCTTCTCTTCTTCTTCTTCTTTCTTTCTTCCTTCTTCTTTTCTTCTTCTTCTTCTTCATTTCTTCTTCTTCTTTGAATAACAAATTTGCTGATTAATTTTTATTTTCTGTTTTTTGTGTTTCATGTTTTTACCTAGTTTAAACTTCATTAATGTCCAAGAGAGAAGTACAAGGCCAAGAGACAAACGTAAGCCATGTTTCAGAAAATGTCAGAAAGTTATCTTTGGGAACGTACCAGTGACCCCAACCTTTCTATTCATTCGCTGCCAACTCATCGTGTGCCTCCTTTTTATCTTCCTCACCATCAGTATCTTTCTTCTCATCTCATGTCTGGCTTTCATGATCTAAAGTACCGCAAATCTAATCATGCAGTAACTGCCATAAATGCAGCGATTTTACACTTGGCTGGTATTGTGCATCGTGTGCGCACGTGCACGCACACTTACACAGAGGCAAAATCGCAGGCTGCACATGCGCACACAAACACACAACACACACACACACACACACACACATAATATACACAACATAACAAAAGCACACACTCACACACAATACACACACGCACACACACGCGTGCGCGCGCGCGCGTGCGCTATTTTCACGTGTTTTACCGGACTGCTTATACCATATATTAGATTTCCCATTGTTAAAGAGAATAAAAATACATACTGTCATATTGTTTTGAAAATGTGTTACTGTTCTGTTATGGATTTGGAAAAAAAATATACAAGAGAAACGATAGGTGACAAACGAGGGATACCAAGAAGACAAAAAGGCAAGAGAGGGAAAGAGTGAGTGCGGCGTCTGTGCATGCGTACATGTGTGTGTGAGTTTCATTTGTTTTGTGTGCGTTTGCACGCGCAAATGTGTGTTATATGTGTGTGTGTTCGTGCGTGCTTTGTGTGTGTGGAGTGTATGGTGGGGCGTGGTGCTGCTGTGTGAGGTGGGGGTGCGTTGCGTGTATTTTATATAAAAAATATATTAAATATATAATTTTAATATAATATATATATATATATATATATATTATATAATTATTTATTTGGGGTTGTGTTTTTTGTGGTGGTTTTGTGGGTGTGGGGGTTTTGAGTGTGTGTGTGTGTTGTGTGTTGTGTGGTGTGTGTGTTTGGGGTTTGGGTGTGTGTGTGTGTGTGTGTGTGTGTTTTCCCACACTATCACATAATCCTATGTCAATGCATTTCAGTAAACACGGTGTGCAAATTAAAAATGTTTTTACATTGTTTTGACTCTGAAACTCAATTTTCACTCCCATCCCGGGGTTATCTTCAAAATTTTTTTGCTGTTTTTGTTTTTTTTCCCTGCTATTGTGATTTTATCCTTTTAAAAGCAAACAAAAATTTTTCCCCAAGGGAAAAAGAAAATTTTGGTTCTTCATGCATAAATTTCCAAAAATAGGTTGCCAGAAGATTGTTTCCCCCTGACAAAAGTCTACCTTTTGTAAAAACCAAATGTGAGCAGGTTTAAAAAAAAACCCAAATAAAACAAAAAAGAAATTAGTTTGGACAGAACTGGGGAGGGGGAAGTGCAGGAGTGGACAAATAAAGACCCCCTAAAAAAGCCTACAAACGAAATAACACAAAAAGAGACCTATAATTTCCCCATTGGGGCATGTGTGGGCTTGTAGGTTGTTGTAAGGTTTCTTAAAACCCAAAGGGCGTGGGCATTTTAAGGGGTAGGGACTCAATAAAGTTGGAAATGGAAAAAAGAAAGGACCCGCAGCTCCGGGAAGGGAAAGGGGTTGGGATTGGGGGCTGAAATGATGTTATTTTTTTTGGGTGGAAAATTTTTTTTAATTGCTGTTTTCGCTGCGGGGTGCTGCTGCTGTCTGCGCTGTCTGGCTGCTGTGCGGCCGCTGCCCTGCTTTTTCTTGTTTCTTAAATTTTTTCCTTCTTCTTCTTTTTTCTTCTTTTTTCTTCTTCTTTTTTCTTCTTCTTCTTCTTTGTTTCATTTTATCCCCTTATTTTTCTTTGATGCCCACAAAAAAGTTAAAATCCTAACTAAAGAAAAACTTTTTTATCAGAAAAAAATCGTGTCTGAAAAATTTTCCCGAATAAATCGTAACTCACCCCTTTTTTTCATTCACCCAAAACCCCGGATTTCACCCCTTTTATTTTTTCCCACCCAATTTTCTTTTTTCCTCTGATCCTTTTCGGGTTTTCCCGATTCTTCCCAGCCCCATCCAACCCGGGAGGAAAGGTAGCTTTGCACTGAGGTGGTTTATGATGTGGTGGGGTTATGTATATGGGCCGCTGTGGTGTGTGTGTTGTGTGTGGGGGGTTTTGGTGTGTTTTTGTGTGGTGGGTGTTAGTACACTCTTTTTTTTGTACTGTTTTTTTAATTTTTGCTCTAACGGAACCCCTCGGTAGAATCAAAAAATGGGGGAAAATTGTAGAGGGAGAAAAGAAGAAGAAGAAGAAGAAAAAAGGAAAAAAAAAAAGAAGAAAAGAGAAGAAGAAAGATGATGAGATACGAGATTGATATGAGATGATGTGGGTGAGAGTGAGATGTGATTTATGATGATAAAAAAAATAGGGAAAAAAAATTAAAATAAGAAAAAAAAAATCCTAAGAAAAAAATTTATATAAAATGGGGGGAAAAAAATAGAGATAAAAAACTATTAAATATTGTTAAAAAAAGCGAAACCCCAAAAAAAGGCAAAGAGTCTTAACCTCAATCTCTCATTCATTTTTGCAACCCCCCCCCAAATTTTCCCACGATGTTCCGTTCCACATGAGGGAAACCCCTACTCTGTTTCTTCTGGTGTTAAATTAAACCACCTTTCATTGCATGCCCTCTCTGTGGTTTTCCCCTGTTCTTTTGGTCATGAAATCTCTGCAATAAAACACCAGCTTTTCCCGTAGTTGGAGATAGGCTAGCTTGATGTCCTTTGTTTTTGTCCTTTTTCTTCTGCCTATTGTTTGTCCGTTTTTTGTGTGTGTGTTTATGTTTACTCCTTTTGCGCCAGTTGTTTCTTTTGTTTTTGTTTCTTTGTCTCTGTGTTCTATTACTTTTCTTTTTTTCTCTCCTTCTATCATTTTTCCGTCGTCTGTTGTCTGTCTGTCTGTCTATTGTTGGGGGGTGTGCCTGTTTTTTTTGTGTGTATGTGTGTGTGAAGTGTGTGTGTGTTTTTCTTTCTTTCTCCCTCCCTCCCTCTCTCTCCTTTTTCTCTCTCCCCCTTTTCTCTTCTCTATCCCCTTTATGTCTCTCTCGGGCCTCTTTTTCTCTCCTTTCTGGCTCTGTCTTTGTCCTCTGTCTCCGTCTAATGTCTGTCTCTGTCTCTCTTTTCCCTTATTCGAAGGATTGTTAACCCAAGAAATAACATGACATAATAGAGATAATCACTTGTTTCCCCTCATGTTTGATGGCAAGAAATAAACTGTCCCCTGTAATCATTCTTTACAAGCGAAAAGGAGGCATTAAACTTGGAAAAAATCACATTCAATCCAAAAAGATCAAATGAAATCAAGAAAAAATATATCAACCATTACCAGGAAGATTAAAAAATGATGTAATCCTGAAAAAAAACACTTAATCCAAACCAGACCATTTTCCAGTTTAGGAAGTAAAAGGGACACAAAACAACTTTGTTTGAATGCAGGAGATCATGAATTTCTCTTTTTTGAGATTTTAAAAAAATTTGAATTGAATCGAATTGAATTGAAATAATATTGAATCCAGGGGATGGTTTTTCATGAATTGCCAAATACAAACCAGTAGCTGAAAAAGCGTTAAAAGATTGTTATTTTTTTTAGGGGAAAAATAAAAATTGTTCTCTGTGTGTGTGTGTGTGTGTGTGTGTGTGTGTGTGTGTGTGTGTGGTGTGTGTGTGTGTGTGTGTGTGTGTTTGTTTGTCTGTGTGTCTGGTGTTTTTTTGGTGTGTGTGTATTTGTGTGTTTGTCTGTCTGCGAATTTAAGGGCTGTATTAAAAATCTCACTTTGAGTGCTTATTTATGGGGGGTCTATTTAAAACGCAGCCTTTGTCCTTTGGTTGACAATACGTTTGGTTAAGATGCTAATCGTTAAAAGGAACAGCAGAAGGGTTTTTTTTATCTTGCTTTGATATGTGTTCAATTTAAGTTTTGATATGAAACTTTTCACAATGCAACTATTCAAAAAAATGGTTTAAAAAAAACTACCTAAAAAAATACAACAAAGACTTCACGATTATTTAGTGAACACTAGGGTTCTAGCAGAGAGGAGCAATAGACTTTTGCAAAAAATAAATTTTAAGCAAAATGAAATGAATGATAGTTTATAGCTGTTTTATTGTGGTTGACAAAGACTATAAATAGAATTTTCAGATCGAATAAGCTTTTTTATAATATTTTACTTCTGTTCTTTTTTATTTTCATTTTTACGCAAAAGACACTGGAAAGTTTGTTTTGAAAACTTCGAGTAAATTTGAAGATGCTCATAATCCATCACTTTCACCTTTTTTTTTTCAATAAAAAGTCGATGATTTTTGTGGCAAACTCTTCACAACATTGAATAAATATTCTATAAAATAAATATTTGTGTTCAATATCCTAGCCCTTCCCTGTCTGTCTGTCTGTCTGTCTGTCTGCCTTTTTGTCTGTCCGATTGTCTGTCTGTTTGCTTGTCTGTCCGTTCTATTTGTCTGTCCATTTATGCTGCTCTATCTGTTGTCTATGTCTCTGTCTACCTCTCTGTTCTGTCTACCTGGACTGTCTGTCTGTCCCCTCTCTCTCTGTCTCTGTCCTGTCTCTGTCTCTCTCTGTCTCCTCCCCCCCTCTCCTCTCTGTCTCTGTCTGTCTTTCTATCCGTCTATCTGTATGTCTGTCTGTCTCTGTTTCTGTCGCTCTCTCTCTGTCTCTCTCTCTCTCACTCTCTCTATGTATATATCTCTCTTTCTTTCTTTCTTCTCTCTCACCCACTGAATGGACTCTCACTCAATTTCTATTTCAGAGTGGAATGCTTTTGTAATAGAATTCAATCCAGGCAACATTTTTTTTTATCTTTTCAGAAGGGAAAACACAGTTTTGCTTTGATAGGGCTGATTTTTACTAGCATTTCTTGTTGGCTGGGGGGAAAAGCAGAATAATTATATGCTTAGATTAGCAGTATATCTGTCGTTCCGGGAGGGGTGGGGGTGGAAAAAAGAACGTATTTCTGTCATTTTATGTCCACACACACATACCACACACGCATGCGTGCGCGCGCGCTCACACACCCATGCAACATATGCACACACCACACACGCCCACACAAACAACACACCACCAAACACACTGTCTGTCTGGTCTGTCTTGTCTGTCTGTCTGTCTGTCTGTCTCTCCCTCTCTCTCTCTCCACACACGCCAAACCAACACCACACACACCACCACACACACACACACACAAACACACACACACACACACACACTCACACACACACACACACACACACACACACACACACTAACACTACACTAACACTAACAACTACACTAACACTAACACACACACATCCCCCCTCCCCACCCCCCCCCACCCCCACCCCACACACACAACAGAGTGCAAAAACCACTCATTTTTTGACTGATTGGGTTGTGCTAGCAGGAATCATAGAGCCCAGAAAAGGAATCAGAGGCAAAAAAGACGATTGATGGTGGGAAAGATCAAAGGCTGTATGCCGGTGGGTTGGTGCGAATGAATAACAAGGCTGAGTTTATGATTCCTATCTACAGGAAGTTACAGACAGATTTTTAACTATGATAGGGGGCTTTATCGAAGGACATTTTCTCCTACGATGTTGGGCTCAAGTGAAGGATGTAACATGGATTTGTGAAAGTGTGTAGTGCATTGTTATTAAAATGTGCAACTTTTTAAAATTTGAGTGTATGTGTGTATGTATGTGTGTGTATGTATGTGTGTGTATGTGTATGTGTGTGTGTTTGTGTGTGCGTGTGTTATTTATTTATATATTTGTTAATTTTGTCATCTGTTCCCACTGGCACACAATGACCTACTGTTTCGGAAAGCAGAACAGGATTTGTATCTGCGTGTTTGCTTGTGTGTGTGTGGTGTGTGTGTGTGTGTGTGTGTGTGTGTGGTGTGTGTGTGTGTGGTGTGTGTGTGTGTGTGTGTGTGTGTGTGTGTGTGTGTGTGTGTGTGTGTGTGCGTTTTGAGTGTGCATGTGTGTGTGTGCAATTGTGTACTTGAACGTATAAGACTTTAAATATCAAAAATTAATTTTTATTTATTGATGAATAGAAAATCATATTGATCAAACACACACACACACACACACACACACACACACCACACACACACACACACACCCCCACACACACACACACAAACACAGACACACACACACACACACACACACACACACACACATCAATACACGCACATGAAACTTTTAGCAGATGCCTTTCTTTTCTGTTTCTAAAATCACTGAGGTCTTAGGTACTTTCCCCGTTCACACTGAACAAGAATAATGACAGCCATGTACCCAATCCCCTTATGTGAAAGGTGGTAGCTCCGTTAAATAGCTGCATTACTAAGATCATTGGACTCGATAATTCAGTAGTCAAAGCACTGTCTCTCCCCAAGCTAAACTTAAGCAGTGTTGAGTGTGGCTACCCAGTAGATAGGTGACCATTTTTGCGCGCCTTGGCTTCAGTGCAGTCTTCCAGTCTACCTAGCTCTAAATATGTACCTG
>CM060330.1:50224311-50241811 GCA_030674155.1 Stramonita haemastoma
AATCAGACCGTTAGATCACTAGTGCCCTGCTCAAACCACTTGGTTTACCTGTCTCCCTAGTGTCCAATCAATTGACATCCTGCTGCTTACGATAACAAGTAAAAGTGTTAAATCAGAGCCGTCTTTCCAATTTAATCTCTGATAAAGGTAAAGTCTGAATAAGACACCAGGAAACAAACATTAACTCGAGTGTTCTTCAAACTCACTTCAGACACTATTATCTAGATGAGGTGGGGTTTTTTTAGTTCTAGATGTGTTAGTCGTCTTCAGTAAAACGTCACCACCACGTAATCTAGACATGCATTTTACAGAGTATCTAGATGGTATTCTGAGCGCTATAATTATATAGTTTGGAGACAGGAACAGGCACTATCACGTACTCTAAATGCACGTTGCAAAAATTACTTTGCTGCTTTCTGGTGGTCTAAGGTTACAGACTGGAACATAGACACTACCACAGGCCCTAAACCCAAACTACAGACACGTGTTCTAAGGCTGCAGACAGGATTAGGCGCTAACACGTGACTTAATCACATGTTGTAGTCAACATATAGCTGTTGCCACGTATTATAAGGTTGCAGATAGGAATGGGTGCCATCTGCTGTAAATGCACATTGTGGAAAGGGCTTAAATGTTGTTATGACTGTCAATATGCTAAGGCCACAGACTGGAAGATAGGCTCTATCACTTGTTGTCTATACAGGTTGCCGACAGGTTGCCAACAAGATCTAGTCATTAATACATGCTCTAAATGCACATTTCTCACAGAACTCAGATGCTAGCAATTACTCAAAGCAATATGTTGTGGACGAGACAGTTTATTTCTTTGTCAGATTCACATCTACCCAAACTACCAAAGTCGTGTGGATTTAAGAAAAAAAGGGCTTCTGGGAGAATTTGACCACAGTATGTTTTGCTGTCTAGGTCATTAATCAGTGTCAGACACCCAATCCAGATCCACCATTTTTCTTTCTCTTCTTTTGCATAATCTATGTGTGTCTCTTTGTTTGCCAAGGAATAAAAGCTTCTCTGCTTATGAGTCTAACCATATTGACCCAGTAATACAAATGAAAAGCCCAATACAATCCTGACTTCCTTCGCTATACAAGTGATAGATTCCAGCAGTCGGAGTGTGCCACTATTTGGGTGGGAAAAAAACAGTCACACGTGCAAAATCTCACCATTAGTAGACCTTGGAGCTCTAGTAGACTATCTCTGTCTCTGTCTCTGTCTCTCTCTGTCTCTCTCTGTCTCTCTCTGTCTCTGTCTCTGTCGCTGTCTCTCTGTCTCTGTCTCTGTCTCTGTCTCTCTCTCTCTCTCTCTCTCTCTCTCTCTCTCTCTCCTCTCTCTCTAGCTCTCTAGCTCTCTCTAGTTCTCTCTGTATATATATTTAAAAGAACTGACATGACCTGGTCTGTTATTTCGAACCTTACTGTTTTTCATTCAAGGTTTCACTAACAACCAGTTGTCTGAATTTGGTCAGTTGACAAACGGGTTACCACCCTGTTGCCTAGAGTAACTCAACGCGTTGGATCACGAACATCTTCCCAATTCAATCTACAAGAGAGTGAAGGAGGGAAGCAGACAGCGAAGAGAGCATGAACAGGAGACTGCGAAAACTCACCTCAGCTGTGAGCTAGACTACTGATCTGTGTGTTTACTTTAATTTACGTTAATTTTCTGTCAGTAAAAGTACCAGAATGAGATTGTGGCCTTTGGCAACAAATCGGAGGCTTGGAGGAATACCAAGATGCGAGGGAGCCTGACTTCTTTCTTTATTGTTGTTTATTTTTTGTAGAGTATCTTAAGTGCTGGCTAAAGTACTGTGAGTGACGTAAGAGTGGACATGATGCTAACTTTGACCCAGACACTGCTTGACTATTAACACACTACATGGAAATTAATAAAAGTGTTGACTTTTTTACCTGAAGATCGTTAAAGGTGATTTCCAACTAAAACTTCCGGTGTTAACCTCATGAAGGAAATGTTTTGAACCATGTTCCTTTTTTGAGGCAGTGTAGGCTAAGTATAGCTAGCGCCATGTGTATCACGAACATAAGTAATATGCACTGTACAAAGTAAAGAGGGATGAGCTGCACTAGGCCTATGTTTATCTTGCCCAAAGCAACTATCTGAAGTAAAAGAATTTTTTTTTTAAAATCGATCTTTATAAGTCATCAAAAATTATTTCAATAAAGAAAACATTCAGCAGAAAAATAAGATTTCTATTTTTTCTTTGTAGTTTTACATGGCTCTTTTCCTTTTAGCTTCTGTCTTATTATTTTGTTTGTGTATCTTTTACATTAAGCTTTAATTGTTTCCTCCTGTATATCTTTTAGAATATGGTATTTCTTTCTTCTTTATGATTAGTTTATCGGTTTCTTACTGTACTTTTATCCTTTTCATTTGTTGATTTATTTTTTTATTTTGATCTCATCTTTTTGAATGATCTCATAAATAACCCACATTCAAATAGAGAGAGAGAGTTTCCACAGAGTTGGAAAAACCCATCACCAAAAACTTGTTTTTGTAAGGTATTTGACAAACAATTCATAAAAGAAAATGATAGAGTGCATATGTACATAATTTGCATCGGAAAATGAGACAGACACAAAAACTCGGACAGAGATAGAGAGACATACAGACAGAAACAGAGACAGAGAAAAAGACAGAAACATTAAGACAAAGACAAATAGAGCCAGAAAGACAGACAGAGAAACATAAAGAGAAAGAAAGAGAGAAAGACAGGCGGACTGAAAAAACACATCAGTAGACAGACAGAAAGACAGACTGACAGGTAGGTAGGCTGGCAGTGAGAGACAATAACAATGAAAGTGTGTGTAGGGTGGGAGTGGCTGTCTCCTCTCTCTCTCTCTCTCTCTCTCTCTCTCTCTCTCTCTCTCTCTCTCTCTCTCTCTCTCTCTCTCTCTCTCTCTCTTCTCTCTCTCTCTCTCTCCTCTCTCTCTCTCTCTCTCTCTCTCTCTCTCTCCTTGTGTGTGTCCCAAAAGTCCTTCGGATGAGACTTTAAACCGAGGCCCCGTGTGCGAACGCACGCAGAACATCTTGTGCACACGTTAAATCCTGTCCGGCTTTTCGTAAGAGTAGGCCATCGTGTGCCGGTGGGAACAGATGACATTTACAAAACTGCATACACACGGGGACTGGTCGTAAAAAGCACATGAGTGCTTATTCCATTATCCTCGATATAAAAGATAAATCAACTCAAATAACATCAACTCTCTCTCTCTCTCTCTCTCTCTCTCTCTCTCTCTCTCTCTCTCTCTCTCTCTCTCTCTCTCTCTCTCTCTCTCTCTCTCTCTCTCTCTCTCTCTCTCTCTCTCTCTCTCTCTCCTCTCTCTCTCTCTCTCTCTCTCTCTCCTTTTGTGTGTGTGTGTGTGTGTGTGTGTGTGTGTGTGTGTGTGTGTGTGTGTGTGTGTGTGTGTGTGTGTGTGTGTGTGTGTTTTATTTTATTATTGTATATCGAGGATAATGGGAAAAGCACTCTGTGTTTTTTTACATCCAATCCCCGTGTGTATGCAGTTTTGTAAATGTCATCTATTCCCACCGGCACACGATGACCTACTCTTACGAAAAGCGGAACAGGATTTAATGTGTGCGCAAGATGTTCTGCGTGCGTTCGCACACGGCGCCTTGGTTTAAAGTCTCATCCGAAAGACTTTTGGGGATAGTGGTGTGTGTGTGTGTCTGTGTGTCTGTGTGTCTGTGTGTGGTAGTATGTGCCTATGTTTGTGTATGTTTGTGTATGTTTGTGTATGTGTGTGTGTCTGTCTCTGTGTCTGAGTCTGTGTGTTTGTTCAAGTTTGTTCGTCTGTTTGTCTGACCCTCTGTTTGTCTGTGACTGTTAGAGTATGTGTAGGAGGCCAGTGACTGTTGCTAGGATGAGGGCAGAGTGAAATGAATGAAAACAGATGGAATACCTGAGAGTTCAAGCGCTGGCATTATCAGTCAGTGCTCCAGCCCTACCTACCCTGCAGATGCTATGGTATGCAGGCTATATAGAGAAAAATGTAGTCCATGAATATTTTACTGGGCTCTTCCCGTATCGTAATGGGTTTTCCAGTCCTTGGTAGATTTTTCCACGTGAGAAAGCTTGTGGTGGTTGTAAGGCACTGAGGTAGAAAGCAAGCAACAGGTAGGGTTTTTAGAAGCTGGGTATGGTACGTTCGCTTGAACAAGTTTTGTGTTGTGTTGTGGTTGTTTAGTTTTTTGATGTTGTTGTGTTGTTGTTGTGCTATGTTGTTTTTGTGTTCTGATGTCTTTTGTGTAACGTGCTATGTTATGGATTTTGTTTTTGAGGTTGTTTTTTTTATAATTGTATTGTATTGCAATAGATTGCATCACATTATATAGTATTGTGTTTATTGCATTGTGTATTGTTATGTTGTTTGTGTTGTATAATGTTGTGTTGTATTGCATTGTGTTAGTTTGCGATTTATTGTATTTTGTTGTGCTGTATTGTATTGTGTTTTACTTCATTATCTTGTAGTGTAATGTCTGTCTGTCTTTTGTGCCTGTCTGTCTGTCTGTCTCTCCCTCTCTCTCTTTCTGTCTCTCTCCCTCTCTGTCTCTGTCTCTCTGTCTCTCTTTGTCTCTCTCTGTCTCTCTTTGTCTCTCAATGTTTCTCCCCCCCCCCCTCCTCTCTCTCTCTCATTTTATCCTTTTGCATGTGTCTGTGTGTCTGTGTTTCTGTGTTCTGTGTGTCTGTGTATGCATCTTCCTGTTTGCCCATCTTTCTCTCAGACTCTCTGTTTGTCTGTGTCTGCTATAATGTGTGTAGGGCAGAGTGACTGTTGCTAGGAAGAGGGCAGAGTGAAATGAATGAAAACAGATGGAATACCTGAGAGTTCAAGCGCTGGCATTATCAGTCAGTGCTCCAGCCCTACCTACCCTACAGACGCTATGGTCATATGCAGGCTATAGAGAGAAAAATGTAGTCCATGAATATTTTACTGGACCCTTCTCGAATCGTAATGGGTTTTCCAGTCCTTGGTAGATTTTTTCCACGTGAGAGAGCTTGTAGTGGTTGTAAGGCACTGAAGTAGAAAGCAACAGGTAGAGTTTTAAAAACTGCGTATGGTACGTACGCTTGGAGAAGTTTTGTGTTGTAATTGTTTTTTGTTTGTTTGTTTGTTTGTTTTGTTTTTTTATTGTTGCTATGCTGCGTTGTCTTTGTGTTCTGATGTCTTTTGTGTAACCTGGTGTGATGTGGGTTGTGTCTTGGAGTTGTTTTTTTTTATTATACTGTATTGTATTGCAATAGAGTGCTTCACATAATATTCTATTTTGTTGAATTCAATCGTGTACTGTTGTGTTGTTCGTGTTGTATTATATTGTATTGCACTGCACTATGCTCCATTACAATTTACTGTATTTTGTTAAGTTCTATTTTATTGTGCTGTGCCATGCTATCTTTTAATTGTAATGTGTCTGTCTGCCTGTCTGTCTCTCTGTCTCTCTCTGTTATCTCCCTTTGCCAGTGTGTGTGTTTATTTTATTTATTTTAATAATATATTCTTCTGTATCAAGTATAATGGAATAAGCACTCGTGTGCTTTTTATATATCTAGTCCCCGTGTTTATGCAGTTTTTGTAATTTGTGTCATCTGTTCCCAGTCTTAAAAATAGCGGAACAGGATTTAACATGTGCGCAAGATGTTGTGCGTACGTTTGCACAAGGGGCCTCGGTTTATAGCCTCATCCGAAGTGCTTTGTGTGTGTGTATGTGTGTGTATGTGTGTGTGTGTGCCCCTGTGTGCCCCCTGTGTGCCTCTTTGTGTGTTTTCCAATTTGTCCGTCTATCTCTATGACAATCTGTTTGTGTCTGTTAGAGTGTATGAGGGGCAAGTGGTTGTTGCTAGGATGGGGGCAGTGTGAAATGAATGAAAACAGATGGAATACCTGAGAGTTCAAGCGCTGGCATTATCAGTCAGTGCTCCAGCCCTACCTACCCTACAGACGCTATGGTATGCAGGCTATAGAGAGAAAAATGTATTCCATAAATATTTTACTGGGCACTTCACGTATCGTAATGGGTTTTCCAGTCCTTGGTAGATTTTTTCCACGTGAGAGAGCTTTTAGTGGTTGTAAGGCATTGAGGTAGAAAGCAACAGGTAGGGTTTTAGAAACTGCGTATAGTACGTAGTCTAGGAGACGTTTTGTGTTGTGGTTGTTTTAGTTTTGTTGTTGTTGTGTTGTTTTTGTGATGTGTTGTGGTTGGTGTTGTGGTTTGTGTTGTACTGTGATGTGGAATTGATTGAGTAGAATTGTATTGCATTGTACTGTATTGTGTTGCCATCGATCGCATTGTATGAAGTTGTATCATGTATTTTGCATTTCGCGGTGTTTGTGTTATTTTGTATTTTATAGTCTCACGGTGTATTAGATTGAATTGTGATCCATTAAGTTTTATTTCATTGTGCTATATTGTATTACATTGTATTGTATTGCATTGTGTTGTATTCAATGCTACTGTATTGCAATGTATTGTATTGAATTGCATTTCACTGCATTGTATTGGGTCGTGTTGTATGTATCATGTTGTGTTGTATTGTAATGTATTTTAATATATTGCATTTGTATTGCATTGTTGTGTATTCTATTGACTATACTTATGTTGAAGTGGTTTTGAGTTGCGAAAATCAATAGGAATTTGTCATACAGTGCATTGCAAACTTTCTTTGGTTTCGTATTTCTAAAATATTACTTTTCAGCTGGCATAAAATATGCAATTCCCGGGCTTGTGTACAAAAACACTGACATATTTAACTTGTTTTGTGGGTTCCGAAAGTGATATACGTTTATGTTTCACACAAAATGTGGATTTTGCTTATTGATTTTATCCTCGTTTTTCAGACTCCCGATGGTCAGGCAGCAGAAAAAAACAGAGAGTCGGACGCTGTTTGGAGGTTTACTGTGCACTCCACTGAACTATCGAAACTTGTCTGGCAACTGAAGCAAGAGAACGCAGAGGGAGAGAGGGAGAGAGGGAGAGAGAGAGAGAGATAGAGAGAGAGAGAGAGAGAACACTGAACACTGAACACTGAAATTGTTTAATGGTACCTTGGCCTTGGACCACAATACACCAGGAGAGGAGGTGGGGGGGGGGGTGTAATGCAAAATGAAAGCATGAATAGATTTCACACATAGTATGGTAGTGAAAAAATGAAAGATGTACATTTCACACATACTACTCCATACCAAGATCAAAGCATGGATACACTTCCTACATACTATAGTAATGAAAAATGAAAGCATTGTAAAATCTCACACAAATTGCCCCAATGAAAAAATCAAAACTTGGCTTATTTCACTCATACTATAGAAATAGAAAATTGAAACATGTATAAATTCCATGACTGCCATAATAATGAAAATGAAAGCATGGGTAACATTCCCACATACTATAGTAATGAAAAATGAAAGCATGGATAAATGTCACACTATAGCAATGCAAAATAAGAGTATTGAAAACTTTCACACAAACAATAGCAACAAGAAATGTAAGCGTGGATAAATTACAAACTATAGTACTGAAAAGTGAAAGCATGGGAAAATTTTCACAGGTACCGTAGCAGTGCAAAATGTAAGCATGGATAAATTTCACACTTAGTATACTATAGCATGAATAGGCTTAATTAAAGCATATTTAGGGTATACTGCATCATCAATACCAATTTTACTTCCTTTCCAAACAACGTTGTGTGTAAATAATTTCAATCCAATACCAAGAATATACGCACACAGACACACACGCATGCACGCGCACGTGCACACGCACACACACACTCTTTCTCTCATCCACACACACACACACACACACACACACACACACACACACACACACACTCTCGCACACACACACACACACATACACACACACACACACACACACACACACACACACACACACACACACACACACACACACACACACACACACATAAGAGCAAAAACCCGAATATATGTGTTGTGACAAAATAAACAGAATAGTTACAATTTCAAATTTTTATCAGTTTACATGATTCACCAGATGTCAATGCACCAGTTTCAGCTGCCTATCCCTGTAAGCCAAGCATAATCTTCCTTCTATTTAATGCATGAAAAACAAACCTGGATACATTATGTCTGTGATTTTCATTTGACACTTTTAGTAGAACATGAAAAGATAGTCCTAATGATTCCCTAAGAAATTTGTCTCGAAGATCTGTATAAAGGCTGCAATCATATAAGAGATGATGTTCATTTTCAATTTGATTAACACAAAACTGACAATGTCTATCTTGAGCAGATTCACTAAATCTATGTATGTTATCATTGATGGGGAGTACACCAACTCTTAGTTGGGTAACAGCCACACGAAAACAATAAATGTCCATGTCGTTTATATATTTTTCTCTTTCAAAAATTGTTTTAAATGAACTGTACATCTGATATCTTTCTCGCTCCATGATTGTTCCACTCCATTCCTGGATAAACCAGTCCACAAGTCTTTGTTTAAAAATTCTCAAAAACATTTTAACATCTCCCACTCCTTGCAACAACCAGACAATACCAAAACCAGTCTCAAACAAAATCTCTCTCACATTCGTAACCCAACAACTTTTGCCACATCTGTCTAATTCTAATAACATGATATATGCTATGTGGGGTAATCTTTTGTTATCCATTTCAACTAATTTTAGCCAGTACCTTATACAAGCAACATAGGAATTAATGAACAATGGGAATCTCCCAAGGTCGCCATACACCATTTTGTTAGGTGTCCTAGTTGGAACACCCAAAAATCTTTTACAAGCTATTAAATGCACTTTTTCAATATGATCTAATCTATTTATGCCCCATACCTCAGATGCATATAATAGAATTGGCTGAATTTTTATGTCAAAAATTTTAAAGAATACACTTGAGGTCATTTCTTTGTATTTATTAAACACTTTATGTAATTGCATAACTGCTTTCTTTCCTTTTACTGCTAAATGATCTGTTCCCCTTTTGGCACTAATCTTAGTGGTAAAATTAAACCCTAAATAACAATAAGTATTCACTACCTCTAATCTCTTTCCATCATAAAACCATTTTTCATGTCTTCCCAGAAACCCTCCTTTTCTAAATACCATTATTTTTGTCTTATCCTTATTTACATATAATTGCATTTTTTTACAACACATGTGCAAGATATTTAGTTGGTTTTGGAGACCTCTGGGAGTGGTTGACAGCAGAGCCACATCATCTGCAAACAACATAATAAGCAAATCCGCAATACCAGGCAGCATTTGTACACCATGTTTACCTCTTTCCTCGATGTCATCAGCTAACTGATTAATAAATATTGAAAATAATGTTGGGCTCAAAACACAACCCTGTCTTACTCCAGTTGGGCATTTAAATAATTCAGTCACCTGAGATTTTGAACGTACACATGACAAAAGCGAGTTGTACATTGCAGACAGAGAAGCAAAGAATTTTCCTTTAACACCCTGTTTAATCAAGCACTCTAGAAGTTTATTATGGCACACAGAGTCAAAAGCCTTTCGGAAGTCTACAAAGGCTACATACAGCTTCCTACCTTTTTTACTTAAACATTTCTGGACTGAGGCATATAAAGTAAAAATGTGATCAACTGTAGAATGCTTTTTCCGAAATCCGGCTTGCTTATCTGAAATCAAGTTATTATTTTCTAACCAGGTATATAGTCTAGTATTTAGTATAGAAGTATAACACTTAGAAATTATACTTAATAAAGATACACCTCTGTAGTTATCAACATTGTCTGGGTCCCCCTTTTTGTATATTGGAATTATCATAGCTTTAGACCACTGAACAGGATAGATTCCTTGGTCAAAAATATTATTGAATAATTTTGTTAAAAATTTATAAACAATATTTCCACCAGCTTTCAGCATTTCGGCAGAGATACTGTCTATACCACATGCTTTTCCTATCTTAAGTTTAGAAATGGCTCGGATAACTTCACCTTCACAAATAGTTTGGTTTAAATCATGATCTAGGTCTTCTGAGAGGTCATTTTCAAAACTGATGTCCTCTTCTTGAGTTAGATTGCTGTTTTGATATAAAGATTTAAAGTGGTTAAACCACTCGTCCAGGCTAATTTTATTATCAACTTTTTGTTTGCCACCACATCCCATGTTTCTCAAAAGTTTCCAAAATTGTGGTGAGTCATTCATTTCTTTTACTAAGTTATCTGTTTGTAATTTCCTAAACATTCGTTTTTTTCATCTTCAACTGATATCTATACCTTTTCCTTGCTTCGACATATACTATTCTATCGAGAGAGAGAGAGAGAGAGATAGAGAGAGAGAGAGAGAGAGAGAGAGAGAGAGAGAGAGAGAGAGAGAGAGAGAGAGAGAGACAGACAGACAGACAGAGACAGAGAGAGAGAGACAGAGAGAGACAGAGACAGAGACAGAGAGAGAGAGACAAAGACAGAGACAGACAGAGACAGACAGAGAGACAGAGATACAGAGAGATAGAGACAGATACAGACCGAGAGAGAGAGAGAAAGAGAAAGACAGAGATAGACAGAGAGAGACAGAGAGAGACAGAGAGACAGACAGACAAGAGAGAGAGAGAAAGAGAGAGAAAGAGAAAGACAGAGATAGACAGAGAGAGACAGAGAGAGATAGAGAGAGAGACAGACAGAGCAAGAGAGAGAGAGAGAGAGAGAGAGAGAGAGAGAGAGAGAGAGAGAGAGAGAGAGAGAGAGAGAGAGAGAGAGAGAGAGAGAGAGAGAGAGAGAGGGGGAGAGATTTTAAAATTTAACATACGCTTATTAGGAAACAAGCACACATTACAAAATCAATCTGACAAATACATTTTTAAAAACTTACTCCCAGCCAGTCAGAAAAAACACCAACAAAAAACATGACAAAAACAGAGAGAGACACTTTACTTTTCTTTTTAATATCCAATGAAACTTCACCAGATAGTTTTGTCCAAATAGCTAGTAAAGCATTGACAGACGGACAGACAGACAGATAGACGGAAAGGAGACAACAGACAGCAATAACGAAAGACGGCAACAACGGACAGACAGACAAACAAAACGACAGAAGTGGCTTGCGTAGCATGATCGATCAACTGGTCATATTCTGTTATCACCACACAAAGAGACAAAGGTCAGGTACAACAAACGACAGAGGTGGCTTCGAAGACTGATCGATCAACTGTTCATATTCGTTACATCACAATAGTAGCTAAAGCCGTCAGTGTCACGAACTTCAGTTAGTCTGAAGATCTCTGTCTCATCTCTCTTTCTCTTCTTTGTCTCTTCTTCTGTCTGTCGTCTGTCTGTTTCCTGTCTGTCTTGTCTCGTCTGTCTCTGTCTTCTTCTGTCCTCTCTCCTCTCTCTCTCTCTCTCCCTCCTCTCCTCTCTCTCTCTCTCTTCTCTCTTCCTCTCTTCCTCCCTTCCTCCCCTCTCCCCGTCCTCTCTCTTTTGTCTCTGTCTGTCTGTGCTCTCGTCTTGTCTCGTCTCTGTTTTGTCTCTGTCTGTTCTGTCTTCTGTCTCTCGTCTCTGTCTCGTCCTCTGTCTCTATCTGTCCTCTGTCTCTGTCTCTGTCTGTCTCTCTCTCTCTTCTCTCTCTCTCTCTCTCTCTCTCTCTCTCTCTCTCTCTCTCTCTCTCTCTCTCTCTCTCTCTCTCTCTCTCTCTCTCTCTCTCTCTCTCTCTCTCCCTCCTCTCTCTCCCCCCCCCTCCCCACCTCATCCTCCCTCTCCCCACCTCCTCTCTCCTCTCTGTTCTTTTGCTTCAGCTGCCCACTTGTAGTTCAATGAGCCACATCATAACCTGCATAGTGTCACAGCGCTCTGCTTTGCTGCTGAGTCTGACCTTCGGCGTCTGAAATCTTGTGTAGCGTCACGAGTCAATGTCTCTGTCTCTGTCTCTCTGTCTCTGTATCTCTGTCTCTCTGTCTCTGTCTCTGTCTCTGTCTCTCTCTTCTCTCCTCTCTCCTCTCCTCTCTCTCTCTCCTCACTCTCTCTCCTCTCTCCTCTCCTCTCTCTCTCTCTCTCTCTCTCTCCTCTCTCTCTCTCTCTCTCATTCTCTCTCTCTCTCTCTCTCTCTCCTCTCTCTCTCTCTCTCCCCCCCCCTCTCTGTCCCCCTCTCTCTCTCCCTCCCCTCTTCCCCCCACCCTCTCTCTCTCTCTTCTCTGTTCTTTGCTTCAGCTGCCAGACAAGCTTTGTTAGTTCAATGGAGCGCACATCAAACCTCCAAATAGTGTCACACGCTCTGCTTTGGCTGCTGAGTCGTGACCATTGGCGTCTGAAAAAATGACTGTGTGTAGCGCAGAGAGAGAAAGGTCTAAAGTTTTGTTGATATCGTCATCGATCATATTCAATGCATTTATATGTTTGTTTCAGACATGTTTTCTTATCCAGTAAATTTTGGTATACATAAATAATCTCTGTTCACCTCCAACGTTGTTGTTTTTTTTATACAATTCAAAAAGAAAAAGAAAATGAGAGCGATAGAGAGAGAGAGAGGAAAGAGAGGGAGAGACAGACAGACAGACAGACAGACAGACAGACAGACAGACAGACAGACAAACACACGGACAGACAGACAGACAGACAGACAGACAGACAGACAAACAGACAGACAGACAGACAGAGACAGACAAACAAACAGAGACAGACAGAAACAGAGAGAAAACAGGCGCTTCTCTATATAGCTATTGTCCTTGAAAATCTGCACTCACCTTGTCTGCTCCTCATCCCTCCCCCCTCACCCCCCCCCCCCCTCCTAACCTTGCCCCATGCTCCTCCCCATCAATACTCCTCTGCAACGTGTCCATCACCTCTCCCCTTATCATTATCTTGCCTTCCCTGTCCCCTCCCCCACCATTATCAGCTTCTCCCAGTCTGTGAGATTTATCCTGCCATTATCCCCAATCATTTTTTTAAAAAATCTCCTTCTTCAGCTAAACTTAGGCTTTTTCTATTCCAGTTTTTTGTTTTCTATAAGCTTTTTCTATCCATATAGGTTTATCCTAAAATGTTAATTGTTATTTTCAGAGAGGTAGAGGAGATGGTTGCCGCCCTCAACAAGCTGGTCCCTAGAGAAGCTGAGGTCTCTGATGCCTCGCTACCCTACGACCACATCGTTTTGGGAAACCACTACCTTTCACCTTTATCTTTATAATAAAAAATTAACGCCCCAACAAAATCAGGGTACTCGGTTACTAAAAAGTAATTATCTTTCATCCAATCGGTCTAGAGCTGGAGATATAGCTAGTGAAGGATAGACCCACATACACTCTGCAACATAAACTTGTGAATAGCAGATGTGCTTAACATTAAGCTTGGAATCCTAATTGTAAATAGTCCACAACTTAGTTTCAGTGTTTTTGCAAACTCAGATTCGTTTGACTTTCTCACTAAAAGAGTAATTCCAAATTGACGAGATTTTCTTTCTCAGAGCTGTGGGCGGGAGCTACAGATGGGGCAGTGTTTTTGTTTTTTTTACAATGAAGAAACAAAGAGTTTGCTCCTGTTTACTGTGTTTTACTGAAAAAATACATATCTATCTTTCTATTGGACTACAGGCTTCATCTTTCATTTCATTTGCACATGATCTGGAAAATTAGTGTTCCAAGCTTGTAAAAACGGTATTTCACTCTTGTCTGCTTGTCTGTTTGTCTGTCTGTCTGTCTGTCTGTCTTTTTGTCGGTAGGTCTGTCTGTTTGTCTTCGGTATAAGACTGTCTGTCTGTCTGTCTGTCTTTTTGTCGGTAGGTCTGTCTGTTTGTCGTCGGTATCAGACTGTCTGTTTGCCTGTCTGTCCGTCTCTTTCTGTCTCTGTGTCTGTATCTGTCTGTCTGTTTTTCTCTAGCACTCAAACCCCTCTCTCTCTTTTTTCTCTCTAACTCTTCATCCACTCTTTCTTTTCTTTTTCTCTATGTCTCTAGCTATTTTCCAATCGTTTCTTTTTCATTTATTGCTTGTTGGCCAATATGTGTCCAACAGTTGAAGGATCCTATCTGTGTTTGCGCATTAAACACTCGCGTTCCTTTGCTCTAAATCCTTCATGCTTTTATGTTTCTTTTTCTTCCCCCACTTTCTTCTTTTTTGATAGATGCTGTCTTTTTAACTTTTGTCCTTTTTCTCTTCTCATTTAACTCTTAAATTCCCAGTAACCCAGCCACCCCCATCCCCCTATCCCCTGTATACGCAGTTTCGTTCGATTTCGTGAGATTTATTGGAATCATAACTGATTACTGTACAAAATATTAAAGAACTGCCATTGCATATCACATCTCAATCAATCAGTTTTGATTGGTCAGTGAGTTGATTCATAAACTTCACTGTTAAATAAATATGGCCATGAGCCTCTAAGATGCTTGTCACTTTGTTTTTATCTCTGTTCTTAATTTGTGTTCCGTTTCATAAGATAAAACCAAAAGAAAAACAAATAGAAAACCGTTGATGATAATGAACATTAAATCACCATAACTAGAGGCAAATATTTTCATTGTGGTTCTTTGCGCCTGTCAAACACGGATCGTTTCCCGTTGATAAATTAAGCTAAGATTGTAAACTTTATGGGGGGTGGAATGCACTGGTGGTTAGAGTTTTGCGCTAGCAGTTTGACGGCCTGGCATCGATTCAGGGTTCTTGCCTCAACCAAGAGGCCCAATTAGGGTTTTCTTCTGGAGTAATCATCAGTGCTGATTCTACTCCCCCGAAAGTTTTTTGGGGGGGGGGGTTGTTTTCAGATGAGACTGTTATCTGAGGCCCTGTGTGCAATACACCATATATGTAAATATTATATTGTCATATTGTTCTTGTTTTTGCGAATGGTCTACTATTCAAAAAAATGAAACTGGTGTCAATATGGGAGTAAGTCGTTTTGTGTGCGTTCTTGTAGGGATCTACGGTTTGCAGTTTCTCCCGAAGGACTTTTATGGTCCCATGGAGTTAGAACTTATGTTAGCTCCGTGGAAAAAGTTATTATATAACTCTACATCATCATGATCTTCGCTTTTTTTTGTAAAACAATAACAACACTGACAATTTTGGAAAAAGTAGCGATTGGTTATAGGATATGTATGAAATGTGACGTGACTACTGTTTCCTTGTCTTTTTACTATTTGTTACTTTATTGGGTGGGGGTTGTTGTTGTTTTGTATTTTCGGGGGTGGTGGGGAGGGTAATCTCTGTCTGAATGTCTTTGAAGCTCTCTCATTCTTTCCGTTTCTGTCTTTTTCTGTTTCTATGTCTGCTTCTTTCCATTTATTGTTGTCTCTCTCTGTCTCTATATGTCTGTTTATTTATTTGTCCGTCCTTTTCTTTGTCTGAATATCTCTCTGTTTCTCTTTTGCTGTTTGTCTGTCTGTCTCGCTGTCTCTCACTCTTCTCCTCCTTCTCCTCTTCCACTACATCCTCCTCATCCATGATGCTCTCTTATCCATCCTCTCTCCTCTCTCCTCCCATCTCTCTTAGTCTTGTCTAGGTCAGATATCCTTCTTTCCATGAAGTGCACATAGCCTCAGAGAACAATCACACACTCCGCTACCTGTGTAGGATGTCCTACCCTTAGGAAATGAACTCAGCCATGGGTATATGGGGACTCAGAAGGTTGAGGAAAATGTGGATGTCATAAAACGGGCATCAGGAGAATGATTCTACGCTGAATTTTACGGACATGGCTTCTTTATGTTCAATATGTTATATCAAACATTATGATGAGTGCATACAAGCAGGGGTGGGGGAGAGGAGGGAGGAGGGTTGATGTCCCACTCTTATAGCAATGAGAGGAATGATAGATCGTTTTTATGAAGATTAGATATCTGTCTTTCCAGAGATTACATATGGATTTTAAGCAACAATTACACGATTTTTTGCCTTTGTTGGAAAACCCATACGTGGGCCATGAACTAAACCGTAGTTATTCTCGGAGTTTGGATGTTTACAAAACTTGGATTTTATAAGGCTACTGACTGCGTAACATGTTGATTTTAAATGTTAGGGCTCTTTAACAACACAAATCGATGTTAGACAACATGATGTATAGCATTGGGAATGTGTTGTTGAATTTTCATCAATTATGCAACAAGCTATTTTGTATTTTTAACATGTGGCATATCTGTTTTCTTTAGTGTGGCCTAGGCCTAAAGCTTAGTCAGCTATTGATGCAAGCTAAACGTAGAGGCCTACATTCAAGAGTTGTTATGCTGGAAAATGTTATGCTAAGATTGTCATCAGCCGTGACAAGCTCTTTACGTAACAAACTGCACTTTGATGTAAAGGAAAAATTTATCTGAAGTCGGAGTATGGCTGCCCGTTAACGATCGGTGATGTCTTTAAAGCAGTCATACACTCTAACATCTCATCCAGTGTGTAATTTCAATCTCACGGTGATTTCCAGGTGGGATGAATGTGACATAGTATACATTCTGAGGACCTCCCCGAGTGTTAAGCTGAGGAACGCGCAGTAACAACAACAAAAATCTCCTTAGAGAGCGCATGGACCTTCTGCGCAATCACACGGTACACTACCGTTGCTGGATTTCCCCCTGTTTAAGCAAGGAACTGAACCATAGATGCGTTGAGCACAATCACAAGGTTCAATGCCTTTGATGGAAAACCCACTCTTAGGTAATAAACTAAAACGTAGTTGTACTTAGCCTGGTGTGCTTGAGAAAGTTTAGATGCTATAAAATGAGTCACCAAAAACACCCCAACCTTATTTTGATTTGTATACTGGGCTCTCGCCCTCCCACAAAAATCAGACATTAATTATAATCTATGGAATTTACAATTTTTGTTGGATTCTCCATCTATGAGCTATGAACAGAACCATAGTCCTTAACAGGTCAGCTACCTTTGTTCCATTAGAAAGCCCAGTACCTTTTTTCTGGATTTCCCAGCTGTACGAAATGAAATGCACCACATGTGTACAGGGCTTGGGTAGTTTTAAAAAATTGGAAAAAGGAGTGGTTATAATAAGGCTTGGCCAACATTTAGTTTTGGGTCCGGCTATTGATGTAAAAATATAAGTTGTTTCATGTAAAGTCAAGCCAAAACATTTTCTACCCAGGGTAAACAAAGTATTAAAGCTAATAAAATAGTCATATCTCTTAATTATTGCCAAAAGATCTGATTTGTAAACTTCTAAGAAAACTTGACAAAAAATATAGAGTATGAAGACATACACAACATGAAACATTTCTAGTTATGTTTTGACCAATTTTTTTTTTCAGTACCTCTCTCTCTCTCTACTTTTCTCATAGTCTCTTTCTATCTGCCTGTCTGTATGTTTGTTTGTTTGTGTGTCTGTGTGTCTATCTGTCTCTATGTCTCGGTGTCTTTGTCTGTCTGTCTGTCTGTCCGTCTGTCTCTGTCTCTGTCTGTCTGACTGTCTGACTGTCTGTCTGTCTGTCTGTCTCTCTTTCTCTCTCTCTCTCTCTCTCTCTCTCTCTCTCTCTCTCTCTCTCTCTCTCTCTCTCTCTCTCTCTCTCTCTCTCTCT
>CM060330.1:50244311-50246811 GCA_030674155.1 Stramonita haemastoma
TGCTGAAGATGCTTGAAAACTTAGCCATGTGTGTTGGTAGTTGGCGAAAACACTATGTGTTGTTGTACAACGTCTTGTTAACTTTGGTGCAGTGTTTTTGCCTATTTAATCATATGTGGTTTACTGCGTACTTAACCTCTACTGTCTGCTCAGATTGTAAAGGATTGTACTGCGTACAACTTGTGGTCAGATTTATCTATATACATCTTGAGCTGCCGGCCTTGTGGAGAATAGGTCACTACAAGAGCAGTGCCGCGCTTTTTAACTTTTGTTTTTATTGTTTATTCTGACTGTTTGCTTATTTGTTTTTGTAGAGGTGTTTTACATCTTGTTCTTGTTGTTGTTGTTGTTGTTGTTGTTGTTGTTGTTGTTGTTGTTTCTTCTTCTTCTTCTTCTTCTTCTTCTTCTTCTTCTTCTTCTTCTTCTTCTTCTTCTTCTTCTTCTCCTCCTCCTCCTCCTCCTCCTCCTCCTCCTCCTCCTCCTCCTCCTTCTCTCTCTTCTCTCTCTCTCTCTCTCTCTCTCTCTCTCTCTCTCTCTCTCTCTCTCTCTCTCTCTCTCTCTCTCTCTCTCCTCTCTCTCTCTCTCTCTCTCTCTTCCTCTCTCTCTCTCTCTCTCTCTCTCTCTCTCTCTCTCTCTCTCTCTCTCTCTCTCTCTCTCTCTCTCCCTCTCTCTCTCTCTCTCTCTCTCTCTCTCTCTCTCTCTCTCTCTCTCTCTCTCTCTCTCTCTCTCTCTCTCTCTCTCTCTCTCTCAAACACTGTACACTTGAGAGGAGGAGGTACAGACACTTGCCATACAAAACAGCATAGCTCACTGCTTTCCCATCCTGATTCTCAAAAGCTTCCCTTATAACCTTAGGCACATCCTTATCACAAGGTACGTATGTAAACCGACAGACTGGAAGAACATACAGCAACAAGAGCACCAGCTGCAGGCTTTGTCTTGAAAGTGGATCAGCCCATGCATAAAAGCAGAAAGTAGTTGCTGGTATGGTGAGTTACTGAAGATGTTCGAAAAACTTAGTCAGGTGCGTTGGTAATTGGTGAAAACACTATGCGTTGTTGTACAAAGTCTCTTGTTAACTTTGGTGCAGTGTTTTGCCTGTTTAATCAAGTGTATGTGTCTTACTTGCGTACTTAACCTCTTCAGTCTGCTTAGGGGGAAGTGGATTTTCTTGTGTGACAATTGCAGTCAATCACAACAGATTTATCTGTGTAGATTTCAGGTTGAAGGCCATTGTGAATAATGTGTGGCCCAAGAGCTGCACGATACATTATTATTGTTTTTTATTTATCGTATTTCTTCTGTATATGATAAAGTTTATTTGTTCTTGTTGGGGTGCTCTTTTTATGTTTAGAGGTCACTGGCATCTTCTTCTTCATTTTCTTCTTTTTCTTCTTTTTCTTCTTTTTCAACTTCTTCTTCTTCTTCTTCTTCTTCTTCTTCTTCTTCTTCTTCTTTCTCTTCTTCTCTTCTTCTTCTTCTTCTTCTTCTTCTTCTTCTTTTCTTCTTCTTCTCCTTCTTTTTCTTCTTCTTCTTCTTCTTCTTCTTCTTCTTCTTCTTCTTCTTCTTCTTCTTCTTCTTCTTCTTCTTCTTTTCTTTTCTTCTTCTTCTTCTTCTTCTTCTTTTCTTCTTCTTCTTCTTCTCTTCTTCTTCTTCTTCTTCTTCTTCTTCTTCTTCTTCTTCTTTCTTCTTCTTCTTTTCTTCAAATTCTTCTTCTTGAAATTCTTCTTCAAATTCTTCTTCAAATTTTTCCTCTTCTCAATTTTTCTATTTCTTCTTCTTCTCATTTTTTTCTATTTCTTCTTGTAATCTTATTCTTCACATTCTTTAAATTCTTTGCTCCTTCTTTTACTTCTTCTTTTCTTTTTCATAAGTCAAGCATCCTCCTTCCAAAAGAGTGTTACTAGGACCATGATCACTGCTGTGTCAAAGAAAATGTAATGTCCAACCATATGTGGCCCAAGAGCGCACGATACATTATATGTTTTGTATTTATTGTATTTCTCCTGTATATATAAGTATGTTTGTCTTGTTGGGTGTTTCTTGTTATGTTTTGGGTCACTGGCATCTTCTTCTCCTTATGCAGAGAGAAGACACAGACTGCCTATGTCTGTGTGTGTCTGCTGTCTGTCTGTCTTTCTTTCTGTCTGTCTTTCTGTCTGTGTGTGTGTTGTCTATGTCTTTTCTATGTCTGTGTGTCTGCCTGTCTGTCTGTCTTCTTTCTGTCTGTCTTTCTGTCTGTGTGTTGTCTGTCTATGTCTATGTCTATGCTCTGTCTCTCTCTGTGTTTCTCTCTCCCTCCTTCGTCTGAACCATCAGTCTTAGAACAGGGACAGTTCAGAAAACGTAGATACAGAGAAAAGTGACAAGAAAACAACAGAGTTGAATTTACCCTCAGGGATCTACATGAACGAAGCCCGATACACAACATGTCAGACGTTGGGGGAAATGTGGTTTAAGTTGGAAACCTTACAAGTATAAATATACCAAAATAAAACTG
>CM060330.1:50251811-50254311 GCA_030674155.1 Stramonita haemastoma
TCTCTCTCTCTCTCTCTCTCCGCTCTCTCTCTCTCTCTCTTTCTCTTTCTCTTTCTCTCTCTCTGATTCTATCTACGGCTAGTGTACGTGCTGCAGTGCCCACGTTCTTTGCCACTTCAGGGATCTAAGCCTGTGTTACATGCAGTTAATTGATGCTATTCTTTTTTTTCTTTCAAATGTTTCTCATAGATTATTCTGGGTCAAGTTTATCATATTTTTATTGTTATTTTTTTTCTCGTTCTTCAGCAAGAGCTCCAAGAGTCACGATGGGAGTGATTTTGCGCATGTAAATTTCTGTACCCACCATTTGGATAGCCGTATTCCAACTACTTGGAGCTTTATCTAAATGTGTATCCTCTGAGGTCAGAGTATGGCTGCCTTTATGACGAGGTACTTAAAAACAGTAATAATTATACCCAAACTTCTCATTCAGTGTGGAATTTTAATCTCACAGGGTTTCGCAGGTGGGCTGAGTGAGCCAGAGGGCATATTCTGTGTGACCCCCAGTGTGTTAAGATAAGGAACGCACAATACCAACAACAACAACATTTATTATTTTGTGAAAATAATCAAGTTATGTTTTACATCCAGTTCCCATAAGCGTGTCAATTTGCACATTTTTTACCCATGCCACCAGCATACAATAGCCTACTCTTCTAAAAGATGGAACATGGACCCAAGATGTTCTGCATGCGTTTGCAAACGGGGCTTTGGTTCGTAGTCTTTTCTAAAGGACATAAATGGAAGTGGATCTGACACCAATGTTAATGCCAGGGGGGAAAAAGAAACAAACTTGAGCGGGTGTCTTTCCGGTGGATTGAACCCAGGTTCAAATCCAGGCGTCAGATTGTAAATGCAATAATTATTCTTACCACCAGACTATCCCCTTGCCAAAGTTACAAATGTTGCACTCTTTACAAATTGATCACGTCAAGGAAAAGATAGGGGAAAAAATAGATTTTGGGATTTTAAACAAATTCGTTTACCTACGTTAAGCATTATTCTGCGATATTTTTACACATTACTGCACTTCCAGGGACCAGTTTTCAAAATAGCGCGCCCTTTCCTTTGACAAAGTCCAAGTGTGCTCAAACTGCACACGCACACGCGCGCGCACACAGACACATGCACACACATTCTTCCTGGCTACCCCACCCCCACCCCCGCCTCCGCCTCCAAGCAACAAACTTCTTTCACCTTGTCAGACAGGAGAGTTAAGTTGTGGACCATTTTATCCCCTTGAGCAAAGACCACTTTACCTCAAATTATTGCGTCAACCAGGGTGCAGACTACTGCAACAACTCTTAGTCTTTCAAGTCTTTGGCCATTGACCTAAACCCATTTCTTTTAAAGTAATGGGTAGTCACTGAGCTGGTAAGATAATGTGTATTATCTGCCTGGAGGGCAAGTCTCCACAAAAAATGGGGATAGACAAGACTGTCGGTGGTGTGCAGAATGATGCTACTAGAAGGAGATGTAATCGAGTTAGATGTGCGTGTAGTGAGTGAACCCCAGAAGATGGTTATGTAGGTTGACATGAAAGAGGACTTGGACTACGCCTTCTCTTTTTCTCTCCATCAGTCTCACTGTGCCTGTCCCTATCTATCTCGGTACATTATCATCTGTTTGTCTATATATCTATGTATCTATGTATATATTTATGTATCTATCTATGTATCTATTTATGTATCTTTCTATATATCTGTCTATGTATATATATAGAGAGAGATGCTTATGCATGTATGAATGTGTCTATCTATCTATCCATCTATCTAACTATATATCTATCTATATCTACCTATCAATTTATCTATCTATCGATCTATCTATATAGCTAGCTAGCTAGATAGCTAGCTATCTGTTTGTCTGTCTGTCTGTCTTTCTGTCTATCTTTCTATTTATGCATCTATGTATCTAAATATGCATGCACTTATGTATCTGCCTTTGTATCTTTGTATCTATGTATCTTTCTACATATCTATGTATCTATATGTATATATTTATACACATATATCTATCTATGTCTATTTGTTCACGATTAAACCCATTTAAAGATCGATCCACATGCCACGGATATAGCAACAGGTGAAAAACACATGACAGGCAGGCAGACAAACAGACGCACTTGCAGTTGAACAAACTAACAACAACAGCAACAACAACAACAAAAGAAAACACTGAAACATTCAGTGGCTAAAAGCAATTTAGCCGCTGCACTAATCAAACTAACTTTTTTTATTTCGTCACTCTCGCCTGCCTAGAATAAAACAAGGCAACTGGTGAACAGACAGGCAGCAAAAATATACAGACAGACAGACAGACAGACAGACAGACAGACCGGCAGACAGATAGGCAAACCAGCAAGCAGACAGATTAGAAGCCATATCATTATGATCGCTAGGAGCCATCGGACACAGTCACTAAACAAGCTAAGGCTTTTGCTTCTATGAGCTGCAGGCACAATCATAAAATCGCTTGCAAAGATTTCTCTCTCTCCAGA
>CM060330.1:50261811-50271811 GCA_030674155.1 Stramonita haemastoma
AAAGAACTAGACATACATACACGCCAACAACAAAACCAATAACAAAAAAGAATACAAAAAACTGCGAAAGCACAACGAGCCAGCATGCTCAAAATTAAACAAAAACATCCCACCATTTCAAACAAAACAGGACTTGAAACAGATACAAAAACAAAAAGAATGCCAAAACTGGAGAAAATGGAAAAACTAATACGAAGAAAAGGAAAAACAGCAAAAGAGATTAAATTTTACCAGAAATAGTATACGTGACAAAGAACACCATTAAAAAAAGTGCAGAGCAACAACTAAAAATACCCCAACCAAACGACCATATCAACAAATAAACGATTTTTTAAAATTTTGTTCAAGATTTTCTCTCTGCCTAACTTAAGCCTATTCGTCTGGTTTTGTACTAGTGTTATTAATTATTGCGAATTTCTTGTGTTCTCGGGTACTGTTGGTAGACATACTTTTATTGATGCTGTTGATATGTACTTTCATTTGCACTTTTTCTGCATGTTTGTTGGTTGTTGTTGTTGTTTGTTTTTTTATTTCAGTGCGATTTTTTTCTAGGATAATCAAAAAGCAATCACGTAATTTCTCTTTTTATATCTTCATTTGCATACAGTTATGCCATTTTTTTCATTCATTCCCAGTGTTAAGCATTAAAAAATATGAGTGTATGAGCGCGCGCACGCACGCGCGCGTGTGTGTATGTCTGTGTGTAATCTTCTTCTTCTTCTTCTTCTTCTCTTCTTCTTCTTCTCTTCTTCTTCTTCTTCTCCTTCTCCTTCTCCTCCTTCTTCTTCTTTTTCGTTGTCATATCATTTTCTGCAACAACAACAACAACAAGATCATCAACAGCAAGAACAACACCTTATAATTGCATGGCTTCTTTCCAATTATTTCTAAACTGAATTGAAAAACCATCAAACGAGTGAATTAGTCTAGTTATTGGCTGACACCCCTCCCCCTGCTACCCCCACCCCACCCCCACTCCTCACGCACACCTCCGCTAAAATCTCCCGTTCTTTCCTCCTCTGTATCAGTGTTTCTTTGCCTCTCTTCCCCTCTCCCATCAAACACACAAACCCAGACAGACAGACAGACAAAACAAACAGACTGACCAATCCAATCCAACCATGTTGTTTATAGCCCCGCCGACCTCACAGGCCACACCAGGGCTGTCACCTCGTCCAATTTAAAACTCAGATTAAAACTGCAACTATATACAGGATTAAATGGGGTATAAAAGCAACTTTACTGTCTTTGCTTGTAGCGACGCTCTGGTCAACCATAAGCATCAGCCCAGTAGGTCCACCGCGTTGTGGAAGACGGACAGATAGACAGACAGACAGACAGACGGACAGACAGACGGACACACACACAAACACACAGACAGACGCACACACACATATAATATATATATTATATATATATATATATATATATATATATTATACATAATATATATATATATCATATATGCTTTGCTATAATGTAAATCGCTTTGTGCTACCCTTACATGTGGTACGGAAAGCACTCAGAAATGAAGAAGTTCCAATGCAATCCAATCCAATCCAATCCAATCAAAAGCAAACCAATTTATTTATTTCCAAAATAACGGATAAGCACCCATGTGATTTTTTTTTTTACATTTATCCCCCTGAGAGAGAGAGAGAGAGAGAGAGAGAGAGAGAGAGAGAGAGAAGAGAGAGAGAGAGAGAGAGAGAGAGAGGAGAGAGAGAGAGAGAGAGAGAGAGAGAGAGAATAATGGAAATCAAGAAACAATATAAAGAAACAGAACCGCAAGCAAATAGACAGGCACAGCGATTATACAGAGACAGCACCATACAAAAACACATATAACCAAAAAAGCCATAAAAGTCACACAGACACATACTCCTCCCCACCCCTCTCCTCTCGGTCTTCAAAAGAAAGAGAGACAGTTTTAGAAAGTAAAACATGTTTGCAAAACCTGAAAATAGCAGCGGGTGCAGTAGCACCAGCAGCGGTCAGCATCCCTATCTGCTGTGTCTGAGAGTTCCAAATAAAGGTGTAATCCTCTTGGCGCATGATACTATGGGGAACTGCACCTACAGTTGGGTATTATTAAGGATTTCTGAAGAAGGTGGTGATGGCTTAGGGTGTTATAAAAAAAAAACTATATGGAGGACAAATGAATGAATAAATGAATGAATAAGTGAATGAATGAATGAGTGAATGAATGAATGAGTGAGTGATGAGATGATGAATGAATGAATGAATGAATGAATGAAGAAGAAGAAAAAGAAGAAGAAGAAGAAGAAGAAGAAGAAGAAGAAGAAGAAGAAGAAAAAAGAAGAAGAACAAAAACAACAACAACAACAAGAACAAGAACAATAACGAGAACAAGAACAAGAAAACAACAAACAACAACAACAACAGCAAGACAAAAAGAACAAGAACAACCAAGGACAACAAGAACACAAAAGAACAAGAACAAGAAGAACAAGAACAAGAAGAACAAGAAGAACAAGAAGAGAAGAACAAGAACAATAACGAGAACAAGAACAAGAAGAACAACAAACAACAACAACAACAACAACAACAACAAGGACAAAAAGAACAAGAACAACAAGAAGAACAAAAACATGAGCACCGACATCAAAAACAACATCAACAACAACGACGACGACGACAACAGCAAGAAAGGTTTACACATACATTTTTTGCAAGAAAAAACTCATGTCATTGTGTATTCTTACTCGCATGGCTAAAATTGCCCTTCGGGGATGATTAAAGTGTTTTTGACTTGACTTGACTTGACTTGAAATATCTAATATTTTGCATGCGTGGCTTTGCTTCTCAAAATTAGTATAAAAAAACTGAAACAACTCTTTTATTAGTAATACTCGTGGATTTATAAAATATCCTGTTTTAAAAAAAATTTTGAGTTAAGAAATTTCATTTTGTAAATAAATAGAAAACGACTAGACTACCACTGACACCTTTATGGTCAAAGACTATTTGTGTCTACTTCATCAGCCAGAGAACACCACTTATCCTCATAAATCCACGCTGCATATCGACCCTATTTCTGCAAACAAAGCCAATGAAAATACCAGTGTCTGTAATACTCCGACATTGTCTACGTCTCGTCACAGGCCAGACAGAAGAAAAGTCTGATACAATGATGGTTTTGCCCTTCAATCACCATGATCATTTGCTCTTATAGAAACCACAATCTATCAGTAGTCCGTCACTGATCAGTTGACACACGAACTACCAGCCTAGTACCTAGAGTAGATCACAGTGTCAAATCAAGATCACCTTGCTAGTAGAATCCGTGATGAGTTGAAGGCTTAAGTGTAGCAGCAAAACAAAATCAAAGAATAAATTCCAGTTTGCTTAGACAGACTTCAGACACCATTTAGATGGACATCCGATAACTGAAACTTGTTTGAGAGGTTCCATAGATGTCTTGATAGTGTTACATAAAGAATGGAGGTGTTGCAGGGTACCCATGCACGGGAAATTGTGTTTTTTTGCTGCTCTATTCGTGAATTTGTTAACATTAGGAGGCAAAATCCCTTCGAACTGGTGAATTGACGGTGACTCAAAATCAGACCATTGATCACTAGTGCCCTGCTCAAACCACTTGGTTTACCTGTCCCCCTAGTGTCCAATCAATTGACATCCTGCTGCTTACGATAACAAGTAAAAGTGTTAAATCAGAGCCGTCTTTCCAATTTAATCTCTGATAAAGGTAAACTCTGAAAAGACACCAGAAAAAAAAAAAAACATTAACTCGAGTGTACTTCGAAGTCACTTCAGATACTATTCTCTAGAATGAGGTGGTTTTTTTTTTTAGTTCTAGATGTGTTAGTCATCTTCAGTAAAACGTCACCACCACGTAATCTAGACATGCATTTTACAGAGTGTCTAGATGGTATTCTGAGCGCTATAATTATATAGTTTGGAGACAGGAACAGGCAATATCACGTACTCTAAATGCACGTTGCAAAAATTACTTTGCTGCTTTCTGGTGGTCTAAGGTTACAGACTAGAATATAGACACTACCACAGGCCCTAAACCCAAACTACAGACACGTGTCTAAGGCTGCAGACAGGAGTAGGCGCTAACACGTGACTTAATCACATGTTGCAGTCAATATAGAGCTGTTGCCACTTATTCTAAGGTTGCAGATAGGAATGGGCGCCCATCTGCTGTAAATGCACATTGTGGAAAGGGCTTAAATGCTGTTATGGTCAAGTATGCTAAGGCCACAGACTGGAAGATAGGCTCTATCACTTATTTCTATACAGGTTGCCGACAAGATCTAGTCATTAATACATGCTCTAAATGTACATTGCTCACAGAACCCAGATGCTAGCAAGTACTCAAAGCTTATGTTGTGGACAAGACAGTTTATTTTTTTTTCAGATTCACAGCTACCCAAACTAACAAAGTCGTGCGGATTTACGAAAAAAATAGCTTCTTGGAGAATTTGAGCACCGTATGTTTTGCTGTCTAGGTCATTAATCAGTGTCAGACAACCCAATCCAGATCCACCATTTTCCTTTCTCTTCTTTTGCATAATCTGTGTGTGTCTCTTTGTTTGCCAACAAAGAAAGCTTCCGTGCTTATGAGTCTAACCGTATTGACCCAGTAATACAAATAAAAAGCCAAATACAATCCTGACTTCCTTCACAATCAAATTGATCTATTCCAGCAGTTGGAGTGTGCCACTTTTTGGGGGAAAAAAACCAGTCACACATGCAAAATCTCACCATTGTAGACCTTGGAGCTCTAGTAGACTCTTCTGTCTCTGTCTGTCTGTCTGTCTCTCTCTGTCTGTCTCTCTCTGTCTCTCTCTCTCTCTGTCTGTCTTTCTCTCTGTCTCGTCTCTCTCTGTCTCTGTCTGTCTGTCTCTGTCTCTCTTTCTCTTTCTCTCTCTCTCTCTCTCTCTCTCTCCTCTCTCTCTCTCCTCTCTCTCTCTCTCTCTCCTCTCTCTCTCTCTCTCTCCTCTCCCCTCTCTCTCTCTCTCTCTGTATATATATTTAAAAGAACTGACATGACCTGGTCTGTTATTTCGAATCTTACTGTTTTTCATTCAAGGTTTCACTAACAATCAGTTGTCCGAATTTGGTCAGTTGACAAACGGGTTACCACCCTGTTGCCTAGAGTAACTCAACGCGTTGGATCACGAACATCTTCCCAATTCAATCTACAAGAGAGTGAAGGAGGGAAGCAGACAGCGAAGAGAGCATGAACAGGAGACTGCGAAAACTCACCTCAGCTGTGAGCTAGACTACTGATCTGTGTGTTTACTTTAATTTACGTTAATTTTCTGTCAGTAAAAGTACCAGAATGAGATGGTGGCCTTTGGCAACAAATCGGAGGCTTGGAGGAATACCAAGATGCGAGGGAGCCTGGCTTCTTTGTTTATTTTTGTTTATTTTTGTAGAGTATCTAAAGTGCTGGCTAAAGTACTGTGAGTGACGTAAGAGTGGACATGATGCTAACTTTGAGCGCAAAACTGATTGACTATTAACACACCACATGGAAATTAATAAAAGTGTTGACTTTTTTGCCTGAAGATCCTGTTAAAGGTGATTTCTAACTAAAACTTCATGTGTTGACGACATGTAGAGCATCTTTTAATGTGTTGATCATTTTCTCTTTTTGGGCAGTGTAGGCTATGTATATCTAGTGGCCTGCCTATCACAACATACTTACATGCACCATGCAAAGTAGAGAGAGATGAGCTGCATTAGGCCTATGTTTATCTTGCCCAAAGCAACTACCTAAAGTAAAAGAATTTATTTTAAAAAAATAGTGGATCTTTTGAAGACATCAAAATCATGTCAATGAAGAAAGCATTCAGCAGAAAAAAAAAAAAGATTTATATTTTTTCTTGTAGTTTCACATGACTTTTTTACTATTTTTTTATCTTCTGTCTTACTGTTGTCTGTGTATCTTTTTTATTATCCTTTATTTCTTTTCTCGTATATATCTTTTAGAATTTTGCATTTTCTTCGTCTTTATGATTTCTGTATCTGTTTCTTACTGTACTTTTATCCTTTTCCTTTGTTGATTTATTTTTCTATTTTGATCTCATCTTTTTGAAGATCTCATAAATAACACACATTCAAATAGAGAGAGAGAGTTTCCACAGAGTTGGAAAAACTCATCACCAATAACTTGTTTTTGGGAAGTATTTGACAGACAATTCATAAAAGAAATCAATCGAGGGCAAAAGTGCATTAATTTGCTTCGGAAAGTGAGACAGACAGAAAAAAACTCGGACAGAGATAGAGAGACATACAGACAGAAACAGAGACAGAGAAAAAGACAGAAACAGTAAGGCAAAGACAAATAGAGACAGAAAGACAGACAGAGAAACATAAAGAGAAAGAAAGAGAGAAAGACAGGCGGACTGAAAAAACACACCAGTAGACAGACAGAAAGACAGACTGAAAAGTAGGTAGGCAGTGAGAGACAATAAGAATGAAAGTGTGTGTAGGTTGGGAGTGGCTCGCTCTCTCTCCTCTCTCTCTCTCTCCTCCTCTCTCTCTCTCTCTCTCTCTCCTCTCTCTCTCTCTCTCTCTCTCTCTCTCTCTCTCCTCTCTCTCTCTCTCTCTCTCTCTCTCTCTCCTTGTGTGTGTGTGCATGCGTGTGTGTGTGTGTGCATGCGTGTGTGGGGTGTGTGTGTGTGTGTGTGTGTGTGTGTGTGTGTGTGTGTGCGTGCAAATGTGCGTGCGTGGGTGCGTGCGTGGGTGCGTGAATGCATGTGTGCGTGTGTGAGTGAACGCATGCATTCATGTGTTGTATGTGTGTGTGTATGTACACGTGTGCGTTTTCTTGTTTGCCCATCTATCTCTCAGACTCTCTGTTTGTCTGTTTCTGTTAGAGCTAGTGGGAGGCAAGTGACTGTTGCTAGGAAGAGGGCAGAGTGAAATGAATGAAAACAGATGGAATACCTGAGAGTTCAAGCGCTGGCATTATCAGTCAGTGCTCCACCCCTACCTACCCTACAGACGCTATGGTATGCAGGCTATAGAGAGAAAAATGTAGTCCATGAATATTTTACTGGGCTCTTCCCGTATCGTAATGGGTTTTCCAGTCCTTGGTAGATTTTTCCACGTGAGAAAGCTTGTGGTGGTTGTAAAGCACTGAGGTAGAAAGCAAGCAACAGGTAGGGTTTTAGAAACTGCGTATGGTACGTACGCTTTGACAAGTTTTGTGTTTTGTCGTTTATTTTTTGTTGTTGTTGTGTTGTTGTGCTGTGCTGTTTTTGTGTTCTGATGTCTTTTGTGTAACGTGCTATGTTGTAGGTTTTGTTTTTAGGTGGTTTTTTTTTATTGTATTGTATTGTAATGTAATGTATTGCATCACATTATAATGTATTGGATTTATTCCATTGTGTATTGTTGTATTATTTGTGTTGTATAATGTTGTGCTGTATTGCATTGTGTTCCTTTGCAATTTATTGTATTTTTTGTGTTGTATTGTATTGTGTTTTACTGTATTATCTTGTAGTGTAATGTCTCTGTCTTTTGTGTCTGTCTTCTTTCTATCTGTCTGTCTCTCCCTCTCTGTCTGTCTGTCCCTCTCTCTCTCTCTGTCTGTCTATGTCTCTCTCTGTCTGTCTGTCTGTCTCTCTTTCTGTCTATTTATCTTTCTGTCTCTCTTTGTCTTTCTCTCTGTCTCTCAATGTCTCTCTCTCTCTCTATCTCATTTTATCCTTTTGCATGTGTCTGTGTGTGTGTGTGTGTTCCTGTTTGTCCATCTATCTCTCAAACCCTCTGTCTGTGTCTGTTAGAGAGTTAGTGGGAGGGAGTGACTGTTGCTAGGATGGGGGCATGAGAGTGAAATGAATGAAAACAGATGGAATACCTGAGAGTTCAAGCGCTGGCATTATCAGTCAGTGCTCCAGCCCTACCTTCCCTACAGACGCTATGGTATGCAGGCTATACAGAGAAAAATGTAGTCCATGAATATTTTACTGGGCCCTTCTCGAATCTTAATGGGTTTTCCAGTCCTTGGTAGATTTTTTCCACGTGAGAGAGCTTGAAGTGGTTGTAAGGCACTGAAGTAGAAAGCAACAGGTAGGGTTTTAAAAACTGCGTATAGTACGTACGCTTGGAGAAGTTTTGTGTTGTAATTGTTTTTTGTTTGCTTGTTTGTTTTGTTTTTTATTGTTGCTATGCTGCGTTGTTTTTGTGTTCTGATGTCTTTTGTGTAATCTGGTGTGATGTGGGTTGTGTCTTGGAGTTGTTGTGTTTTTTTTTATTATACTGTATTGTATTGCAATAGAGTGCTTCACATAATATTCTATTTTGTTGAATTCAATCGTGTACTGTTGTGTTGTTCGTGTTGTATCATATTGTATTGCACTGCACTATGCTCCATTACAATTTACTGTATTTTGTTAAGTTCTGCTTTATTGTGCTGTGCCATGCTATCTTTTAATTGTAATGTGTCTGTCTGCCTGTCTGTCTCTCTCTCTCTGTTATCTCCCTTTGCCAGTGTGTGTGTTTATTTTATTTACTTTAATAATATATTCTTCTGTATCAAGTATAATGGAATAAGCACTCGTGTGCTTTTTATGTATCTAGTCCCCGTGTTTATGCAGTTTTTGTAATTTGTGTCATCTGTTCCCATGGGTACACGATGGCCAAGTATTACAAATAGCGGAACAGGATTTAACATGTGCGCAAGATGTTTTGCATGCGTTTGCACAAGGGGCCTCGGTTTATATTCCCATCCGAAGGACTTTTGGGGAAAGTGGAGTCAGCACTGATGTTAACTCTAAGAGAAAACTCCCCTCGAACAGGAATCGAACCGGGTCGTAAATTGCGAGCACAATGTTCTGACCACTCGGCTATCCCGTCCCCCCACAAGTGTGTGTGTGTATGTGTGTGTGTGTGTGTGTGTGTGTGTGTGTGTGTGTGTGTGTGTGTGTGTGTGTGTGTGTGTGTGTGTGTGTGTGTGTGTGTGTGTGTGTGTGTGTGCGTGCGTGTGCAAGTGTGTGTGCGTGCAAGTGTGCGTGCGTGGGTACGTGCGTGGGTGCGTGCGTGTGTGCGTGCACGCGTGCATTCATGTATTGTATATATGTGTGTGTGTGTGTGTGTGTGTGTGTGTGTGTATGTACACGTGTGCGTTTTCTTGTTTGCCCATCTATCTCTCAGACTCTCTGTTTGTCTGTGTCTGCTAGAGAGTTTTTATAGAGGCGAGTGACTGTTGCTAGGATGAGGGCAGAGTGAAATGAATGAAAACAGATGGAATACCTGAGAGTTCAAGCGCTGGCATTATCAGTCAGTGCTCCAGCCCTACCTACCCTACAGACGCTATGGTATACAGGCTATAGAGAGAAAAATGTAGTCCATGAATATTTTACTGGGCTCTTCCTGCTATCGTAATGGGTTTTCCAGTCCTTGGTAGATTTTTTCCGCGTGAGAGAGCTTGTAGTGGTTGTAAAGCACTGAGGTAGAAAGCAAGCAACAGGTAGGGTTTTAGAAAACTGCGTATGGTACGTGCGCTTGGAGAAAAGTTTTGTGTTGTGGTTGTTTAGTTTTGTTTGTTGTTGTTGTGCTGTTTTGTTTTTGTGTTCTGATGTATTTTGTGTAACGTGCTATGTGTTGTGGTTTTGTGTATGTGGTGGTTTTTTTATAATTGTATTGTATTGCAATAGATTGCATCACATTATATTGTATTGTGTTGTATTGCATTATGCATTGTGTTTTCTGTGTTGTGTTGTATTATGTTGTGCTGTATTGTATTGTGTTTTTACTGCATTATCTTGTAGTGTAATGTCTCTGTCTGTTTTTTTCTGTCTGTCTGTCTGTCTCTCTCTCTCTCTCTCTCTCCTCTTCTCTCTCTCTCTCTCTCTCTCTCTCTCTCTCTCTCTCTCTCTCTCTCTCTCTCTCTCTCTCTCTCTCTCTCTCTCTACCTCTCTCTCTCTGTCTGTCTCTCTATCTCTTTTTGTCTATTTCTCCCTCTGTCTGTCTGTCTCTTTCTGTCTATGTCTCTCTC
>CM060330.1:50276811-50279311 GCA_030674155.1 Stramonita haemastoma
GTCAAACACGGATCGTTTCCTGTTGATAAATAAAGCCAAGATGTAAACTTTATGGGGGGTGGAATGGATTGGTGGTTAGAGTTTGCGCTCGCAGTTTGACTGGCCTGGCATCGATTCAGGGTTCTTGCCTCAACCAAGAGGCCCAATTAGGGTTTTCTTCTGGAGTAATCATCAGACTGACTTCTACTACCCAAAAAAGTTTTGGTGTTTTTTTTTTTTCAGATGAGACTGTTATTGAGGCCTTGTGTGCAATGCACATATATGTAATTATTATATTGTGTCATATTGTTCTTTTTTTGCGAATGGTCTACTACTTCAAAAAGATGAAGCTGGTTTCAATATGGAGTAAGTCGTTTTGTGTACGTTCCTGTAGGGGATCTCGGTTTGCAGTTTCTCCGAAGGACTTTTATGGTCCATGGAGTTAGAACTTATGTTAGCTCCGTGGAAAAAGTTTATATAACTCTACATCATCAATGATCTTCGCTTTTTTTTAGAGCAATAACAATGATGACAATTTTGGAAAAAGAGCGTAGCTGGTTATAGTATATGTATGAAATGTGAGGTGACTATTATTTCCTTGTCTTTTTACTATTTGTTACGTTTTTTGGGTGGGTGTTGTTGTTGATTTTTGATCATTTTCGGGGGCTGTGGGGAGGGTAATCTCTGTCTGAATGTCTTTAGCTCTTATTCTGTCTTTCCTTTCTGTTTTTTCACTGGTCTTCGTCTGTTTTCTATCATTTCTTTTTGTCTCTCTCTGTCTCTATATGTCTGTTTATCTACTTGTCCATCTTTTTCTTTTGTCTGAATCTTTCTCTGTTTCTCTTTTGCTGCTTGTCCGTCTCCTCGTCTTCTCCCTTTCTTCTCTCTTCCTTCTCTCTTCCCTTACCCCCTCCTCCTTTATGAGCTCTCTTATTCCTCCTCTCTCCTCTCTCCTTCCATCTCTCTAAGTCTTGTCTGGGTCAGATATCCTTCTTTCCATGAAGTGCACATAGCCCAAAGAACAATCACACACTCGCTACCTGTGTAGGATGTCCTACCCTTAGGAAATGAACTCAGCCATGGGTGTATGTGGACTCGAAGGTTGAAGAAATGTGGATGTCATAAACGGCTACAGGAGAATGATTCTACGCTGGATTTAACGGACATGGCTTCTTTATGTTCAATATGTTATATCAAACATTATGATGAGTGCATACAGGCAGGGGTGGGGGAGAGGAGGGAGGAGGGTTGATGTCCCACTCTTATAGCAATGAGAGGAATGATAGATCGTTTTTATGCAGATTAGATATCTGTCTTCCCAGAGATTACATATGGATTTTAGCAACAATTACACGATTTTTGCCTTTGTTGGAAAATCCAAATTGTGGGCCATGATTAAACCTAGTTATTCTCGGAGTTGGATGTTTAAAAAACTTGGATTTTATAAGGCTACTGACTGCGTAACATGTTGATTTTAAATGTTAGGGCTCTTTAACAACACAAATCGATGTTAGACAACATGATGTATAGCATTGGGAATGTGTTGTTGAATTTTCATCAATTATGCAACAAGCTATTTTGTATTTTTAACATGTGGCATATCTGTTTTCTTTAGTGTGGCCTAGGCCTAAAGCTTAGTCAGCTATTGATGCAAGCTAAACGTAGAGGCCTACATTCAAGAGTTGTTATGCTGGAAAATGTTATGTTAAGATTGTCATCAGCCGTGACAAGCTCTTTACGTAACAAACTGCACTTGATGCAAAGGAAAAATTTATCTGAAGTCGGAGTATGGCTGCCCGTTAACGATCGGTGATGTCTTTAAAGCAGTCATACATTCTAACATCTCATCCAGTGTGCAATTTCAATCGCACGGTGATTTCCAGGTGGGATGAATGTGACATAGTATACATTCTGAGGACCTCCCCGAGTGTTAAGCTGAGGAACGCGCATAACAACAACAAAATCTCCTTAGAGAGCGCATGGACCTTCTGCGCAATCACACGGTACACTACCGTTGCTGGATTTCCCCTGTTTAGCAAGGAACTGACCATAGATGTGTTGAGCACAATCACAAGGTTCAATGCCTTTGATGGAAAACCACTCTTGGTAATAAACTAAAACGTAGTTGTACTTAGCCTGGTGTGCTTGAGAAAGTTTAGATGCTATAAAATGAGTCACCAAAAACACCCCAACCTTATTTTGATTTGTATACTGGGCTCTCGCCCTCCCACAAAAATCAGACATTAATTATAATCTATGGAATTTACCATTTTTGTTGGATTCTCCATCTATGAGCTATGAACAGAACCATAGTCCTTAACAGGTCAGGTACCTTTGTTCCATTAGAAAGCCCAGTACCTTTTTTCTGGATTTCCCACCTGTACGAAATGAAATGCACCACATGTGTACAGGGCTTGGGTAGTTTTAAAAAATTGGAAAAAGGAGTGGTTATAATAAGGCTTGGCCAACATTTAGTTTTGGGTCCGGCTATTGATGTAAAAGTATAAGTTGTTTCATGTAA
>CM060330.1:50284311-50291811 GCA_030674155.1 Stramonita haemastoma
GCGTATTCCAACTACTTGGAGCTTTATTCAAATGTGTATCCTCTGAGGTCGGAGTAGGCTGCCTTATGACGAGGTTTTAAAACAGTAAAATTATACCCAAACTTCTCATTCACTGTGGAACTTTATCTCACAGGTTTCCCAGGTGCTAGTGAGTCAGAGGCATATTCTGGGTGACCCCCCAGTGTGTTAAGATAAGGAACGCACAAACCAACAACAACAACTTTAATTATTTTGTGGAAATAATCAAGTTCTGTTTTAACATCCAGTATCCCTTAAGCGTGTATTTTGCACATTTTTTACCCATGCCACCAGCATACAATAGCCTACTATCTAAAGAATGAAACATGACCCAAGATGTTCTGCATGCGTTTGCAAACGGGACTTGGTTCATAGTCTCTTTTTAAAGGACATTTATGGAAGTGGATCTAACACCAATGTTAATGCCAGGGAAAACAAAGAAACAAATTTTAGCGGGTGTCTTTGATGTGGCTTGAACCAGGTTCAAATCCAGGCATCAGACTTAAATACAGAAGTCTTACCACTAGACTTCCCTTTCCACTATTACAAATGCTGTACTCTTTAGAAATTGATCACGTCAAGGAAAAGATACAGAATATCTTTTAATCTTGGGTCTTTACTCCAATTCTTTTACCAAGGTTAAGCATTATTCTGCGATATTTGTACACATTACAGCACTTCCAGGGACCAGTTTTCAAAATAGCGCGCCCTTTCCTTTGACAAAGTCCATGTGTGCTCAAACCGCACACACGCACTCCGCACACAGCGACGCACACAGACACACAACACACACAGACACACACACACAGACACACACACACATTCTTCCTGTCTAACCCTCCCACCCCACCCCCACCCCCGCCTCTAAGCAACAAACTTCTTTCACCTTGTCAGACAGGAGAGTTAAGTTGTGGACCATTTTATCCCCTTGAGCAAAGACCACTTTACCTCAAATTATTGCGTCAACCAGGGTGCAGACTACTGCAACAACTCTAGCTTAAGTCTTTCCATGTCCTTTTTTGGGCCGATGTAGATAAATGTATTTTTGAAAGTTACATGTGTAGACACAGACTGGGTAAGTGTTTGCTGGGAATGATCTCCACTAAAATGGGTAATCGAGTAAGACTGTCGGTAGTGGTGCCAGAATGATGCTATTAGTTGACATGAAAGATGACTTCGATAGTTATTTTGCTCCGTTGTCTGTGAGTGACCCTATGATTTGTGTATATTATTGCTATATACAGTGACTTACTACGTTCTATTTATGTATCCTCATTCATGTCCATCCTATCTATCTCGTACTATTTTATTGGTTTGTCTATATATTATGTATGCTATGTATATATTTATGTATTATATTATGTATTAGTCTATGTATTTTCTATGTATTGTTGATGTATTATGTATGAGATGTATGCTTATGTATGTATGAATGTGTCTATCTGTCTGTCCATTCTATCTTCTGATCTATCTTCTTATGTATATCATTTTCTGTTATCTATTATCTATTATGTAGTACTGTGTAGATGTAGTATATGTTGTATTGGTTCTGTCTATCTATCTGTCTATCTTTCTATTCTATCTATCTATGTATCTAAATATCATTCACTTATTATCTTTCCTTTTTCTTTTTGTATCTATGTATCTTTCTATCTTTTAATACATATGTATCTATATGTATATATTTTACACATATATCTATCTATGTCTATTTTTCACGATTAAACCCATCAAAGTTCAGTCAATGCCACATATAGCAACATGTGAAAAACACATGACAGGCAGGCAGACAAACAGACGCACTTGCAGTTGAACAAACTAACAACAACAGCAACAACAACAACAAAAGAAAACACTGAAACAATTCAGTGGCTAAAAGCAATTTAGCCGCTGCACTAATCAAACTAACTTTTTTTATTTCGTCACTCTCGCCTGCCTAGAATAAAACAAGGCAACTGCTGAACAGACAAGCAGCAAAAATATACAGACCGACAGACAGACAGACAGACAGACAGACAACAGACCGCGACAGACAGACAGACAGAAGAGACAGATAGGCAAACCAGCAAGCAGACAGATTAGAAGCCGTATCATTATGATCGCTAGGAGCCATCGGACACAGTCACTAAACAAGCTAAGGCTTTTGCTTCTATGAGCTGCAGGCACAATCATAAAATCGCTTGCAAAGATTTTTCTCTCTCCAGAGAACTCGCAAATTTTGTAAGCCATTGACAAGCGTTTTAGAGGGCCCTGTTTTGTATATTTATTCGTTTATTTATTAAGATTGTTAGCTTGTTGATAGCTAGCTGGTATTGTTTGTGTTATTTTTTTCCGAACCAAGTTTCACAGCTCAACGCAAAGCAAAACAGCCACGTTAATTATCTTAACATTATCACTCAGGAATATGCTGGTGGTGAGAAGATACAGATTGGTATCTAGAGTGCCCTGGCTTGGAGATGTAGGTTCGAAACTTCACTAATTGTCTGGATTTTTGTTGCTTTGCTTGCTTGTTTGTTTATTTATTTGTTTGGTTTTTTGTTTGCTTCTCAGGTTGTTTTTTGGTTGTTTATTTTCTTGTCTTATTTCGTACCCTCGGCTAGACCTCCGAAACTCACCAATGTGACATTACGTTGGAGGCAACCACTTTTGCCCACCATGAAAGTATCCGTATTTTGACTTGTAAATGGAATTATTCTGTACATGTTCGTGGTTTCGTAACCTTCAGAATGATGACAGCAATTACAGGATCTTTAACGTACTTATTAAATTTTACTGTATGTGTGTGTATATACAAAGAGCTACAAGACTGGCATGTGTGCATTTAAAGCTACCCGGGATATCGTAAAAATCCCCACATTTAACTTGCCAGATGCTGACTTGATTTGAACCCACAACTTCATGAATTTGAAGTTGGAAGGTCTTAACCGCTCGGTTGTAGCGTCGGTCAAAATGTCTATCCGAGATAGCTAGCAATCTGGTTTTTTTTCCGTTTATATTTTCTTGGAAATAGTTTGGATAATACTATTTTCGTTCTTTGTCTACAACTACAACGGTTCAGCAATGGTGAGAGTTAGTGTGTATTCGATCATTATATTTTTTATTCATCGTTACGCAAGACACTTTTCAACCTAAGGGATAGATGATATAATGAAATAGAAATATCGAATTCTTAATATGTTTACCTCTTTACATTTTGCCCAAACGAATGCTTTTTCAGTTATTGATATTGGCAAGGTGCCAAAGCCGAGTGAGATATCTTGTTACGTTTGAAATGGTATGTATAAAAAAAAATGTTCTCAGCTGTGATAAGCTCTTAGCTTTGAATGAAAAAAAGCACATGATTGCTCATTCTGTTATCCTCGATATAAAAGAATAAATAAATAAAAATAGATAAATAGACAAATAAAGATAAATTAAAACTGGAGTATGAACGCATATATGGTGAGGTACTTGAAGACAGCGACAGCGCAAACTTTCTCCCCCTGTGTGTACTTTCTATTGGTTTCCTGTAATAACGTGATACTCGAAGTCACCCATTCAGGCAACCCTTCACCCCAAATTGTGTGTGTGTGTGTGTGTGTGTGTGGTGTGTGTGTGTGTGTGTGTGTGTGTGTGTGTTGTGTGTGTGTGTGTGTGTGTGTGTGTGTGTGTGTGTGTGTGTGTGTGTGTGTGTGTGTGTGTGTGTGTGTGTTGTGTGTGTGTTGTGTGTGTGTGTGTGTGTGTGTGTGTGTGTGTGTATAAGTAGTGTGTTTGTTTGTGTTGTTCATGTGTGTTATGTGTAGATGTGATTTGATTTTGTGTGTAGTGTGTGTGGTGTGTGTCGTGTGTGTGTGTGTGTTATGGTGTGTTATGTGTGTGTTATGTGTGTGTATGTGTGTGTGTTGTGTGTGTATTTGTGTGTCAGTCAGTGTATTTTTTTTCGTGTGTACATGAATAGCATTGATTTGTTTTCTCAGCTCTGGTGTGTGTGCGTGTGTGTGTGTGTGTGTATACGCGCATGCGTGCGTGCATGTGAGAGTGCATATGTTAGTGAATGAGTGTGTGTGTGTGTGTGTGTGTGTGGTGTGTGTTGTGCGTAGGGGGACCTGCCATGGGACCTGCCATTAATCAGAGTGTATACATGAGATTAATGATGATTTATCTTATTTGAGATCATTCAGTATAGTCTGTTGCATTGCATTAAACATTTGCTATATTTAGACGCAGTTTTTGTCAAAATGTATTTTCCAGCAAACTATCGATAAATTGTTTATCTTTTCAACCAGAAATCACAGAAAGAGGCCAACAGATTTTCTTTCAGTGATCACATTAATACAGGACATACGCTTATTAATATCTGGCATCTTCCCGCCAAGGTGGCTGTGTGGAGAGTGTCTGGCATTGGCTAACAAAATCTGCTGTGTTTTATCAATAGACAAAACTGACGTTACGTCTGGCACAGGCAGGAAGCAAGCTAAATGAAACAAGATGGATAAGAAACCATCTTGCTGCACATAGAAAATGGGACAGTGAAATAACCTATTTGAAACTTGGCTTATCGGGATTGCCTTCTTGAATCAATCTCCGTGAATTGTATAAGATATGAGTTTGTCTACAAATTTTGTGAATTTCTTTTTCTCTATTGATAGTTTAGCTACGTGATTGTTTATGTCAAAATGTTGTAATTCTTGTTGTTGTTGTTGCTGCTACTGATTTTAATGTTGTTGTTGTTGTTGCTGCTGTTGCTGTTTTTAATGTTGTTGTTGCTGTTTTTCTCTTTCTCGTTCTTGTTCTTTTCTTTTCTTGTTCTTCTTCTTCTTCTTCTTCTTCTTCTTCTTCTTTTCTTCTTCTTCTTCTTCTTCTTCTTCTTTCTTCTTTGTCTTCGTTTTTTCGTCTTCATCTTCTTTCTCTTCTACTAACAGCTAGTGGTTACTGTCATTTAAGCTAAAATATGCTGCGCTGTCATTGAGCGCCTGAGAAGTCAGGCACAGGGAATCCGAATTCGACACAACAGAGATTTGTTTTAATAGTCTAAATCCTCTTAAAAAAAGACACAATGATAAAATAAAGGCAGAAAACAGACAAACAAGAAGAATGTGAATGGAAAAAAAGAAACAAGGCAGAAACAAAGAGGAGGACAGAAACTGAGAATTCCTAGCACAGAACTTCCAGTTGTTGTTGTAGTTATTGGAAGTGGCAGATGTAAACTCCTCAACAAGCGCATCGCATACCCATCCGCCCCCAAATTTTGACGAGGGATAACAATGTCAAACTTCGGATGGACTATAAACCGAGCCCCTTTGAACGCACGCAGAGCACTTCGCACACTTAAACCGTTGCTTTCGTAGAGCAGTGCCATCGTTCGAGAATCGGATAAATTAGAAAGAAACAGCAGCAACAGTTGTTTTAGACCCATCCTGCGAAGAAAAAAAACAATAATGTAGCTGTCTTGTGCGACGAGCTCTCCCGGGAGCAGCTCAAATTTCAGCAAGAAATCTGCTGTACATAGTGGTATAAAAAATTGCTAAATGAGGATATAATCCGAAATACTCCGATTAGGGACTGTGGCAGTTGGTCACCCCACTTCGGCGCCTCTGGCCAAACCAAAAGCATCACAATTCCTTGAAGCCAAGGGGACAGGCCCACCGAAGCACTAGAGTGTTGCACAAGCCCGTGCTCAAACATTCATAAAATTTTTCCAGAAGGTGGCAGGATGCTTTTTATACCGACAGGTTCCTGGCATGCATATTTTTTTAAATTATTAATAAGTTATTAAATGGTTTGTGTGATTTAATAATTATTACAGCTTTGTCGTTCCTTTTCTATACTGTAGTTTCCTTCAAATATTTTGACAGTCTCTCTCTGTCTCTGTCTCTCGTTTCTATCCTCTGTCTCCGTCTCTCTCTATCTCTGCTCTGTCTCGTCTTCTGTCGTCTCTCTCTCTCTCTCTCTCTCTCCTCTCTCTCTCTCTCTCTCTCTCTCTCTCTCTCTTCTGTCTCTGTCTTCTGTCTGTCGTCGTCGTCTGTCTTCTCTTCTGTCTTCTCTGGTCTCCTGTCTCTCTGTCTCTGTCTCTGTCTCTGCTCTGTCTCTGTCTCTGTCTCTGTCTGTCCTTCTCTCTCTCTGTCTCTGTCTGTATGTCTATCTGTCTCGTGTCTCGTCTGTCTCTTCTCTGTCTTGTCTCTGTCCTGTCTCTGTCTTCTGTCTATCCCCCCTCTCTCTCTCTGTATGTCTACTGTCTCTGTCCTCTGTCTCTTCTCTCTATGTTGTCTGCCCTGTCTTCGTCTATCCCCCTCTCTCTCTCTGTCAACAGGATTTGTTTCTAATAGTCTAAATCTCTCTTAAAGACACATACTAAAATAAAAGCAAAAACAACAACAAGAGTTGAATGGAAAAACTAACAGCGAACAAGACAAACTGGGTTCCTAGCCAACTCTCCAGTTTGTGTTCTGAATCTTTAAATCCCAGCATACTCCATGAAATACTCCGATTCGGACTTGCATTGTCTCTCCACTTCGCCTCTGCCACCAAACATCACATTCCTTCCACACTCCACGCGCTCTATCTTTCACACCTCGTGCTCAACATTCATGATTTCCAATCAGAACCTTTTTATCCGACATTCCTGGCTGCATATTCTCAAAATCTCTGAATTCTAAGTTGTGTATCTATAATTATTACGATTCGATCTCCCTAAGCTGTCTTCTCTCAATATTCAGCTCTCGTGTCTCTGCTCCCTCTTCTCTGTCTCTCTGCTCTCTCTCTCTCTCTCTCTCTCTCTCCTCTCTCTCTCTCTCTCTCTCTCTCTCTCTCTCCTCTCTCTCTCTCTCTCTCTCTCTCTTCTCTCTCTCTCTCTCTGTCCATTCCCTCTATCTGTCTTTGTCTTTAGCACGTGCCTGTGCATGAATGTTTGCTCATACAAATAGACCGGCAAATATGACGACATACAGACACACGGATAGACAGACACAGGAATTAAAGGCATACAGACAGACAAACTGCTACACTCAAACGCGCGCTCACAGACACACAGACAAATACATAAACACACACACACACGTTCACACACACAATACACACACAACACCACACACAAACACACAGAACACACACACACACACACACACACACACACACACACACACACACACACACACACACACACACACACACACACAAATACAGAGCGAACACACTCAACACTCACACACACACATACACATCACTAACAAACACAACACAAACACACAACACACACACACACACACCACCCCCCCACACCACACACACACACACACTCACACCATCACACACCCTCTCACATCTCTCCACACTACCCTACTACTACACACACATCAATCAGACAAAACTCTCTGTGGTTAGAACAATTTTCCCCACACCTACTCAAGTTTAATCCTTTCTTCCGGCATCATGCTCAAGCCATGAACTCCACCCCAGACTCACTACAGACAGACACACAACAAGACAGACAAGACAAAGCATCAT
>CM060330.1:50296811-50299311 GCA_030674155.1 Stramonita haemastoma
TCGTCTGTCTGTACTTCTGTCTCTGTCTTTGTCTTTGTCTCTGTCTTGTCTATCTGTCTCTGTCTTTGTCTCTGTCTCTGTCTCTGTCTTCTGTCTGTCTCTGTCTTGTCTGTCTTCTGTTTTCTGTGTCTACTGTCTTTCTGTCTGTCTTCTGTCTCTGTCTCTGTCTCTGTTTCTGTCTCTCTTCTCTGTCTCTTCTCTCTGTCTCTCTGTCCTGTCTGTCTGTCTCTGCTCTTCTGTCCTCTCTCTCTGTCCTCTCTTCTCTCTGTCTTCTGTCTCTCTTCTCTCTCTCTCTCTCCCTCTCGTCTCTCTGCTCTTTCCTCTCTCTGTCTCTCTCTGTCTTCTCGTCTGCTCTGTTTCTGTCGTCTTCTCTCTCTGTCTGTCTCTCTCTCTCTCTCTCTCTCTCTCTCTCTCTCTCTCTCTCTCTCTCTCTCTCTCTCTCTCTCTCTCTCTCTCTCTCTCCTCTCTCCTCTTCTCTCTCTCTCTCTCTCTCTCTCTCCTGGAGTTAACATCAGTGCTGACTCCACTGTCCCCAAATGTCCTTCGGATGAGACTTTAAACCGAAGCCCGCGTGTGCGAACGCACGCAGAACTCTTGCGCACACGTTAAATCATGTTCCGCTTTTCGTAAGAGTAGGCCATCGTGTCCCGGTGGAAACATATGACATTTGCAAAACTACATACAAACGGGGACTGGATGTAAAAAAGCACAAGGTGTTTATTCTATTATCCTCAATATAAAGAATAAATCAAATCAAATCAACATCAAATCAATCAAAATCTCTCTCTTATTATGGTGTGTGTTATATGTTTGTGTGTGTGTGTGTGTGCGTGCGCGCGCGCGTGCGCGCGCGTGTGTATGTGTGTGTGTTTCTGTGTGTGTATCTGGATATGTGTGCTCATGTTACTCGTGTGCTGGCGTACGTTGAATAATTGTAAATGCATAGAAGCATAATTTGATATAAATGAATTAATCAAATGCAGTTCACTACACTGTAGATGTTCAAACGCTTCGGTGGATGGAAGAAACCCACTACAAACTTTATCGTCCATTTACATGGGAAAATATTTACAAGAAAATAAACATACAAATCTTTTGTAGATCTTTAATAAAAGACCACATTCTTTGCAAGCCATTTCCAGCATACATATTTCACCCATACATCGTCACAGTCAGGAACCAATAGATTTTGTCTTGTGATCAAGTGACATGACAGATGATTATCGATCGCTCAATAGTCCCTTCCCACCCAGTTATCTATGGAGAGAGAGAGAGAGTCTGTCGTTGTTAATACATCTGATGTACCTCATGTGGAGACAAAGATATTATTCAGTCTGACTCAGCAACATATACACACATACAAACGTACATTCACACACATACACACACACACACAAACGCGCGCACCACACACACACACGCACACACAAACACGTACGTACGTACGTATATTTATACATGCATATATACACGGCATGCATGCATGCATGCATGCATGCATGCATGCATGCATACATACATACATATGTATGTATGTACATATGTATGTATGTATGTATGTATGCATGACATGCATGCATGCATGCATGCATGCATGCATGCAGACAGACAGACAGACAGACAGACAGAATCATACTAAAACAGACCAACAACAACACATACTAAAAACATACACACACAAACACACACACATACACACCACACAACACACACACACACACTCACACACACACACACACACACACACACACACACACACACACACACACACACACACACACACACACACACACACACACACACACACAACACACACACAGAATGAAAAATAATCAAATTCGCCAAAAGAATCTAGGTAAATATAAAAAAAAGTAAAATGAAGACGGAAAAATAATGAGCCCAAAGAAATGACAAATTTTATCTTTTTGGAAGATCAAATTGAGTTATTCCATTAGACCACGATATACAAAATAGATGGATCGAATGATACAAGTCAAGTTTGTGATTTGTTGCTACATACTATCTATTGATCTAGTCTTATTCGGATGATACTCTAAACTGAGGCCTCGTGTGCAAACGCACAGAGAACATCTTACGCACACATTAAAACCCGTTCCACCTTTCAAAAGACCAGGCCATTTTGTGCCGGTAGGAGTGAATGACAACAACAACAAAAAACAGCATGCGAACAGGCGTCGTGTTCAGACACCATCCCTGAGGATAAATCGGGGAGTTGGAGTCCCAAGGGCGGTTTAGGGCTATATGCCTATATAGCAATGTTTTGGTGGCTCCCACGAGGGCACTGGAACCATTTGTATCGACGATTGCCTTTCCAATGGACCATTCCAGCGACATGGAGTGACGAAGTGGGGGGGGAAGCTATGCTGCATGGGTAACGATTTTCCCTCCATGCTTACTTACCCAGGCTTTGCCCTCAAGAGCCTAGAGCACAACTCTATAGTCTTCAGAGACTCACGGATGCCTACAATTGATTAACAAC
>CM060330.1:50306811-50311155 GCA_030674155.1 Stramonita haemastoma
AGACGGAGAGACTGAAGGGAGAGACAGAAAAGAGACACAAAACAGAGAAAAAGAATGGATAAACAAAAGGGAAAGAGAAAATGGAGAGACAGAAGAGAGAGAAAAAATGGAGAAATAGGATGGAGACACAGAAAGGAGACACAGGGAGAAACATAAGGGAGATAAAAAAAAAAAAGGGAGAGACACAAGGGAGAGAAAAAAGGAGTGGAAAAACTGGGTTTTAATGGAAATAATTCCTCCACTTTCAGAGCAGCATCATCGATTAACAGGTTATGATTGTATGTATCTGACAACATAATTATATAAGATGGAAAAAAGTCTATGACGGGTTTGGTTGAACAAAATTGGATTAGGTTGAAATGGATGCTTCTACACTCCAAACATCTGATTATATCTTATTTTAGCTTGCATTGGCACATTATAGGTTTTTTTTAAAATTCATATCTAATATATCGAGTAACAGTACAGTATACCATTGCAGTATATTGTGCAGTGTTGGGTTGCTTTGTTATTTTCATTGCATTATAGTGATTATAGAAAAAAGTGAGAATGAATGTCAACGGAGTCCTATTTTGGTTTTAATAAAATACGGCACGGGATAGCTCAGTGGTCAGAAGTCTATGTCTCAATAGAGAATTGTGTGTCTCAAAGCTATGTGTCTCAAAACTTATGTGTCTCAAAAGTTGTGTGTCTGAAAAGTCATCTGTCTCAAAAACACTGAAACCCCGTGAAGCCTCCCACATACCACCAGGCTTGTAAATTGGATTTGGATATGTCACTGATAATATGTTGTATAATATGCAAGTCATAGCTGACCTACTATTCTTTTAAAGATGGATGGGATTCAAATATGTGCTCTAGATGCCGTGTATGTGTGTGTATGTGTGTGTGTGCGTGTGTGTGTTAAGTGTGTGCGTGTGTGTATGTGTGTGTGTATGTGTGTGTGTACGTGTGTGTATGTGTGTATGTGTGTGTGTGTGTGAGTGTACGCGTGTGTGTGAGTGTGTGTGTTTATGTGTTGTGTGTGGGGGGGGGATGTACGCCTGTGTGTGAGTGTGTGTGTGAGTGTGTGTGTGTGTGTGAGTGTGTGTGTGTCTGTGTGTGTGTGTGTGTGTGTGTGTGTGTGTGTGTGTGTGTGTGTGTGTGTGTGTGTGTGTGTGTGTGTGTGTGTGTGTAATCAAGAGACCGCGGCTTACTGTCTCATCCGGAAGATTTGCTTAAGTGTGTGAGTGTGTGTGTGTGTGTGTGTGTGAGTGTGTGTGTGTGTGTGTGTGTGTGTGTGTGTGTGTGTGTGTTGTGTGTGTGTGTGTGTGTGTGTGTGTGTGTGTGTGTGTGTGTGTTTTGTTTGTGTGTGTGTGTGTGTGTAAGTGTGTGTGTACATGTGTGTGTGTGTATTTTTTTGTGTATTTGTGTTTTTGTTTTGTGTGTGTGTGTGTGTGTGTGTGTGTGTGTGTGTGTGTGTGTGTCTATGTGCGTGTTTGTGCGTGCGCATGTGTGTGTAATCAAGAGACTGCGGCTTACTGTCTCATCCGGAGGATTTGCTAGAGAATGTGTCCCGGATCAACACTAACTCCAGGGAATAAAGTCTCGCCATTGGAAGCGACCCGAATTCGTACCTCAAGAATCCCTCCCTGGTGAAGCTTCCGCTGGTCTATCCGTTAGACTCTCTCTTCCGCTAGATAAAAAAAAAGAAAAAAAGAATTAAGGACAGTATAGATTCGATTCAGATTTAAACAATAAAGTTTTCGGTGTTTAAATCGCATATACATATGCCTTTAATACAACCCCATCTGTATTGGCGAACCGTATGAAATGTTTGATGTATCTTTCAAACAAGGCATTGGTTCTGGGTTTTTTGGTTGTCTTTTTATCTGTTTTACGAATAATGCATCTTTGTAAGCTTTGGCATACTTTTTCTTTGTCGTTGATTGCCTATACAGCAAATATTACTTATCATTATCTGTCAAATTAGCAACAATACATTGCACTGCCTTTAAGCGTCTGACAAATCAAGCCCAGTGCATCTGACTTAGACATTATACAGCATTGTTATCTTAATATAATCTGTTCTCTTAAAAAAAACAGGAAAGCCTCGTGTTGCATCATATACCACTTTAAGTGATGGCAGAATTTTTTTGCATAAAATTTGGGTGCTCTCCCCGGCCAGGGGCCACAAGAGCAGCGCCACCCATGTTTTCTGTTCCTGTCTGCAACTGTGAAAAGACAGAGAGAGACAGAGATAGAGACAGAAAGACACAGACACAGACAGAGAGACTCCATCAGGCACTACAAGTAACAAGAAGAAGAAGAAGAAGAAAGAAGAAGAAGAAGAAGAAGAAGAAGAAGAAGAAGAAGAAGAAGAAGAAGAAGAAGAAGAAGAAGAAGAAGAAGAAGAAGAAGAAGAAGAAGAAAAAAGAAGAAAAAGAAGAAGAAAAGAAGAAGAAGAAGAAGAAGAAGAAGAAGAAGAAGAAGAAGAAGAAGAAGAAGAAGAACAAGAACAAGAAGAACAAGAAGAACAAGAAGAACAAGAAGAACAAGAATACATGGAATTTATATAGCAACCAATCCAACAATCCAACCAACAGAGGTGAACAAATTTTGTTTACCTCTCTGATCGGCTTTTTCAATATAATTTTACTTGGGACAACTCTCTTGTTACCGTTGATTCTTTTCCTAGCGCTAAATGACTATGTGTAACACGCAGGACCTCTGTTTATTGACTCATCCGAAAGACTAGCACCCAGACCACCACTCATGATCTAGTGGATGGGGTAAACAGTTTTTTGTCCCAAACGAGGATTCAAACACCACACACTTGTTACCGTTGGTCCTTTTATGAGCGCTAAATGAATATGTGTAACACCCAGGACTTCTGTTTATTGACTCTTCCGAAAGACTAGCACCCAGACCACTACTCATGGTCTAACAGATAGGGTAAGCGGTTTTTGTCCCAAACGAGGATTCAAACACTACACTCTTCGAACCGCTTTCTAGGCAGGTACGTCACTTCTAGACAACTCAGCCACTGGACCAACAGGGCTGAAAACAGACAGGATGGAACTGACAGAAGAAAGAAAGGGAACAAGGCAGGAAAGGGAAGGAAGAGAGAGAGGAAAAAAAAAATGGGTAATTCCTAGCACAGAACTTCCCAGAATGTGCGGATAATTTTTAAAAACTGACAGGCCCCACGGAATTCCCATGGGAAAAATTTTTTGGTTTAATGGCACTTTTTTTCTTCTCTTGCGGGGAAGGGGCTTAAGAAGGATAAAAAATATAAGATTCTTTTTTTAAAAGCCTGGATACTGAGAAAAAAAAATAACGAAGAAAGGACAAAGATAAAGAGAGAGTAAGAGAGAGAGGGGAAAAAAGGGGAGAGAGAGAAAAAAGGGGAAAAGGAGGAGAGAGAGGGGGGAAGAGAGAAAAGAGACAGAAGACAGAGAAGAGACAGGGGGGGGCAAAAGAGACAAGAGACAGGGGAGACAGGGGAAGGAGGGGAACAAAAGAGGGGGAGAGAGAAAAGGAGAGAGAGGGGAGGGGAGAAAAGGAGAGAGAGAGGGAAAAGGAAGAGAGAGAGGAGAGAGAGTAACAATTTAAAACCAACAACTAATCATTTTTTGAGTATTTATTTTTCCCAAACAGTGTTCTGTCAATACAAATCCCCAAATTCCCCAAACCCAACAACAACAACAAGAGCCAACATAAAACAACAACATTGAAAATCAACTGTCCCCGATATCTTAAAACATAAACAAAACAGGTTTTTTTTTTTTTAAATGTGAAAAACAAAACAAAAACAAAAAAAAACCCGGCCCCCGACACGGGCTTTTTAAAGCTCTCCCTTGGGTTGTCTCAGTAATAAAAAATTTCTACAAGGAGAAAAAAAAGGGAAAAAAATTTTTCACGAAAAAAGAATATGAATGTAAATACACCAAGGGTTTTTTTTTTTTCGGAAAAAACACTTTTTCCCCTAAATTTGTTTGCTCGAAGTTTGTACGCTTGTTTCTTTTTTTTTTTGTTTGTTTTTTTTTTTTTTCAAGTGTTTCGGGAACTGTGTAATCAATAACTCTTGTTTTTTTTTGTTTGATTTTTGGCAGTAATGGTTTTTTTTTTGACATTGGGGTTGGGGTCCCTTTTTTCCCAGCACAATTTGTATCTAATAAGGGGGCCTTTATGTTGCAGTTTTTTGTTGTTGTTTTTTTTTAATCGTTTTGAAAGTGTCCCCTTTTTTTTTTTCCCCTTTTTTTTTTTTGTGTACTGTTTTTTTTTATTCTTTTCAAACCAAATTTTTTTCATTATTTTTTTGTAATACAGCCCGTTGTTGTTTTTTTTTCCCTTTAAGATTGT
>CM060330.1:50311255-50316255 GCA_030674155.1 Stramonita haemastoma
CCCCGCGCGCGCAAGAGCGCAAGCGTGTGTGTAAAGACACCCTAAAGCTATGAATGGAAGAAAAGCAATTTCCTTGAATAGGGAAGAGAGGAGGGAAAGAAGCCATAAAATCTGTGTATGTATCAGCGATAAGGGACCCAGACCACTTCCACAGTACAGACTACCATCCGTAAACAGACAGCCAGTCTGCTTGCCAGACAGACAAACAGACATACATTCAGGGATATGAGGAAACAGAGTCAGAAAACCAAACACGATTAGACTGACAAAGCTTAAAAAATGACACATAAGCATGCACGTACGTACATACGCATGCACGTACGCACACACGCACGCACACACATACACTCACACACATCCCACCACGCATGCACGCACACAAACACACACACACCGTGTGAGTGTAATGTGTATGAATCTCTGTCTGTCTGTCTGTCTGTCTGTCTGTCTGTCTGTCTGTCTGTCTGTCCTGTCTGTCTGTCTGTCTGTCGTTTGTTTTGTTTGTTTGTTTTGTATGTATGCTTGTATGCGTGTATGTTTGTATGTATGTGCGCATGCATGTATATACGTATGCATGTTTTGAAATTAAGCCACAATATCTATTGATCCTGTTAATGACACTTTACTTCGTAGGCAGTTTCACCAACGCAATAGAAATCGAGGTTTGTGTTCTGAATACTGAACATTCAATCCAAATATTATTCCCATAATAAAACGTATACTAAAATGTTAATTTTCGCAAAAAAGTTACAAAACAAAACAAAAAACGAACGGAAAACACAACACAATCTGACCAACACACAAAAGAGACACATTAATAATTCTGCAAGTTCCTGCCCCTGTTTCTTTCGCTTTGTGAAATTCCTTGTCATTATAACTACCCAGATTTCCGAAACGGCTGGCAGCTAAATTGCCCAGACAATGAACCAATCTCCAGAAAGTGAAAGAAAAAAAAAAATAGAGACAAAAAAATGAAGAATTCTGTGGAAGAAAACTGTACCATTCCGAAGACAACATTCGTTGACTGGTTTAAAAGCGTGGAGAGGAAATGTGCTATCATTCTGTCATTTGGCAATTGAACGAAAGAGTAAATGCTGCTGTTGTTGATGATGGCAGTTTCGTTGGCGATGTTGTTGTTGTTGTTGTCTGTATTGTTGTTGATGTTGTTGTTTTTGTTGTTGAAGAGGTAACAATGTGTAGCTGCATTTGTTGGATAAAGCTTCCATTTTAAAAGGTTTTATTTTTATTTGGTTTGCTTTTTTGTTGTTGATAGACATGCTATTTATAGTTCTCTTAGGCTTTAGGAGCTTTGATATTGCGTTTCGACTTTGATTTCTAAATTCGTTTCTTTATTTTCTGTTCTTTTTGGTATATGTTAATGTTGTTTGTTAATGTTTGTTGTTGTTCTCGTGTGTGTGTGTATGCGCGCGTGTCTGTCCGCTCTCGCGCGCGTGTTTGTGTGTATGTGTGTTAGTAATAGCTAACCGAAGGATAGGCAGACTTACATGTAGAACAAGACAGCCTAAACGTAAACGAAATGGGAAAAAAATCTGTTTCCTTTTTTTTTTCTTTTTTGCTATATCAGAGAGGCAAGACAAACTCCCATAAATAAGTTGATGTATTATCTATAACAGTTACGACCTTGTCAGCAGTCTCAAGGGAAGTGGGAAAGAAGAAAACAAAATGTCAATCAGATAAACCCAGGCAATATGACAGTCACACGCATACCCAGAGAAAATGGGTGGGGAAGAGAAACAGAGAGACAGAGACAGAGACAGAGACAGGAGAGAATTGAGAGAGAGAGAGAGAGATTGAGAGAGAGAGAAAAGAGAGAGACACAGAGAGAGACAGAGAGAGAGATAGAGAGAGAGATTGAGAGAGAGAGAGATTGAGAGAGAGAGAGAGCTAGAGAGAGAGAGAGATAGATTGAGAGAGAGAGAGAGAAGAGAGAGAGAGAGGGAGAGAGAGAGAGAGAGGAGAGAGAGAAGAGATTGAGAGAGAGAGAGGAGAGAGAGAGAGGGAGAGAGAGAGAGAGAGAAGAGAGGAGAGAGAGAGAGAGAGAGAGGAGAGAGAGAGAGAGAGAGAGAGAGAGAATCAGCCATCCAACTCAATCGACAGACGGAACAATAACGCAGAAGACAATGACAATTATGTCAGTTCAAGATATAAGCATGCAAGCCTACACACATACAACGCACAAACAAGCATAAACACACGCACGTACACACAAACACGTATGCATGAACACGCGCGTCGCACAACCACATACGCTCACATAAACGCAACGCACACACAACACACATACGCACACACAGACACACACACATGCACACAGACACACACACACGCATGAAAGCAACACACACACACCCCACACACACACACACACACACACACACACACACACACACCCCACACACACACACACACACACACACACACACACACACACACCACACACACAATTTAATACTAGTATTCGACTCCCTCAACCACGAAAGACCTTCGAATGGGAGTATTTTAAAAAATGTTCCGTGTGTAAACGTGCACAGGGAAAAGCATCTTGCACCACGCTAGATAATAGTAGCAGTAGGCACCCATCAGTCTCGGAAGACTATGGAGTTGCGCTCTAGTCTTTAGAGCGCAAAGCCTGAGTAAGTAAATATGGAGGGCAAACTGTTACACATACAACAGACCCCCCCCCCCCCCCCTCTCCACGCCACTGGAAAAGATCCATTGGAAAGGCAATGACCGTTTACGAATGGTTCCAGTACCGTCGCATACAGCCCCGAGCCGCCCTGGGACTCCAACGGCTCGGGTGCTGTATATGGCAATGTTCTGGTGGCTCCTGCCACGGTACTGGAACCATTCGTATCGGCGACTGCCTTTCCAATGGATCATTCCAGTGACGTGGAGAAGGGGGGGGGGGTCTGCTGCATGGGTAAAGCTTGCCCTGTATACTTACCCAGACTTTGCGCTCTAAAGACTAGAGTACAACTCTGTAGTCTTCCGAGATGATGGGTGCCTACTACTACTACTACTACTACTACTACTACTACTACTACTACTACTACCTACACTACTACTACTACTACTACTACTACTGCTGCTGCTGCTGCTGCTGTTCTTGCTGCTGCTGTTCTTGCTGCTGCTGCTTTTGCTGTTCTTGCTGCTGCTGCTTTTGCTGTTCTTACCGCTGCTGTTCTTGCTGTTCCTGTTCTTACTGCTGCTGCTTTTGCTGTTCTTACCGCTGCTGTTCTTGCTGCTGCTGTTCTTGCTGCTGCTCTTCTTGCTTTTGCTGTTCTTGCTGTTGCTTTTCTTGCTGCTGCTGTTGCTTTTGCTGTTCTTGCTGCTGCTGTTCTTGCTTTTGCTGTTCTTGCTGCTGCTGTTCTTGCTTTTGTTGTTCTTGCTGCTGCTGTTCTTGCTGCTGTTGTTCTTGCTGCTGCTGTTGCTTTTGCTGTTCTTGCTGCTGCTGTTCTTGCTGTTCCTGTTCTTACTGCTGCTGCCGTTATTGCTACTTCTGCTGCCTTACTGTTAGCTGGTGAGGGTGAAAGGATGGCTCGTGTGATACTGATTTCCAGACAGTAAACAACTTAGGACACTTTGGCTTCATCGCCTTTAGGGAGGAGGGACCACAGGCAGAGGTGAAGTCAACAGCTGTACCAACAACGTCAATATAGCTAGCAATGTAATTTAAAGATCAGGGACACTAGTCGATACTACTAGATACTACTGGGGCGGGATAGCTCAGTGGTCAGAGCACTCGCTTTCCCCCAGTCAGCGTCGAGCGTGGTTATCAGTTGGATGGGTGACCGTTTGCGTCCTTTGGCTTCAGTACAGTCCCCCAGTTCACCTAGCTGTAGATGGGTGCCTACCCTCTTTAGGGTCAGGGAAGATTAGACAGCGAGGGAAAGGAGATGGGCACCGCCCTCAATATGCTGGCCCCTAGAGAAGCTGAGGTCTCTGATGTCTTGCTCCCCTACGACCGCCTAGGTTATGGGACAACTTTACCGTTACCCTAATAGTCGTAGGACAAAAAGAAGAGTAATGCGTGCAGTGATTCTTCTCATCTGTCTATGCACAAGTGATGCTATAAGAGCATTTTTGGTACTTCCTATAGGTAGTTAGTGTAGTGTAGTGTAGTGTAGTGTAGTGTAGTGTATAGTGTAGTGTAGTGTAGTGTAGTGTAGTGTAGTGTAGTGTAGTGTAGTGGTGCAGTGTGGTGCGGTTGTGGTGGCGGTGTGTGGTGTGGTGTGGTGTGGTCTGGTGTGGTCTGGTGTGGTGTGGTGTTAGTGTGATGTGGTGAGGTGGTGTAGTGTAGTGTAGTTTAATGTAGTGCAGTGTAATGTAGTGTAGTGCAGGTTGGTGTAGTATAATGTCGTGTAGTGCATTGTAATGTAGTTTAACGTAGATATGTGTTATTTAGCCTAGTTTGGTAGAATGCATTGGTTTCCTCCTCATGGTGTGTCTCTTGGGCAGTGTCGCATGGCGGAGCCCATTCCTCTCCATGCCAGGCCTCAGCCGATGTCCTCCATCAAGGTGGCTCGCCTTGGCCTCGAACACAGCCTTTGAGTTCCAGGGAACTTCATCTGCCTTGGCCAGTAACTTGCAACATGGAAGTTATAGCCTACGCCCAGTGATTCAGTGTTTAACATCGCCCCCTCACATGGTTTAGCACGCCTGCTGAGGCAAGGGTCCCGGGGTGTGGCACTTGGACCAACACATGAGAGATGTAGGGGATGGATGAGGACCAGAGGAAACGATGGGAAGACAACATCAGAGAGTGGACAGGCCTTGGGTGGAACGATCTGTTACGGAGGGCGGAGGACCGTGGGGAGTGGAGGAAGCTGGGTGCAGAATCTTCAGTTGTGACCCCACGGTCCACGGGACTACGAGACAGGTGAAGGTGAAGGCGAAGGTGCAATACAATGCAATGCAGTGAAGTGAAGTGAAGTACAGTGCAATGTAAGGCAGTGTAGTTCAGTGTGGTTTAGTGTAGT
>CM060330.1:50321255-50326255 GCA_030674155.1 Stramonita haemastoma
TTGTTACAGTTTCTGCATGCCATTAATTGAGTTGGAAAAAAAATTGGTTTCTAGTGTCGGAGAGTAGGGAAGAAAAACGCACTTAAATGAGGTTTTCCCTACGTTGATGGAATGTTTTCAAACCAGTTAGCCTAGTGCACCCAGAGAGAGAATGAGAGGGAGGGAGGGAGGGAGGGAGAGAGAGAGAGAGAGAGAGAGAGAGAGAGAGAGGAGAGAGAGAGAAGAGAGAGAGAGAGAGAGAGAGAGAGAGAGAGGAGAGAGAGAGAGAGAGAGAAGAGAGAGAGAGGAGAGAGAGAGATCTCTTTTAGCCCAAGCGCTCTCTAATTAACAGCTTGTTTACTCTGCAATTCCTTGCCCTTCGTCAGGTTTTCCTCTCTCTCTCTCTCTCTCTCTCTCTCTCTCTCTCTCTCTCTCTCTCTCTCTCTCTCTCTCTCTCTCTCTCTCTCTCTCTCTCTCCTCTCTCTCTCTCTCTCTCTCTCTCTCTTTTCTTTTCGAACTGTGAATTACAGTGACCATCTTAGACACGTGAGTCTCTTTAGTCTGTTTAAACAAATTATAATGATGCAGGTTTAGTTAGTGCTGCTGTTTAAACAACAAGAGTGGTTTATGAAATGCTTTTGAGTTTTATGTTGAGTTGCTGTTGTTGTTTTTCTCTTTGTTTGTTTTGTTGTTTGTTTGTGTTGTGTGTTGTGTGTGTGTGTGTGTGTGTGTGTGTGTGTGTGTGTGTGTGTGTGTGTGTGTGTGTGTGTGTGTGTGTGTGTGTGTGTGTGTTGATGTGTGTAGTGTGTGTGTGTTGTTGTGGTGTGTCTCTGTGAGTGTTTAGCGATTTTTTTTTTCTGGTTAGCTACCTATTATTCTCACGCTTACGTCCCGCAGATGGGACTATAAACCAAGGCCTCGTTGTGTGAACGCATACCGAAAATGTTCCAAACGTATTGAAATTTAAACATCAATTAAACTTATCACCTCCCTATAAATTTTTATTAAAATCATTTGGGATAGTGAAATACACCCACCAAAACATAATTATACAAGTGAAAACAAAATTAAACAATTACTTTTTTGCCTGGGCAGTGTTTTGGTAAAAATTTCCTAGACTAGCAAGTATGTATGCTGGGCAATCTGCCACCTTTTTAGAAGACCCCCTCCCCTCTCCACGTCAATGGAATGGTCCATTGGAAAGACGAATACACCAATACGAATTATTCAAGTGCCGTCGCATGAGCCACCAGAAGGTTGCTATATAAAGCCCCGAACCGCTCCGGGGACTGCAGCTTTCCGATTATTTCCTCAGGGATGGTGTCTAAACACGACACCTGTGTGCATGCTGTCTTTTATTTTCTTGTCATAAGCTCCTACCTGCACACAATGGCCTGCTCTTCTAAAATGCGGAACGGGTTTTTAGCGTGTGGGTTCGTTCGCACACGGGGCCGTGTTTATAGTCTCATGCGAATGAAATGCAGTTACACCTTTCTGGTAGCTAGGGACATGGCACATACCTAGAAAAGTGCTGATAGAAGAGTATGTGGTCCCCAGTGTTTACCTTATTTCACAGCTTGCTGCAAGAAGACAGACAGAGAATAAAGGAAATGAGGCAACGAAACCAAATGACAAAACAAACAAAAAACATACTAAAAGGAACAAAAACAAACAACACAAGAATGAAGACAAAATAAAAGGGGAAAAATTAACAAAAAAAGACAGGGAAGGCAGGCAGACAAAAAAAGTACAAACGCAAGAAAAAGTTGAAGAACAAGAACAAGAAGAGTGTAAACAAAAAAGTATAGAGAATAAAAAAGAAACCGAATGCCCAAAGAGAGAAAATAAAATAAAGAGAAAAAGACAGACATACAGAGACAAAACAGGAACAGAGAGATAGACACATGTAACACAGACGCAGACAGACAGATAGACCAGCTGACAGTCGCTTATATACATACATGCATACCTACATACATATATACAGGCACACGCACACACACATGCATATATGCACACATACATGTACGCGTGCATGCACATGCATGCACGCAGGCACACACACATATATATATACACGCGCATATACACATACACGCACAAAACACAATCACACACACACACACACACACACACACAACACACACACACACACACACACACACACACACACACACACACACACACACACACACACACACACACACACACACACACACACACACACCTTGCAAACATAATCACAAGACCATAAAATCGCACGGCTTTGTTGCTGTTATTTTCGATTGCTCTATTCGCCTGCTATGCTCGGCTGACCCAGCAAAGAAAAAAAAAAAGATGTACGATTCAGTAGCCGCAGATGCAAACAAAATCAACACAGCCAGAGGCTTACCCCCAAATTACGGTGCATTTAAACGAAGGGCCCTCTCAGGGTGGCAAGTGAAGCCAAGTGTAGCCAAGTGTAGCCAACTGTAACATGCGTCAACATTTCAAGACCCTTGAGGAGCCAAGTCTACTGGCCAGACCATCACTGATTGGCCTATAGCAAGCTACAGCCCACAGATAGTCACTGCAAACGCACATGCCCAGAAAACTGCTGATAGAAGACTATGTGGTCACCAGTGTTTACTCGGATTCACAGGTTGCTGCAGGAAGACAGAATAAAAAGAATAAAGGAAATAAGGCAACAAAACAAGAAAAAAAAATAAATAAAATCCAAACTAAACAACCCCAAATGGTACACACAGAAAAGAAACAATTACAAACACAACATAGAGGCAGATAAAACAAATGTAGAAAACCATAAGAAAACTCTCTCTCTCTCTCCATAAATCTCTCTCTCTCTCTCCTCTCCTCTCTCTCTTCTCTCTCTCTCTCTCTCTTCTCCTCTCTCTCTCTCTCTCTCTCTCTCTCTCTTCTCTCTCTCCTCTTCTCTCTCTCTCTCTTCTCTCTCTCCTCTCTCCTCTCTTCTCTCTGTGTCTCTCTCTCTGTCTCTGTCTCTCTGACGGATAGCCTGGTGGTCAGAACATTGCGCTGGCAATTTGAAGACCCAGGTTCGAGTCCGGTCGATGAGATTTTTCTCCTGGAGTTAACATCAGTGCTGACTCCACTCTCCCCAAACGTCCTTCGGATGAGACTTTAAACCGAAGCCCCGTGTGCGAACGCACACAGAACATCTTGCGCACACGTTAAATCCTGTTCCGCTTTTCGTAAGAGTAGGCCATCGTGTGCTGGTGGGAACAGATGACATTTACAAAACAGCATACACACGGGGACTGGATGTAAAAAAGCACAAGAGTGCTTATTTCATTATCCTCGATATGAAAGAATAAATCAAATCAAATCAAATCAAATCAAATCAAATCTCTCTCTCTCTCTCTCTCTCTCTCTCTCTTCTCTCTCTCTCTCTCTCTCTCTCTCTCTCTCTCTCTCTCTCTCTCTCTCTCTCTCTCTCTCTCTCTCCACACACACACACACACACACACACGCATGCACGCACGCACGCACGCACGCACGCACGCACGCACACACACACACACACACAAATGAACACGTTACCAAAATATGGGTGGTCTTGAAATGTTGACGCACATTATTCTAGGTACACTTCACATGGCTTCACTTTCCACCATCATTCAAGAGGGTCCTTGTTTAAGGTGCACAGTAATTTTGGGGGTAAGTGTGTGGCTGTGTTGATTTTGTTTCCAACAGCTTGCGGCGACTGAATCGTACATCTTCTTCTCGCTGGGTCAGCCGAGCATAGCTGGCAAATAGAGCAATCGAAAATAACAGCAACAATGCAATGTGATTTCATGGTCTTCTTGTCATTATGTTCGCTAGGTGTCTGTAACGTCTGGTGTGTGTGTGTGTGTGTGTGTGTGTGTGTGTGTGTGTGTGTGTGTGTGTGTGTGTGTGTGTGTGTGTGTGTGTGTGTATTGGTAGGTGTGGGTGTGGGTATGGGTGTAGGTGTGTATGTAGGTACAGGTGTTTGTCTGTCGGTGGGTGGGGGATAGGGGTATAAAGTGTGGGTGTGTGTGTGTGTGTGTGTCAGGGGGCGGGGGTGGGGCAGGTGTTTATATACACATCAGTGTGTGTATGTGTGTGTAAGCGCGCGCGCATGCGCATGCGCGTGTGTGTGTATGTGTGTATTTGAGTGTGTGTGTGTGTGTGTGTGTGTGTATGTGTATGTGTATGTGCTTGTGTGTTTGTGCTTTCATGCCATTTCATAGCCTATATGGTTGTTTAGGATGAAAGAGTCAGAGACCTGTTTCTCTGGGGACCAGCATATTGATGGAGGCTTTCTTCTCTTCTCCCTCGCTGCGTTGACCATTGAGCTTTCCCTTTAATGTATGCATATATACATAAACATGCAGTCAGATACACGTGCACGCGACATGTTTTGTGTGTGCTCGTACATACCATTTGCCAGAGTGTGTACGAGTTATTACGCGTGCTCGTGCTCACACGCACATATGCATACATGCGTGAGTGTGTACGCAAGTCTGTTTGTCACATGTGTCATTATTGTCTGGTACCCTAAAGCACATTAGAATCAACTCTGGCACCATGTTTTCTTGGAGACGGACATTCCGGTCACTAATTGTTATTGTAGACGTTTTTATTTGTTTTATATCTTCTGTTTCTATGTATTTCACTGACACTGGACCTTCTCTAGCTCTAAACTTGATGAAGACTCAGGTCTGAAGGGGTTTGGGGTTGTTTTGAATTGATTTTAGGTTACTAAGCAAAAGAACAGAGAGAGAGAGAGAGAAAGAAAGAGAAAGAGAGACAGAGAGACAGAGACAGAGAGACAGAGAGAGACAGAGAGAGACAGAGAGAGAGAGAGGAGAGAGAGACAGAGACAGAGAGAGAGACACAGAGAGAGAGAGAGACAGAGACAGAGAATTGGGGAGAGAGACTTCTTCACTCCATTCCCACTCTCTTCGTCTACAACTTTCCTTTTCGCTTCCCTCTATCATATTCATTTCTTCTATTCCTCTTCCACTCCCTCCACTCCACTC
>CM060330.1:50333755-50336255 GCA_030674155.1 Stramonita haemastoma
AAGGAAAAGAATTACAAAGGATATAGAGAATCGCAGAAAAAAGGAAAATTTGCAAAGAAGAAGAATTGCAAAGAAGAAAAAGGAGAAAGAGAAGGTCCATGAGAAGAAGAATATAGAGAACAGCATTGTGAACAAAGTGAAAAGGTAAAGGTGTCACATAACCTATATGGTTGTAGGGGAGCGAGGCTTCAGAGACCTCAGCTTCTCTAGGGGCCAGTATGTTGAGGGTGGCGCCCATCTCCTCTCCCTCACTGCTTTACCTTCCCTGACCCTAAAGAGGGTAAGCACCTATTTACAGCTTGGTGACTTTGGGCATTGTACTGAAACCAAAATCACAAACGGTCACCCATCCACTTGATAACCAAGCTTGATGCTGCTTAACGTTAGCTTGCAGGAAGCGAGCGCTCTGACCACTGAGCTACCCTTGTCTCGATAAACAAGAGAAAGAGCACACAAAAAAATACAAGAATAAAAAATGAGAACAAAAGGCACAAAATGAACAAAACGAAACGGACAAAAGGTCAAGGAATAAAAGAAAAAGAAAAAAAGAAAGAGGAAGATTTAAGAAACAGGAGGAAATAATGAAGAGGAATGACGGGAGCAGAGGAAAAAGAAAGAAGAAAAATGAATCCGACACGTCAAAAATCCCTAATTTTCAACTAAATTGCATGGCTTGCCCGCCATTAGAGCGGGGTTGCCAAACCTCAGGATCTGAAAACATCCTACGGTCAGTAGTTTGAAGCCGAAAGAGAAGAAGAAGAATTGCGAAGAAGAAGAAGAATTGAGAAGAAGAAGAAGAAGACGAAGAAGACGAAGAAGACGAAGAAGAAGAAGAAGAAGAAGAAGAAGAAGAAGAAGAAGAAGAAGAAGAAGAAGAAGAAGAAGAAGAAGAAGAAGAAGAAGAAGAAGAAGAAGAAGAAGAAGAAGAAGGAAAAAAAGAAAAAAGAATTGCGAAGGAGAAGAATTAAGAAGAAGAAGAAGAAGAAGAAGAAGAAGAAGAAGAAGAAGAAGAAGAAGAAGAAGAAGAAGAAGAAGAAGAAGAAGAAGAAGAAGAAGAAGAAGAAGAAGAAGAAGAAGAAGAAGAAGAAGAAGAAGAAGAAGAAGAAGAAAGAAGAATGCGACGAAGAAGACGAAGAAGAAGAAGAAGAAGAAGAAGAAGAAGAAGAGAAGAAGAAAGAAGAAGAAGAAGAACAAGAACAAGAACAAGAACAAGAACAAGAACAAGAACAAGAACAAGAACAAGAACAAGAACAAGAAGAACAAGAACAAGAAGAACAAGAACAAGAACAAGAACAAGAAGAAAAAGAAGAAAAAGAAGAAGAATTCAAAGAAAAAGAAGGAGTACAAGATCAAAAACAGGAAGAAGGAAAAGAATAAAATCAAGAACAGGAAGAAAAATATTTTCAATACTGAAAATCCCATATTTTGAACTGAAATATTCGCGTACTCTATTTTATTTCATATGCACTTCATGACCTCAACAATAACAATACAAAACCATACGCTGTGATGTAATAAAAGATGCAAACAGAAAGAAAGAAGCGAACAAGAATGACAGAAAGAGCCCCCAAAAATAAAAAGGAGAAAAACTAGTTAGGCAGAGGAAAGGAAGAAAAAGAAAAAGAACTGAAAAAAGAGTCAAAACAGGAAGAAAAAAACTGAAAGATAAGAATAAAGAAAAAGAAAGAAAGAAAGAAAGAAAGAAAGAAAGAAAGAAAGAAAGAAAGAAAGAAAAAGAAGAAGAGAAAGAAAGAAAAAGAAAGAAACTTACAAAAGATAGAAAGACAAAAAAACATAAAATGCAACAAAAAAGTACAGATAACAGACATAAAATAGAAATAAACACAGTGAGAGACGTTAAAAGCAAGAAAGATATATAATTTTAAAAAAACAGGAAAAGAAAGAAAAGAAAAAGATAGAAAAAAGAAAAATTTCAAAAAAAATAATAAACAAAATACATAAAAACGATACATGAAGGAGGGGAAAAAAAACAGAAAATTCACCAAAAGAGAAAGAGAGAAAAAAGAGGAATAAAAAAGCACTATACCCGAGCGGACAAGAGCAGAAAACAATGAGTAGAAAGACAAGTTTATAATGATAGATATCAAACGACGGAAGCACAGAAACAGAAGAAAGGGCAGATGACACAAAAGAAAAACAAAACGATAAAAGGTTGAACAACAGGCATAAAAAAAGAGATGCCGTTCTCTCTCTTCTCTCTCTCTCTCTCTCTCTCTCTCTCTCTTCTCTCTCTCTCTCTCTCTCTCTCTCTCTCTCTCTCTCTCTCTCTCTCTCCTCTCTCTCTCTCTCTCTCTCTCTCTTCTCTCTCTCTCTCTCTCTCTCTCCTCTCTCTCTCTCTCTCTCTCTCTCTCTCTCCTCTCTCTCTCTCTCTCTCTCTCTCTTCTCTCTCTCTCTCTCCCCCTCTCTTCTCTCTCTCTCTCTCTTGTTTCTGAATGAGTGCCTTCTTTATAACCTTACCTTAATATTGTATCTCTGTCTA
>CM060330.1:50346255-50351255 GCA_030674155.1 Stramonita haemastoma
AGAAACAAACACAAAGCTAAACAACAGTGTTAGAGAATAGACTTCAAGAACGAATTTAAATGCGCAGTTATTTCAAAAATGAAAACAAAAAGAACATGCAATAAAAGAGACAAGACTTTGAAGTAATCCCCTCCTCTCCCTTCCCGAAGCAAAGACAGAAAGCCAGCACAATAAAAGAAGAGTAACACTAATGAAGACAAATGCAACACAGGATGCCTGTAGGTTACAACAAGTTGCAGATAACCTTCACCTTGAAAACACTGAGAAAGATAGATAAATAAGCAACAACAAAAATCTATGACTACGCGCATGCATAAATAAATGAACGCATGAAAGAAGATAAAACATAAAGAAAGAAAGAAAGAAAGAAAGAAAGAAAGAAAAGAAAGAAAGAAAGAAAGAAAGAAAGAAAGAAAGAAAGAAAGAAAGAAATACATAGATACATAGATACATAAATACATAAATTAACAACTAAATACATTAACAAAAGAATATATGAATAAGCAATTACATTAATAAATAAATAAAACTAGATAGTGAATGCAAAGATGAAAGTACACAGACGAACTAATAATTATTACAAACAGAAAACTGTTCTCTTTATTTCTAGGCTAAAGTTCTAAAGTTTACCAATAGTAATGTAGTTTTGTGTATTTAACAGTTTACACACCACGATGATAGCTAGTAGCATACATATATCACTATAAACATGAGATATAAATAAGCATGGTAAATGAAGTAAAAAGAAAACATTTAAATGTCCTGACTGAAATAATTCATTACTGGTAGGCAAAAACGGTCACATACATACAATCTCACTATTTTTGTAAATCTTGTACCAAACAGGAAGTACAGGAACTTACACATGAATTACAGAGGTATAAATGGGACATCATAGGGCTTGCGGAAGTCAGATGGATTGGCTTCGGAGAAACAACCACGCAAGACGGCCACAAAATATGGTACAGCGGAGAAGAGAAACTACATCAACATGGAGTAGGCTTTATTGTCAGGAAAGAGATTGTGTCAAGCATCATCAGCTGCACACCAGTATCCAGCAGACTCATCTCAATCAGAGTTTCTGCAAAACCCCAGAATCTCACCATCATCCAAGTGTATGCTCCAACATCTGACTACGATGATGACCAGATAGAAGAATTCTATGAAGAACTTGAAAACGTCATCTCCAAAACGCCCCAAAAAAGACATCCTTATTGAGGAAGGCGACTGGAATGCTAAGGTGGGACCTGATGCCTATGACACCTGGGCAGGAACCACAGGACGATTTGGACTGGGAGAAACAAATGACAGAGGACAGCGGCTGCTGGAATTCGCAAAGAAGCACAAACTAACTTTGGCTAACACACTCCACCCTCACAAGCCATCCAGAACATCAACCTGGCACTCACCAAATGGTCTGATTCATAATCAAATTGATTACATTCTGTCACCCCAAAGATTCAAATCCAGCATAAACAAGGCAAACACAAGAACATTCCCAGGAGCTGACATTGGCAGTGACCACGACCTTGTACTTACCACCATCAGGCTGAAACTGAAAACAAAACACCAGCCAAAAAGCCCACGCATAAGATTCGACCTGGAAAAACTCAAAGACCCAACAGTGGTTGAGATCTTCCAAGCCAACATTGGAGGAAAGTTCGCCGCACTCACAGCCATCGACAATGATGTGGACACACTGGCCAACAACATCAAAGAAGTGCTAACGACAGCAGCAGAAGAAACATTAGGAAGAAGCAGAACAAAGAAACAACCCTGGACGACAAATGAGGTTCTTGACCTCTGCGACAAAAGAAGAGAACTTAAAAAACAAAAGTTCACAAGCCAAGAAGCTTACAAGAAGTACATGGATAGCCACAGAGAAGTGAGGAAAAAGATGAGAGAAGCCAAAGAAGCGTGGATAGAAGGACAATGCAACAACATCGAAGCTGGAATGGCCAAGGGAAACAGCAAAACAGCTTACGACACTTTGAAAGCACTAACGAAAACCACACAGCCTAAAGCCTCTGTTATTGAAGACAAAAGAAGGAAATCTTTTAACGGAAAACAATGCCATCCTCCAACGCTGGACAGAATACTGTGAGGGATTGTATAACTACCCACTATGCCCAGATACCAACATAGTTTCAGACAAACCCCCTGAACACCAAGATAAAGACCCACCAATACTAAGGTGTGAAGTAGATGCAGCTATTAAACAATTGAAGAAGGGGAAGTCCCCTGGAATCGATAACATCCCAGCTGAACTCATAAAAAATGGAGGGAATGAAACAGCAAGGCGATTCACAGAACTTTGCCAGAAGATCCACGATACCAAAGAATGGCCAAAAGAATGGACACAGTCTCTTGTAATACCCCTGCCAAAGAAAGGAAACCTTAAGCAATGCCAGAACTACAGAACCATCAGTCTCATAAGTCATCCTAGCAAGATCATGCTGCAGGTAGTCCTCAACAGACTGAAAAACCAAGCGGAAAAACTCCTGGCAGAAGAACAAGCGGGCTTTAGACCAAAACGCAGCACAATGGAACAAATTTTCAATCTGAGAATTATGATAGAGAAGCATCTCCAACACCAAAAAGACTTGTACCACAATTTCATAGATTTCAAAAAGGCCTTTGACAGGGTATGGCATGACGGCCTCTGGCAAGTACTCAGGCACTTCAACATTGACAGCTGCCTAATTGAAGTCATCAAGGCTCTTTACGAGAACGCAAGAAGTGCAGTTTTCATGAACAATCACGTGGGAGAGTTCTTCAAGACCACGGTTGGGGTCCGCCAGGGCTGCCTTCTCTCACCTGTACTCTTCAACCTCTTCCTCGAAAACATCATGACAGAGACACTGCAAAACCACCACACTTCCATCTCCATTGGTGGAAGACCCCTTTGCAACCTCAGATTTGCAGATGACATTGACCTCATGGGCAGCAGCAAACAAGAACTGCAAATCCTCACAGACAATTTAACAGATCGAGCGAGCGCATACGGCATGGAGGTCAGTACAGAGAAATCAAAGATCATGGTCAACAGCGTGAGTAATGACATCACGGAAATAAAGATGAATGGAGAAATACTAGAAGAGGTGAGCCAATTCAAATACTTAGGTTCCATCCTAACAAAAGATGGCACATCAAACAATGAAGTGAAAGCTCGCATTGCAACAGCAACATCTGCTCTAGTCAGACTCCAGAGGATCATCAGAAGCAACAACATCAGCTTCTGCACCAAATACCACCTTTACAAATCCCTCGTGATATCTATCCTCCTATATGGCTGTGAATCATGGACTCTGACAGCAGAGTTAGAGAGGAGAATCCAAGCATTCGAGAACAAGTGCCACAGAAGACTCCTCAGAATATCATACAAAGAACACAACACCAATAACTATGTGAAAGAAGAAATCAAAAAGCGTGTGGGCCCCCAAGAGCCTTTGCTCTCCACCATAAAGAGGAGAAAGCTGATGTGGTTTGTTCACACCACAAGACACAACACCCTAGCAAAAACCATCCTGCTAGGAACAGTCGAGGGCAAGAGAAGAAGAGGCCGCCAAAAGAAGTCATGGGTTGACAACATCAAGGACTGGACCGCCCAACCCTTGCAACACCTCCTACTAGCCACACAAGATCGTGAAGCATGGAAAAGGATCGCTGTTGCGTCTTCTCTCATGTCTCCCCTACGTCCTTTGGGACATGGGACTGAGTGAGTGAGTGAGTGAGTAGCTCTAGCCGAAGAACAAAACGTATCAAAAACGAACTTTAATGAGCATTCAACATGATGGTAATTATATGATCAGTATACGTCCATACCCGGAATCTTGGTTTATACTTTCGCCCCAAGGATTTACAACGGATTAACATGAGTATCAATGTTAAAGTCTCCAAGGGGGAGTGGATAGACCGCAGGAGGGAAGGTCGGCTGTTTTCCCCAACTCGACATATTTGTACTTGAACCTTAAACTTCAGTTACCTCAGATACCAAGAAAGAGGCTATAGCCTCCAGACTAAACCTCCCCCCCCCACCCCCCAACAACCCCCTCCCTCCCACGCTCCTTGTTTTGGAATCTCACCCAGCTAAGGCATGGGCTACATTTTTGTCCTCTGCCATAGCAATTAAAGAAAAGTACGACGTCTGGGAACTTAAATTCTGTGCTAGTGGAAACTGTGTGTCATGATAATTTAATCACCAAAGAAGAGAGAGAGAGAGAGAGAGAGAGAGAGAGAGAGAGAGAGAGAGAGAGGAGGGGGGGGGGGGGGGGGGGGGAGGGAGTCAGGCAGGCAGGCAGGCAGGCAGGCAGACAGACAGACAGACAGACAGACAGACAGACATATAGTCACAGACTTCAGAAATTCTTTATCTTTGCTAGAATTTTCCTCGATTCTATCCCTCTCTTCGTCTCTGCTTTATCGGTTCAGTCTCCCGCCTTTGTTCCAGAAATACTAAAACAAAGTATCATTCTCTACCATACCGAAGTCAGATGCACTAGGCCTGACTTGTCAGCTACTTAACGGCAATGCAACGCATGTTCGCTTGTATAGCAGACAACAATAGTTGCTGACTGAGCGTTTGACGAAATAGAATTTCCCATAGACTTCTTTTTTCCCCCTCTTACATCAGCATTGCATCAGACCCGTCTACTTGTCTGACCTAGAAGAGATGTCTGTATTGTGTCTTTTTTCTGTCTCTCTTTCTATTTTTTTCTGCAGAGGATCGAATTATCGATTCTCTCTCTCTTTCTAAACTGTTTTAAATGTACGAAATCTTAAAGAGAGGTATAAAAGCAGACAAATGCAGAAATAGAAAGAAAGAAATTTTCAAACAGACACAGACATACGGAAAAACAGACACACATACAGACACACAGACACAGACACAGACACATACACACACACACACACACACACACACACACACACACACACACACACACACACACACACACACACACACACACACACACACAAGGAATTACACACACATACAC
>CM060330.1:50381777-50386777 GCA_030674155.1 Stramonita haemastoma
TATTTAGAAAGGGCAACTCTGATTAGTAAAATACAGACAGAAAAACAAATGGAAATTATGGATGGCGTTGCTTGTGTGGCTATGTGCTTTACTCAGGTAGAGCAGCCAAACACTAAAATATCTGCCGTGACTTAAAGTGGGGTATAAATGCAAGAAAATGCAGTGCGTACTTTTATGTGCACTTCTTCGGCCATTTTTAATGCTGTTTATTCTCATTGGGGTATCACTAGTAGAAAAAAGCAAAAGCAAAAAAAGCCAACCCAATATCTGTATAAGCATGTATGATTTCAAAAGCAAATTCTATGAAATTTGTATATATATATATATATATATATATATATATATATATATATTATATATATATATATATATATATATAATATATATATATATATATATATTCTCTTTCATCATTAGAAGATTGCTTTCAGAGATATGAAAAAAGAAAAAAAAACAATTATAGCCTAAAATGTCAAATTGTGGTGACAGCATTGTAGGGCCTTTCGCAGTAAAGACCATTTGATTTTCCCAACCTGACTCGAGTTTCGACTCCTGGATGAGCCATCATCAGAGGTATCAGTGGTAGTTTTGCTTTACCATCCCTCGTACCTTATGGGGGAAAATTTTACTTCTCGAAATTAAAGGTGGTTTTGCTCACACATACCCCCTTTTTTCACTATAAAATCGACAAGAACAAAAAAAATAACGATTTTATAGGTCATTGTTTTCTCACAAATGTAAAGATATAAACTATTTTCAATAAAATATTGACATTGACTTCTTCTGCAGAAACACAATCATGGAGACGACAGCAAAAACGTGCAAAATCTATGTTAGACACAGAAACCCCCAAGAGCTAGAGACAAAGAGGAGAGAAACTAAGGTTTCTGCTCGGATTACACCGTGTTAACATCGTTGAAATTCTTTGTCAACATAAACAGCTAATTTCACGATTCTGCTGGCAGCTCAAGCAGCCATAGAGTAAAGTGATTCATTGAAACAGGAAGGAAAAACAGAAAAGCAAATGGGTGGTGGGTTAAATAATATGTCGTTAACCTTTTAGTTAGGAACGCTGTGGGTTGAATAATTACTTCATTGCAAAATTTGCAAGCTCAGGAGAAGACCAGTAACTGCGCATCCCATTTTGTAGGGAAGTGCAGAGAAGAGAAGATAATACAATGGTTACTTTTGTTCTCATATATATATATATATATATATATATATATATATATATATATATATATATATATATATATATATATATATATATGTATCTATATATATATGTGTAGATATATAGATATATAGAGATAGATAGATATATAGATAGATAGATAGATAGATAGATAGATAGATAGATAGATAGATAGATATAGATATAGATATAGATATAGATAGATAGATAGATAGATAGATAGATAGATAGATAGATAGATAGATAGATAGGTAGGTAGGTAGGTAGGTAGGTAGGTAGGTAGGTAGGTAGGTAGGTAGGTAGGTAGGTAGGTAGGTAGATAGATAGATAGATAGATAGATAGATAGATAGATAGATAGATAGATATAGATAGATAGATAGAGAGAGAGAGAGAGAGATATATATAGATAGATATATATATATATATTATATATATATATATATATATATATATATATATTATATATATATATATATATATGACACAACAGGCCGAGTTAAGGGGAAACCTAATCATACCTATTTATTAATTTATTCATTAATTCTTTTATTTCGAGACAATGCAACAGGCACTCCTGCTTTTTGACATCTAATCTCTGTGTGCATGCAGCTTTGTAAATTGTGTCATCTGTTCTCACTGGCACACAATAGCCTATTCTTTCAGAAGGTGGAACATGTTTTAACGATGTAGATAGAAAGAGCCAAGTCGACCGTAACAAATTCAAACAGTCCGATGCAACAACTAGTACTTAGTAAATAATAGCCAACATCATTAACAATTATGCACTGTACTTATCTACACTCCACAATCACCACAATAAATAACTCCGCACTATGCACGCAAACAAACCTAACTGCATCTAGTCTCCATCTACATTAATCAAAGTATTTAGCCTAACATTAAAAAACAGACAGTGCACTAATAAATTACCCACCTCGTACCGTTCTATGCTCATGTGTTTCTGATGAAAATGCCTTTTTCAACATTTAACGAAAAACGTCTAAATGACTCAACCATAGAGACTTCGATTTGTTGAGAAAAGAGGAAAACGGGGAGGAGTGGGGAAGGGGAGCGTATAGGGGATAAGGGTGGGGTGGGGGGCTGGTAGGGGGATGAAAGTGGGAGGGGGTGATGGATGTTGATTCGGTATTTATAGTTGGTAATAAATAAGTTTAAATCGAGGAAACACAAGTAGTTTGAAGGTAACGGGCCATCAATCTGTCATCTGATGCATGTGCTGATGTTAACGAGAAAAGTTAGTTTTCTTTTGATGCCGTCTGCTTGCAATGTGTTTGTTTTCTGTTTTATTAGCTTGTTTCTGTGATAATTTGTAAAGTTGTTTATCCATTCGCTCTTGTTTCTGTCTTTTGTTTCGTTGTAGTTTGTATGTGTGTTCTTCAGTTTAATGTATATTCACATTAGGTGATTTTAGACCCAAAAAAAAACAAAACAAAACAAAACAAACAAACAAAAAAAACAAAAAATACGTGAACAAGAAAAAATGAACAATAGCTGAAACCAATGCCAGATAACAAATTTAAAATATAAAACTAACTTTTACATACTATAAATACTGAATTATCGGACTTCTTATTAGCGCTAACACAATGTCCAACAATCGTCTGTTATTTTGTGTTGATACTGGTTTTTTCTGGGGGTTTTTCTTCAGTTTTGTTTGGTTTTTGTTGAGGGGGGGGGGAGGTAAAGGCTGGAGAGGGGTCAGAGTCAACATTTTTTTTCGTTGAGTTTTTCGCCGATTGCTAGATTTTGCGTATGCGTTCATTTGTACCCACCATTAAGGTAACTGCATAACGACTTCGGGGATGTGTTCAGATTCTAGTGGCTGAAAAGCCTTTCTTCTGTGATAATTGTTGGATTTTACGCGTTACATCTGTCGCTACACCATTTAAAGAAAAGCAACTAAAAACAATTCTGCACCAAATTTTGTTACTCTTAATTTTATGTCCATCCATGTAAGCTTTTCCTGATTCACTATTCATTTATACTTACTTTCTTTCTTTGTTTGTTTCTTTTTTTCTTTTCTTTCTTTCTTTCTTACTTCCTTTCGTTCTTTCTTTCTTTCTTTCTTGCTTGCTTTTCTTTTCTTTTCTTTCTTCTTTCTTTTCGTTTCTTTCTGTCTTTCTTTCTTTCTTTCTTTACTTTCTCTTTTTGTCGTTCTCTATTTTCTATTGTTGTTGCTACATTTTGCTTTAAAAAAAACTTTTTTTTTATTCAGCAAGTATTTCTATTTTGGCAACTATTTTTCCACCGTTCTTGTCAAAAAAATATTTTGGTCGCTTTCAGCCTTGTGGCATTATTTCGGAGGTACAAGGTTGAATATGATTGCTGTAATCGGTTGAATAACAAAAATAATAAATAAATAATAATGATGTCTTTTAACTTCCATTATTCATGTATTTAGTTTCCTTATTCAAGTTAGAAAGACAGAGAAACAAAAAGGAAATAAAAAATAAAGAAGAAAGATTAGAAAGAAAAAAAGAAAGTAAGAAAGGGCGCAAGTGTGTGTGTGTGTTTGTGTGCGCGTTCGTGCGTGCATGTGTTTACGTGTGTTTTTGTGTACGTTCGTGTGTACGTGAGTGCGTGCGTGCGTGTGTGTGTATGCGTGTGTGTGTGCGTGCATATCTTTGCGTGCGTGTGTGTATAAGTGTGCGTGTGCGTGTATGTATGTGCGTGTGTGCATGTGTGTGTTTGTGTGTGTGTGTGTGTGTGTGTGTGTGTGTGTGTGTGTGTGTGTGTGTGTGTGTGTGTGTGTGTGTGTGTGTGTGTGTGTGTGTGTGTGTGTGTGTGTGTGTGCGCCCGCGCGCGCAAGAGCGCAAGCGTGTGTGTAAGACACCCTAAAGCTATGAATGGAAGAAAAGCAATTTCCTTGAATAGGGAAGAGAGGAGGGAAAGAAGCCATAAATATCTGTGTATGTATCAGCGATAAGGGACCCCAGACCACTTCCACAGTACAGACTACCATCCGTAAACAGACAGCCAGTCTGCTTGCCAGACAGACAAACAGACATAGATCCAGGGATATGATGACACATAGTCAGAAAACCAAACAGGATTAGACTGGCAAAGTTTAAAAAAAGAACACATACGCATGCACGTACGCACACGCATACATGTACACATACAGGCACACTCGCGCGCATACACATACACACACAGGCAGGCAGGCAGGCACGCACGCACGCATGCACACACGCACGCACGCACATACACACACACATACATACACAGTATGAGTGTATGTGTAAGAATCTTTGTCTGTCTGTGTCTGCCTGTCTCTATGTATGTATGTATGTATGTATGTATGTATGTATGTATGTATGTATGTATGTATGTATGTCTGTCTGTCTGTCTGTCTGTCTGTCTGTCTGTCTGTCTGTCTGTCTGTCTGTCTGTCTGTCTGTCTGTCTGTATGTATGTATGTATGTTTGTTTGTTTGTGTGTTTGTTTGTTTGTTTGTTTGTTTGTTTGCATTCTTGTATGTTTGTATGTTTGTGCGCATGCATGTACATACGTATGCATGTTTTAAATTAAGCCACAATATATATTGATCCTGTTCATGACACTTTACTTCGTAGGCAGCTTCAGCAATGCAATAGAAATCGAGGTTTGTGTTCTGAATACTGAACATTCAAAGCAAATATTATTCCCATATTAACACGTATACTAAAATGTTAATTTTCACAAAAAGTTAACAAACGAAAAAGAAAACGCACGGAAAATACGACACAATCTGACCAACACACAAAAGAGACACATTAATAATTCTGCAAGCTCCTGCCCGTG
>CM060330.1:50396777-50401777 GCA_030674155.1 Stramonita haemastoma
TGAGTGTTTCTTCCATTATCCGCGAAATAAAAGAATTAAAACTAATGCTTCTTTTGACTGATACACGGAACCATGAATAAAATATAACTATTTCAGAAACATTGCTGCGTTATCATGTAGGAAGGAAGAAAGACAAGAAAATGAAGAGAAAGACCAAGACAAGGAAGGAAAGGTAGCAAAAGAGAAAAGTAACACATACCAATAGTCATAATCACACTCTCGTAAAAAAAAAGGTGTTTCCAATCTACCTCCACCGATAAAAAGTAAATCCTTAAAAAAAATAAACAAGCACAGGTCTACCAATGATGATAAAACAGCTGCCATCCTTCTATGATCACTTCTGCTATCTTTATCCCTGCTACTGTCTGCATTTTTTGTTGCTGTTATTGCTACAAATTGTTACACAGTTTCTGCATGCCATTAATTGAGTTGGAAAAAAAATTGGTTTCTAGTGTCGGAGAGTAGGGAAGAAAAACACACTGAAATGAGGTTTTCCCTACGCTGATGGAATGTTTTCAAACCAGTTAGCCTAGTGCACCCAAGAAGAGAGAGAGAGAGAGAGAGAGAAGAGAGAGAGAGAGAGAGAGAGAGAGAGAGAGAGAGAGAGAGAGAGAGAGAGAGAGAGAGAGAGAGAGAGAGAAGAGAGAGAGAGAGAGAGAGAGAGAGAGAGAGAGAGAGAGAGAGAGAATCTCTTTTAGCCCAAGCGCTCTCTAATTAACAGCTTGTTTACTCTGCAATTCCTTGCCCTTCGTCAGGTTTCTCTCTCTGTCTCTGTCTCTGTCTCTCTGTCTCTGTCTCTCTGTTCGTCTCTGTTCTCTGTCTCTGTCCTGTCGTCTGTCTGTCTGTCTGTCTTCTGTCTGTCTGTCTTCTGTCTCTCTGTCTCTCTGTCTCTCTGTCTCTCTTCTCTCTCTCTCTCTCTCTCTCTCTCTCTCTCTCCTCTCTCTCTCTCTCTCTCTCTCTCTCTCTCTCTCTCTCTCCTCTCTCTCTGATTTTCTGTTTCAGAACTTGTGAATTACAGTGACCATCTTAGACAACGTGAGTCTCTAGGCTGTTTTAAACAAATTTCTAATGAGTGCAGGTTTAGTTAGCTGCTGCTTTAAACTAACAAGATGGTTTTGAAATGCTTTGAGTTTTATGTTAGTTGGCTGTTTATTATTTTTCTCTTTGTTGTCTGGTGTGTGTGCGTGTGTGTTGTTCTTCAGTTTAACGTCCTTCCACTAAATAGTGATATCAGACAGGCAAGTGTGTGAGTGTGTGTGTGTGTGTGCATGTGTACGCGCACACGCGCGCGTGCGCGCGTGCGTGTGTCTGTGTCTCTGTGTGCGTGCGAGAATGCGTGCGTTAGTGTGAGTGTATGTGTGTGTGTGTGAGTGTGTGCGCGCGCGTATGCGTGTGTGATTACGCTTTGACAGTCTATATCACAAACTATTAAAGAGAACCGAGGGGGAAAAAAAAACAAAAAAAACCTAGCTGCAAGTAGGCCTATGGTTTTGGACTATAAGGGAACAAAAACAACAACAAAAAACCCACTAACCCTTCAAGCTAAAAAATGAAAGTAAACAAGAACTTAACTATTAACTAACAATAGGAACTATAACATGTAGACAAATTTTGGATTTTGGATACATTTACACACACTGATGTATATAATGTGCCCAAAGTTGGGGTGAGGAGGGGTGGGGGGGGGATACTAGAGCTATTGAAGAGGTATACAGAAGAGGTCAAAGAATTTCCATTAAAACAAAACGATCAATCACAGGAAGATACCAACTGAGCTGTGTAACAGACATTCAGAGATTCTGCAAAGAAGTATATCATTGTTGAGGATGCTTTTAAGCGTTTCAGATGATTCTAAAAAGAACGGATCTTTCAATCTAATAGAAATAAATTCTTTAATTAACACTAATTTGTTTTCCACACATGCATAGTATGTTCTTACAATATTTTGTGCGAAGGGCATTTAGACGAAATCTATAGACTAAACTTGAGATTTGTCTGGAAACAGACATAGATGAATTTGCATAGAGGGGTTTGGTGTATTTTGCATTGAGGCAATTTTGAGAGTAATAACTATTCGAATATTTCAGTCTTTTAATTGCTTATCGTAGGATACATGTTTTAAAAGTTCATAACCCTCTCGAAGGTCTAAAGGTATATTAGCTAAAAGTGATCCTTCAACATTGCATGCTCCTCTTCGCGCAGCTCTATCGACCCATTCATTAGCAAAAATACCACAATGAGAAGGCACCCAACAAAACGTAACTCTAATGCCTTTCAGGGACAGTAGATGAAGAACATGTCTGACTTCAGTAATCATTTTTAGTCGAGTACTTTGATTTAGGGAATTTAAGGCATACAACACAGATTTAGAATCAACACATAGCACAATTTTTAAATAATCCTGAGGTAATGAAACAAGATAATTCAGGGCCTTTAGTATGGCAAAGAGCTCTGCGGTAAAGATAGAAACCCTACTAGTAATATGGTATTTTTCCTCAACGTGAAGGGCTGGTATAACAAAAGCTGCTCCTACATGTCCGTTATCAAGTTTTGATCCGTCTGTGTATACTCTTAAGTGGTCTGAATAGTGATTATCAATGTGCGAATTCACTACGCTGGCAAGGATGTTAGGTGAATCGCTTTTTGATAGATTTGTATGGCATATGTCAAATAATGGCTTTTTCATTTCCCATTCAGGGGTATCTGAAAAAGAAGGTGTAACAGCAAGACTGTTTTCACTCATTTTAGAATCTTTAAACATAGCCGAAGCAAAAGTCTTTATTGATGTCAGTGATACAATTGACCTAGCTCGCTTTGCAAAGTCTATGTCTGATCTTAAACTAACTCCTTTTCGTGAAAACTTTTCGTATGAATAACATCTCAAAACATGCTTTGCAGCACAAAGTTCCCTGTAATCATTAAGAGGTAGCACTCCTGCTTCCTTGTAAGAGCCTAAAGTACAGGCATGAAAAGGAACTCCCAGAGATAACTTAAGTGCTTTACTGTCTATGCTTTGCAGTTTATTAAGCAAGTTATGTGGAGCGCTAAAAAACACCTCTTGTCCATACGTTAGTCTTGAGCGCACTAAAGAGGTGGTGTGTGTGTGTGTGTGTGTGTGTGTGTGTGTGTGTGTGTGTGTGTGTGTGTGTGTGTGTGTGTGTGTGTGTGTGTGTGTGTGTGTGTGTGTATGTGTGTGTGTATGTGTGTATGTGTGTATGTGTGTGCGTGTGTCTCTGTGTGTGTTTAGACGATTTTTTTTCTGCTTAGCTACCTATTATTCTCACGCTTACGTCCCGCAGATGGGACTATAAACCAAGGCCTCGTGTGTGAACGCATACCGAAAATGTTCCAAACGTATTGAAATTTAAACATCAATTAAACTTATCACCTCCCTATAAATTTTTATTAAAATCATTTGGGATAGTGAAATACACCCACCAAAACATAATTATACAAGTGAAAACAAAATTAAACAATTACTGTTTTGCCTGGGCAGTGTTTTGGTAAAAATTTCCTAGACTAGCAAGTATGTATGCTGGGCAATCTGTCACCTTTTTAGAAGACCCCCTCCCCTCTCCACGTCAATGGAATGGTCCTTTGGAAAGACGAATACACCAATACGAATTATTCAAGTGCCGTCGCATGAGGCACCTGAACGTTGCTATATAAAGCCCCGAACCGCTCTGGGGACTGCAGTTTTCCGATTATTTCCTCAGGGATGGTGTCTAAACACGACACCTGTGTGCATGTTGTCTTTTATTTTCTTGTCATCAGCTCCTACTAGCACAAAATGGCCTACTCTTCTAAAAGGCGGAATGGGTTTTTAGCGTGTGGGTTCGTTCGCACACGGGGTCTCAGTTTATAGTCTCATCCGAATGACATGCAGCTACACCTTTCTGGTAGCCAGGGAAATCGCACATAGCTAGAAAAGTGCTGATGGAAGAGTATGTGGCCACCAGTGTTTACCTTATTTCACAGCTTGCTGCAAGAAGACAGACAGAGAATGAACAGAATGAGGCAACAAAACCAAATGACAAAACAAAAAAAAAATACATTAAAAGGGCCAAAAACAAACAACACATGAATGAAGACAAAATAAAAGGGACAAAACTTAACAACAAAGACAAGGAAGGCAGGCAGACAAAAAAGTACAAACGCAAGAAAAAGTTGAAAAACAAGAACAAGAAGAATGTTAACAAAAAAAAGTATAGAGAATAAAAAGAAACCGATCGCCCAGGCATAACAAGAGAGAAAATCAAATAAAGAGAAAAAGACAGACAGACAGAGACAAACCAGGAACAGACAGACAGACTCATGTAACACAGACGCAGACAGACAGATAGACCAGCTTACAGTCGCTTATATACATACATTGATGCATACAGACATATATACACACACACACACATACACACATGCAAATATGCACACACACATTACGCGCGCACGCACATGCATGCACACACACATACACACACACACACACACACACACACACACACACACACACACACACACACACACACACACCTTGCAAACATAATCACAAGACCATAAAATCGCACGGCTTTGTTGCTGTTATTTTCGATTGCTCTATCCGCCTGCTATGCTCGGCTGACCCAGCAAAGAAAAAAAAAAAGATGTACGATTCAGTCGCCGCAGATGCAAACAAAATCAACACAGCCAGAGGCTTACCCCCAAATTACGGTGCATTTAAACGAAGGGCCCTCTCAGGGTGGCAAGTGAAGCCAAGTGTAGCCAAGTGTAGCCAACTGTAACATGCGTCAACATTTCAAGACCCTTGAGGAGCCAAGTCTACTGGCCAGACCATCACTGATTGGCCTATAGCAAGCTACAGCCCTCAGATAGTCACTGCAAACGCACATACCCAGAAAACTGCTGATAGAAGACTATGTGGTCACCAGTGTTTACTCGGATTCACAGGCTGCTGCAGGAAGACAGAATAAAAAGAATAGAGGAAATAAGGCAACAAAACAAGA
>CM060330.1:50411777-50419277 GCA_030674155.1 Stramonita haemastoma
AGAGAGAGAGAAGGAGAGAGAAAGAAGGAGAGAGATAGAGATAGAGAGAGAGACAGAAAGACAGACAGTCAGAAAGACAGACAGACAGACAGACAGACAGACAGACAGAGAGACAGCAGACACAGGCAGACAAACAGACCAACCGACAGACAGACAGACAGACAGAAACATGCAGATCCAAATAAACACAGAGAGAGACAATGAGACAGAGACAGAGGCAGAAAAAGAAAAAACAGAGAACGAGGGAGGAAAACCGCAGTGATTACAGAAACCTTTATAAAAAAATAAATCAGAGATCATAATTTGGTAGTTAAAATGCTGACAAGAGGCGTGGTTTGATGATGGGCATAAAGAAAGAGATCAAAGAACGTTATGGCAAGACATCATGTGAGATGGACACCTTGGGTTGTTTTGTTGTTGTTGTTTTGGTTTTTGCTCGCTGTAACACCTTTTAGGATGTTTGGAAGTCTGGTTAGTTGGTTGGTTGGTTGGCTGGCTGGCTGGCTGGCTGGCTGTCTATCTATCTTTCTGCGTGTCAATGTCTCTGTCTCTCTTTATCTTTGTCTCCCTTTCTCTCTCTGTCTCTCTCTGTCTCTTTCTGCTCTTTGTCGGTCTGTCCGTCGGTCTGTCTGTCTCTTTCTCCCTCTCTCTCTTTCTCTCTCTCTTTATCTCTCTCTCTGTTCTCTCTCTATCTCTATCTCTAGCTATCTAGCTAGCTAGCTAAGTACCTCTCTCAAACTAAGTACGATACACAATTTCCAGGAGAGACCGAGTGTGTGTGTGTGCGTGTGCGTGTGCGTGTGCGTGTGTGTGTGGTGTGTGTGTGTGTGTGAGAAGAGAGAGAGGGGGAGAGAAAGATAGACAGACAGACAGATAGACAGAAAGTGACAGACAGACAGTAAGACAGTTAAACAGACGGACAGGCAGATAGAAAGGCAGTCAAACATACGGATAGACAGGAAGACAGACATATAGACTGCTAGACAAACAGACAGAAAGGACAGACAGAAATATGGACTAACACACACACACACACACACACACACACACACACACACACACACACACACACACACACACACACACACACACACACACACACACACACACACAAAGAGACTGACAAACAGATAAACAGCAAGACATACAGACAGAAAGACAGACAGACAAAAGCCGATGGAGAGAAAGAGAGAGGGAGACAGAATCGAATGCGCACGCATTGAAAAATCATCTTATCATAACTGTGTATTCAAAACGCTGACACTAGGCGTGGCGTGATGATGGCTTTAAAGATGGGGATCAAAGGAGGTTTGACAAGAGACCCTGAATTAAAGTCACATGGCCAACTTGCTTTTTTGTGTGTCTGTTCTGTCCATTTGGCTGTCTTTCTGTCTGTCTGTTTGTCTGTCGGTCTGTCGGTCTCTGTCTTTGTCTCTGTCTCTTTCTTTCTCTGTCTTTCTCTCTTTCTCTTTCTCTGTCTTTGTTCATTGTGTCTTTCTGTTTCTGTCTGTCTGTCTGTCTGTCTGTCTCTCTGTCTCTCTGTCTCTGTCTGTCTGTCTGTCTGTCTGTCTGTCTGTCTGTCTGTCTGTCTGTCTGTCTGTCTGTCTGTCTGTCTTCTCTCTCTTCTCTCTCTCTCTCTCTCTCTCTCTCTCTCTCTCTCTCTCTCTCTCTCTCTCTCTCCCTCCCTCCCTCCCTCCCTCCCTGCCACCTACCTAGCCCCCCCCCCTTTTTTTTTTTGCTTTTGTATGCAAATCTACTTTTTGTCCTACAATCATTCTTATGAGCTGCCCTAAAGTCGAAACTTGTCGGCAGGCAGACCATCGGTAAAGTTACAAGCTCAGAAGACTAGGCACTACACATTCCATCCAATATGGCTATGTAAACCAAAAAGTCCAGTGCATTGGGGAAAAAAATCACAGTAACGAATATGCTGTGCTTTTAAGGTTTAATTTCAAATCAGCAAGTGGCTTCTCTGCTTGAAATACAAGAAGGAAAAAATGAAACAAAACAAGAAACATCAACAACTACAGCAACAAAGATTCTTGAAAAGAAAGATAACAGAGATTAACAAGAGAAAATCAATTTGCCAAACTTGTACAAAAGAGGACAGAAAGAATGTATACAATAAGAAAAAATTATGGTACACGAAAAGCTTAAGAACAGAGAGAAGAAAACTAAACGAAAAACACAAAGCAAACAAGCAAACAAAATCAAAGCGGCTGAATCATAAACCACCATTTACATTTTTTGAACCGCGATCAGCAGAGAAATTAGAACTTTTTTTTCCCAGAAGAACATCGTTGTGTGGCTTGTTTTTTAAATTTGCTGATTACATTTTCTTCCATTTCATTTTTTTTTCTACATGGAATCGGGGGAACAAATTTCTTTTCCGTTCATCTGCGTAAAGATTGGTGATCATTTTATTTTTGTTGCATATTTCAATCGTGAAAGCAGCTGGTATAACACAGTTGTGCTAGAAAATGTATCGTTATTTTTTTGTAATGAAAAAAATAGTAAGGGCAGCTGCTGCTCTTTTTCACAAGAGAAGATAGAACAGTATCATAAGGAGTTAAAATAATAGCACTTCTCCGATATGGTATACCCTTTTATGATAAATCGGTTGTCTAGAAGACACGCAAATGTTTAAAACGAAATGGAATCTCTAAGGTTTATTTCCCCTCTGATTCCAGACTTTTTCACCAATCACTATGACCATGAATAGCAGTCTGAGTGCTAGTCGTTCGAGTGAGATGCTAAGCTAAGTTCTTGTTAGCAATGTACAATCAGCACACGTCAAATAGTTCAAAGGAACCGGATAGCTCAGTGGTCAGAGCACTTGCTTTCCCCAAAACAGATATGCAAAAAAAAAGGGTTGCAAAGATTAAAAAGAATAAAAATTGCAAAGAAAAGGAATTACAAAGACTAAACAGAATCGCAGAAAAAAGGAAAAATTGCTAAGAAGAAGAATTGCAAAGAAGAAAAAGGAGAAAGAGATGGAGCATAAGAGGAAGATTATACAGAATAGCACTGTGAACAAGGTGAAAAGGTAAAGGTGTCCCATAGCATATGTAGTTGTAGGGGAGCGAGGCGTCAGAGACCTCAGCTTCTCTAGGGGCCAGCATATTTAGGGCGGGGCCCATCTCCTCTCCCTCGCTACTTTACCTTCCCTGACCCTGAAGAGGGCAGGTACCTATTCACAGCTGGGTGAACTGGGGGACTGTACTGAAACCAAAACCCGCAAACGGTCACCCATCCCCTGGATAACCAAGCTTGATGCTGCTTAACGTTAGCTTGGAGGAAGCGAGCGCTCTGACCACTGAGCTATCCCCGTCTTGATAAACAAGAGAAAGAGCACACACAAAAATACAAGAATAAAAATGAGAACAAAAGGCACAAAATGAACAAAACGAAACGGACAAAAGGTCAAGGAATAAAAGAAAAAGAAAAAAAAGAAAGAGGAAGATTTAAGAAACAGGAGGAAATAATGAAGAGGAATGACGGGGAGCAGAGGAAAAAGAAAGAAGAAAAATGAATCCGACACGTCAAAAATCCCTAATTTTCAACTAAATTGCATGGCTTGCCCGCCATTAGAGCGGGGTTGCCAAACCTCAGGATCTAAAAACATCCTACGGTCAGTAGTTTGAAGCCGAAAGAGAAGAATAAGAAGAAAGAAGAAGAAGAAGAAGAAGAAGAAGAAGAAGAAGAAGAAGAAGAAGAAGAAAGAAGAAGAAGAAGAAGAGAAGAAGAAGAAGAAGAAGAAGAAGAAGAAGAAGAAAAATACTAAGAGAAAGAAAGAGTGCAAGATCAAAAACAGGATGAAGGAAAAGAAAAAAATCAAGAACAGGAAGAAAAATATTTTCAATACTGAAAATCCCATATTTTGAACTGAAATATTCGGCGTGCTCTATTTCATTTCATATGCACTTCATGACCTCAACAATAATGATAGAAACCATACGCTGTGATGTAATAAAAGATGCAAAAAGAAAGAAAGAAGCGAACAAGAATGACAGAAAGAGACCACAAAAAAAACGAGAAAAACTAGTTAGGCAGAGGAAAGGAAGAAAAAGAAAAAGAACTGAAGAAAGAGTCAAAACAGATAGAAAAAAAAAACGTTGAAAGAAAAGAATGAAGAAAAATAGAAAGAAAGAAAGAAAGAAAGAAAGAAGAAAGAAGAAGAAAAGAAAGAAAGAAGAAAGAAAAGAAGAAAGAGAAGAAAGAAAGAAAGAAAGAAAGAGAAAGAAGAAAGAAGAAGGAAGAAAGAAAGAAAGAAAGAAAGAAAGAAAGAAAGAAAGAAAGAAAGAAAGAAAGAAAAAAAGAAAGAAAGAAAGAAAGAAAGAAAGAAAGAATACAAAGATAAAAGACAGAAAAACATTAAAGCAACAAAAAAGTAAAATAAAGAATAAAAAGAAAAAACACAGTGAGACACGTAAAAGAAGAAAGATTAAAAAAAAGAATAGAAAAAGAAAGAAAAGAAAAAGAAGAAAAAAAGAAAAATTTCAAAAAAATATAAAACAAATACATAAAAACAGAACATGAAAGAAAAACCAGAAACACAAAGAAAAAGAGAGAAAAAGAGAATAAAAAAAAACACTATACTGAAGCGAAAGCAGAAGAAACAAGAGTAGAAAGACAAGTTATAATGATAATTCAAACACGGAAACAGAAAAAAGAAAGGCAGATTGACACAAACAGAAAACAAAACGATATAAAGGTTGAAGTCAACAGGCATTACATAAAAAAGAGATGCCGTTCTCTCTCTCTCTCTCTCTCTCTCTCTCTCTCTCTCTCTCTCTCTCTCTCTCTCTCTCTCTCTCTCTCTCTCTCTCTCTCTCTCTCTCTCTCTCTCTCTCTCTCTCTCTCTCGTTTCTGAATGAGTGCCTTCTTTATAACATTACCTTAATATTGTATCTCTGTCTATTTTTCACCTGTTGTTTGATACTTGGTAAGGTTTTTTTGCTCTTGGTAATTGGATCATTATAATTGTTCTTGTTTAATTGAGGCTATCTTTTTATCTTGTTGTTATCCCTGAAAAGGGCGGGGACTGGATGTAAAAAAGCACATGAGTGCTTATCTATTATCCTCGAATAAAAGAAGTTTGCCTTGCCTTGCCTTGCCTTGCCTTGCCTTGCCTTGCCTTGCCTTACCTTCTCTCTCTCTCTCTCTCTCTCTCTCTCTCTCTCTCTCTCTCTCTCTCTCTCTCTCTCTCTCTCTCTCTCTCTCTCTCTCTCTTCTCTCTCTCTCTCTCTCTCTCTCTCTCTCTCTCTCTCTCTCTCTTTCTCCCCCCTTCTCTCTCTCTCTCTCTGAAAAAAATGTCTTAGTGTTGTTGCGATAGGTAAATTCAGTTATGTACTAGTTACATTTCCATTTGGAATTGGTAATTTAGATGCAAATAACATGCATAAAGGTACATACAAAAAATGCCCTTTTGGGACAAAACTGAAGCAGTCCATTTTCTGTTTAAATGTACCAAGTTTATAGACTTGGGATAGAAATACATGACAAAGCACTTCACGAATGCGAATGAACAATGCCCTCAAACTGTTTTGAATAGTGCAAATGTCTGTCACTTGAGACATTAAAGCATGTATGATAAAATATTCTATGTCCGGAAAGCCCGAGAACTTGCTGCGTATAATTGGTATACTAAAAATTGAAGCAGTTCATGTTTCTTTAGCAAATCACTCTAGATAGTGCCAACATATATTTTTTACTTGTATTGTTTTGTTTGCAGTTTCTTTTTTTTTTCAGTGTCTACCCCAATGTATACAGGCCGTTGGCCTTACAATTAAAATCTTGAGCTCCTGAACTCTTCTCTCTCTCTCTCTCTCTCTCTCTCTCTCTCTCTCTCTCTCTCTCTCTCTCTTCTCTCTCTCTGTTTTAGTATCACCTTTCCTGTCTGCACTTCTTTGTTTTTAGCGAGTAGCTTTTGATCACGTTTGTGAACACGGAGATCAAAACATCGACTTGAAAAAAGAACAAAGGCCTCGTCTGCCTCTTTACCTTAACTACAAACCACCATCTCCGCTTTCTCGTGGTCTTTTTCGTTTGAAATCACTTCCTGCTGTCTCCCTTAAGTCCATCCCCCCCCCCCCCCCCCCCCCCCCCCCCCCCCCCCCCCCCGCCCCCTCCCTTTGAGCCCTTGTGGAGGGTGGAAGGATAGGAAGGTGGGATGAGAGTGGGGGTGTTTCTTATTTTTCCAGACGCCAAGGACGCGCCGAAAGTAGAAGAGGTAGCAAATTACTACGAGGTGACACAGACCAAAGGGTGTGTGGTACTGTGGTGTGGAATAGGGCTACTGAATGTCCCACACGTGTTTTTTATGTTCGGGTTTTGGGGGTTTGTTTTGAAACAGAGAGACGGGTTTTTTTTCAAATTCTGTGTCTGATTGTTGTTTCTGTTGTGTGTGTGTGTGTCTTTTTTCTTTTTGTTTGTATTTTTTCCTGTGTCTTTGTCCTAGTCTCTTTTTTATAATCTAATATTCTGGGTGGCTAGCAGTGGAGTTCAGTTGGAGAGCGTACAACAACAACAGTAATAAACATCAGATACAAGCAGCAAACAACAACGACAACAAAAAACAAACAAATCCCAACGCTTGTAAAGCATTCTGTGGAAAGCGTATGCCCGTATGTAGCAAAATATTTGAAAACAATCTTATCCATTTTGCATTATTTTTACCAATTATTGCCACAATGTCACTGTTATGTCGGATGAATCAGCTAAGAGGGATAACATATGTTGGATGGGTGCTATAACTGAGTGGTTAAGACCATTCTATTTCAATCTCATGGGTCCATAAAGTCATGGGTTTGAACCTCAGCGGCGCTTAGTGATTTAATGGTGGCATTCATTTTAATGATATCCCACGTAAACCTCAAGTGCAGACCTGCGAGTGCCTTAAATTCCTTCGTGTATATACATATGCAGAAGATGAATATGCACGTTAAAGTTAACGTAAGTCTTGACATTGTTCGGTACGTTGCGGAAATAAGAACAAACCCAGCATACATGTCAGAAGTCGAAAAGCAGCTACCTTAATTGTGGTGGATAATGGTCGTGTACGCAAAATCTAACCATTGATGAATCTTAAAGGTCCAGCCGAGGAACAAAAACAACATAGGGTTTTTCCTATGGTGAGTTATACCTAGGGTGGGTTATTCCTATAGTGTACTTTTCCTATGTTGGGCTATTCCTATGATGCTTTATCTAAAAACCGCTCAAAACAAAAGTAACACCAATGGCAACAGCAATAAGAAAAAGAAGCAAAACCCTTTGAAAATTAGAGGAAAACAGTGTTTCTTCTGTTTATAACGAAGACAGGAAAATCTTCTATACAGACTTTATCTCTCTCTGTTTTTTTCTCACTGGTTGGTCATGGTGTGTGTGTGTGTGTGTGTGTGTGTGTGTGTGTGTGTGTGTGTGTGTGTGTGTGTCTGTGTGTGTGTCTGTGTGTGTGTGTGTGTGTGTGTGTGTGTGTGTGTGTGTGTGTGTGTGTGTGTG
>CM060330.1:50439277-50441777 GCA_030674155.1 Stramonita haemastoma
CTTTTCCCCTCTTCCTCTTCCTTCTCGTCTTTCCTATTCGTTTTCTTTTTCTTCTTCTCTGTATTTTTTTTTTTGCTTTCTTTTTCTTCTTTTCCTTCCCATTATGCAGTAACTAGATTTTGCAGGACTGATTTACACATCTTTTGTTGATGTGGGCGTATATGGGTCTGTCATGTCCGTTTTTGCTAGACTGGTGTAAGAAAGGCTGACATACACCATGCGCGTTTTAGGCACGTGCGCACAGATGCATTAGCATTTTGCTTGAGCTTAATGTCCTTAGTGCTCATACATATGAATGTGCCAACGTTTGCTGAAGTGCTTGTGTGCGCACGCACGCACACAAACAAAAAATAAAGATACATATACACACCCGCACAATTACGCACACACACACACACACACACACGCACACACACACACACACACACACACACACACACACACACACACACACACACACACACACACACACACACACACACACACACAACGTTTGCTGAAGTGCTTCTGTGCACACGCACACACACACACAAAAAAAAACATACATACACACCCGCACAAGCATGCCCACACACACACGCACATACACACACATGCACACAGACACACAGACACACAGACACACAGACACACACACACACACACACACACACACACACACACACACACACACACACACACACACACACACACACAAACATTCTCCTGTACCCACATTCCCTACCCCTCACTCCCACACTCTATTGTTGTCCTTTTTTTGTTGTCCTATGCCGTGACGTAATGAAAATCACAAAATGTAATTATTCGAACTCCATTCCGTAAAAGCCTAAAAATGAGAAAAGCTTTCAAAGTAGGCCAGTTTCATTATCGTTTTTGTTAATCAGTGAGGAGGCTTTTTCTTCTTTGGCAGTTTTTTTTTAAGTTGTCTGTCGTCTTTTTTTCTTCTTTTACTTTGTTTTTGTTATGTTGTTGAAATTTGTTGTTGGTTTAATTTTTTTGTGATTGTTGCTCGTAGGACGTTAGGTGGGTGTGTTGCTGTTGCTGTTTGTTTGGGTGATTTTTTTGTGGTTTAACATTGTGTCTGTCTTTCATGTGTTCAGTTTCTTGGTTGTTTTATTTTTATTTTGTGGCTTTTGTCTTTTGTGATCAATTTCCCATTTCAGGGGGTAGGTGTGACTTGTTGGCTTGCGGGGTTTAAGATTTGCCTGTCATGTTTGTCGCGCTTGTTTTTCTTGTGGCTTAGTAATTGCAGGAAGGAAGGTGGCAGGATGGTTTCGATGTTCACCTGCCAACAAGTGAACCGTGAGGTCTGTGGCTTGACTCCCACCCTCGTTCTTTCTTTCCAGTTTGACGAAAAAGTCCGACTGAATGTCAAAGTCATTCGGATGGGACTATATACCGAATCCCCGTGTGCGAACGCATGCAGAACATCTTGCGGACACGTTAAAAACCAGCTCCGCCTCTCCGAGGAGAAGGCCATTGTGTGCCGTTAGGAGCAGATGACAAAAAATACATTAAAAAACTCCCAGCATGCACACGGGTGTCGCGTTTAGACACAATCCCGGAGGAAAAATCGGGGAGTTGGAGTCCCCAGCGCGGTTCTGGGCTGTAGGCCTATAGGGCAACGTTCTGGTGGCTCCAATGATTGCACTGGAACCATTGGTATCGGCTATTTCCTTTCAAACGGACCATTCCAGCAACGTGGAGAGAGAGAGGGGGGAAGTCTGCTGCAAGGGTAACAACAGCTTGCCATCCATACGTACCCAGGCTTTGGGCTCTAGAGCCTAGAGCACAACTCCATAGTCTTCCGAGATTAAGGGATGCCTACATAAAAATAATTGCGCAAGGAACATGTTTACTAGTAACGGTACTTTTATGAGTTCACTGCCCCTGTATATTTTTGGTATGTTTACATCATTGACGTGAATAACATTAAGCGTGGTTCGTTGTTGTAGTTTTAACTTTCTAGAGTGTACTAAATCAACTGATTGTGCATTTCCTTTTATGTGTTTGTATTCATTTTATTTTAAGTTTGGCTTTACACTTCAAGAAACCGTGGAGTTTTCAATGATTCCATTCTCTTACAATCTTAAATTCCGCAGATTATGAGTGTGAAAATACTTATTCGATGATAAGTAATTGATGGAACCGTCATTTTGCAATGCAATAATAATATAAATTAGTATTGACGATTTTAATAAAATAAATTCCGTTGCAATGCTTTGCCATTGTTGTTCTTCATAGTCTATTTTTGTTTCTTTATTATTTTATATACGTAATATAACAAGACTATGTGAAAATAAACGAAAAAAAGATAGATTTAAGATTCGTTCGTATTTACATTTCCTACTTTTAGAATTGTTAGCAGGTTGTTGTTGTTGTTACCGTTGTTGTTGTTGTTGTTTGTGTTGTTTTGTTTTTGTTGCTTATTCCAAAGCTTATTATCCTAAACGCTATCCACAATACGCATTCTGACTCAGTCATCACCTCTAGAAAATCA
>CM060330.1:50446777-50449277 GCA_030674155.1 Stramonita haemastoma
AAAGTTCTTCTGAAGGCCAAAAGGATTTCGAAACCACTGGTCAGTGTCATGTACAATCTAGGAACTTGGCACCCTAAAAAACCTTTGGTTTCCATTTTTTGTTAAACCTTTAACTGTTGAGGTTTAATATATTGACATAAAAGAAAGTTGAAGGATACCCCAAAAAATCTAAAAATTACAATGCACGTTCTGCTTTGTTTTCTTTATACATTTGGATAGAAAAGGAAATTCACAGAAACCAAAATAAAATGTACATAGTGCACAACAAAGTTACAACAAAGTCCCTTCCTAAAAATCAGTCAGCGCCTGTTACAGCCTTTAAAATGGTTCTGGTATAAAGAACTAACCTTCAGGCAAACGAATTAATCTGTTTGACACCAGCTTTTTCCACAGCTTTGTCTGGCACCAACAGAGTGCTCTGCTCTGTCCACAGAGCAAGAAAGCTGACAACTTATCTGAATACTTACACTGTGTAGGTGGATGATTTGCTTGGTTCATTCAAAACAAATACATACTTGCTCTAGAGATAGCCTAAAGACTTGTTCCTGAGTAAACTAAATGCGCTTGCAGCTTCTAGTTCCAAATAATTATGTGGTTTGTTTTCAGTAAAGTACATGGACTTGTTTCTTTTTTTGTTGTCTTTCTATCCATGTAGCCTACGTCATCCAAAAGCTATATTAGGGTCACATACAGAATTATAGGTGTCTAAAACTTATGACGAAACAAGGTAGTCCCAAGTGCCACAGTATTTTGTAAATTCTTTTGGAACGTAGACTTGGCTAACCTTAAATCTGTAGGCCTAATTTTTGTCTGTATTTTTTTTCAAAGGGAAAAAGGGTTGGGGCTGGTAAGATTATGTAGCAGATCCAATGTCTTTCGGTACACGACTGGTATTGAAATTATCAAGAACAGTTGCGTGTTTTCTGCTTGAAAGTTTCAAACTAAATCTTAGGGCTTTTTTGTCTTTTAATAAAGTTGGCTATTTATCTCCGGCCAGGTAGATGACAGTCTTTGAATGAACTAGTTGATGATAACGATCAGATTAGGATTAGCTCTGTTAGCATATGCTGATGAAAAAGTTGTAAGGTGTGGAAATGGTTGTCTATATCTGTGATATCAAATTACGCTATTTTCTTTACATGTTCTCTGTTTTTAGCTATGCTAATTACTTGTAACCCACGTGGATTCCTCGTCCTTTTTGAGACATTGAATATTTCGTATTCGTAGATTCAATATGTTTATACATCTTGCACACAGCCCAGAAATGGGACTGTAGACAGACACTTGAATATTTCCTTTTTATTCGTCGGGGGAAAAAAAAACAAACAAATCTGATATAAAGCCGTAAAACGTTGATATCCGAATTAAGTCCAAACACTATCAAAAAAGGCTGTAACAGACAAAATCTTACAACAATGAACAAACAGAAAAGAAATCATACTAACAAACTAAGTTTTACAACATCCCCTACCCCCTCTTCGAAAACAAAGCACCCCCCCAAAAAAAAAAAAAAAATAATAATAATAATAATAAAATAAATAAAATAATAATAATAATAATAATAATAATAATAATAATAATAATAATAATAAAAGAAAACAAACCAAAAAAAACCCAAAACCCGAACAACATTAAAAAACCCAAACAACATCAAAAATCAAAAAAACAAAAACAAAAAATCACTCATTCTCCTTCAGTGTCCACACACATCTCACCTGAGAAGCGGTTGCCGATCTCTACAGGCAGATCCTCCAAAGCCTGAGGCACCTCATAGAACTTGGAGTGGTCCTGCTCGATCCTCATGTGGCCCAGGGCACTGGCCACCCGAAACCCGTGATGCACCGCGTCCATGGCGATGTGGCAGTAGCGATCCATGATGTGCATACACCCGTCCGGGTTGTACACCAACTTCACCCTGGTGAAAGATAAAGATTTTTTTGTTGTTGTTTATTTTTTTAATAATTTATATGTAATGACAAGAGGAACTTGGGGATTCAAGCATAACTTGAGTAACAATTTTGATAATAAATTGTCCCAACTGACATTTCAACAAGGAAATGTAAAAAAACAAAAAAAATAAGAACAATGATATAGAACACACACACACACACACACACACACACACACACACACACACACACACACACACACACACACACACACACACACACACACACACATGATGACGGGAAGACAAATAAATATCGACAAAAAGAAAAGACGGCAGGATGAAGAAGAAAAAGACGAAGAAGAAGAAGAAGAAGAAGAAGAAGAAGAAGAAGAAGAAGAAGAAGAAGAAGAAGAAGAAGAAGAAGAAGAAGAAAAGAAGAAGAAGAAGAAGAAGAAGACGAAGATGAAGACGAAGACGAAGAAGAAGACGAAGAAGAAGACGAAGAAGAAGAAAGAAAAAGGTAAGAGAGCTAATAAAAAGAAAGAGGGAAAGAAAGAAAGAAAGAAAGAAAAGAAAGAAAGAAAGAAAGAAAGAAAGAAAGAAGAAAGA
>CM060330.1:50456777-50464277 GCA_030674155.1 Stramonita haemastoma
AAATAAAAATAAATATTCAGTTTCTTCTTTGTAATCAAACGCTCCGACAACATCTATCGTTGTCTTGTCATAATTATGAGCGAAATTGTCTTGCACTGCCAGTCCAAGCGCATCCGACTTTGAAGTAGCAGGAAATTGTTAGCTTAAACAAAGAAGGCAGAATGTAGACAAGAAAGAGAGATGACAGGAAGACAGTGAAGAAGGTAGAAACAAAGAGATGGATAGAAAAGAGAGACATTCCCAGCACAGAATTTCCAGAAGGTGGGGGACCTATTTATACTGAGAGGACTCGGCATCCCCACGGAGGAACAAAACCATCAATTAACTGATAAAGCAAGAATGAAAACAAGCAAGCAAGTATAAGCAGTTAAAGGCTCATTCATTCCAAAAGTCCTGGTTAAGGGCCTGTAACGCCACGGTTGTTTTGTTGCAGTATAGTACACATACTGTAACATAACCAACAAAATGTATGAATCAGGCGGTTAATCAGTTTATCAATAATAACAATAATGTGTATATTGTATAATGCAAAAAAAATTGAGGTGTGAGATGTAATCATTCTAAATCCCCCCTCCCCAGCTAGACTGCCAGCCTGCCAGCCAACCATCCATCCATCCATCCATAAATAAATAATAACAGCAAAGCTAATATTAAAAACAACAGCAACAGGTTACCTGGCGAGCTACAGGTGCAGCAGCATAATCACAGGTGGGCCCGAAGAAGACATCGGCCGTGTTGTTGGCAAAGTAGTTCACCGCCTGGTTCATTCCGTCAGAGATGGAGCACTTGGAGTCCCGATAGCTCACCTGTTAAAATATCTAAATGTTCATCATCATGATCACGAAGACAATCTTCACCCTTCTCCCTCTCTCATCTCGTCGTCGTCGTCGTCGTCGTCATCGTCATCATCATCATCATCATCATCATCATCATCATCATCATCATCATCATCATCATCATCATCATCATCATCATCTTACCTTAAAAGCTCCACGATACTTAAAGCTAAGGAAGGTCTCATTTTTCCTGCCATCTAGGATAATGTCAGTGCTGATGCTATTGCCTTTATTCAATATTTTGCCATCAACGGGGTTTTCTCTACTCTGATCATGCAGCCATATGTCAAAGAGGCCTCATCAAGAGGATTATTATCAGTTTGACTAGTTCTTGCTCTTCTCCAGCTAGGCCGTCGATGTCGTCGGCAAAATGACAGTTTGAAATTGTCCTGCCTCCGGTGCTGACTGTTCATTTATGATTTTCAACTGAATCAGTAATTATTCTCTCTAAAAAGATATTGAAGAGTGTGGGAGAGAGCAGACATCCTTGGCGTACTCCATTTTGTGGTTTGGAACCAATCTCCTATGTTGCTGTCAAAGAAGAGTGCACTAGTTGTGTCGTCAAAAAAGACTTCTACGGGCCTGATCAGGTTGACAATGATGTTATACAGCCTCGTGGTTGCCCACAGAGCTGCATGCTAGACACTGTCGAATGCCTTCTTAAAGTCTACAAAGACGTGACATTGCTGGCGTTGCAAGTATTTCTCACAGAGTATTCTAAAGTTGAAAATTTGTACTGTTGTGCTCCGTCCTGCTCTAAATCCTGCCAGTTCTCTTTTGAAGATCTCCTCAGATTCAGACTTTAGTCTATGCATGAGGATTCTAAGCATAAATTTGCTAAGGATAGCGGATCAGACTGACCGTTCGGTAGTTTTGGCATGGCATATTTGCAAATTGCCTTTGTTCAGGAGGGTAATGATCAGGGACTGTGTCCAAGATGTTGGTCACTGCCCTGTCCACCACATGATTATTGTTGCAGATGGTGAATAACACCTCTATCACGGCCTCTCCTCTTGACTGGACCAGCTCTGGCGGGATATTGTCCACCCCGCCTGAAATGTGTCGCACCAGTTTCCACAGTCTAATGATAGAGCAAGTAAGACATACAAATACATATACCAAGTCAAAAAATGTAGGTGCTGTAAATCAATGAAAGATGCCTATCACCTACTTGAGTGCTGTGTATTATCTGTAGTTCCTTGAAATGAGTGCCTTTTTATCTAATATTCGGAAATGATAAACAAAACAATGAATAACGACGAAAACGGAAGGATCTTTTTTTCAACAATGTTTCCAAACTTATCTGTAGAACATAATATGTTAGATATAATTAAATACGTGTATCATTTTTCCCAGAAGAGCAGGAACATAGCCAAAATGTATGTTCTGAATTTTTATTTTCATTTTCTAATGAAATGTTGACTGCTTAATGTTTGGTGTTTAAGATACCTTGCTCTGACTCAATAACAATACAATTCCACCACACACACACACACACACACACACACACACACACACACACACACACACACACACACACACACACACATACACACACACACACACACGCACACACACACACACACACACACACAAACACACACACTGTATCTATTCCTTCACCTCAATTTCCAACGGCAGCAGACCCAACTCGGCCACTTTGTCCAAAGCCACGTCGATAGCGGGACTCACTCGGTACAGGGAGAAGAGAAACTGCGGGTTAAAGGGAAGCAAGCACGCTAACAGCGCCTTGCCGTGCCGGGGCGAGTCGCTTCCCCTGGCACGATTCAGACACCTTTTTTCATCAGGCGAAAAAGTCCAACTTCGTCCGGAGCTGGTCGAGGTTTCTGGAAGGTTGGAGGTTTCTGGAACTGGTGCCTGGGATGTGGTGAAGTCTTGGAGGGGGGATGTAGTATTGGTGAAGGCTGTTGTGTCGTTGTCTGATGGTGACGTTGTGGTAACTGAAACTGTTGGGGGTAGCACACAGAAAACGCCCAGAAAAGCTAGTGCTAAGATCATTGTGGTGATGATGGTAATGATGGTGTTTTTTTCCGGGTTTTTTTTGGTCTGTTTTTATTTAGTTTTTATCTTTATATTAGGTATTTTTTCAGATTCTTTTTTAATTAAAAAAAAAAATCTTTTTAATGCTTGATTTTTGTATTCTGGAGAAATTGATTCAGTTGGTTCTTTTTCTTTAACTTCTGTTTGGGCTATTTTCTTTTCTGTGGAAAGCTTCACATGTGGTTAGCTCTTCAGTTTTTGAAGTTTTTTGTTTGCTAGCTTCCTTTGCTTTATGTTATTTTGTTATCTTTCAGCTGCTTATTATTTTCGGAATTTTTCATGGTATATCTGTCTTGTTGCAACTACATCATTTATGAAGTATTTTTGTTTGAGTCATTTGGGGTTTCTCTTTTTTTTTTTTCGCTTTGTTGTAGTGCTTTCTTTCAAAGTGTGTAAAAGTATACTAATTCTCAGAAAGGTATATTTGCTGATCAGTTTGTAATAGAAATGTTTCTGAATATTCAATGTCTACTACTCTATTTTAGTATGTACATTCCAGTTGTTTTCTTTCGGGGATTTTTTCCTTTTTCCTTTCTTCTTAGTTAAGGTGTCTAAGTACCTACTCTTTTTTATTTTATCAATCTTTCATTTCAGTTTACTAGTTTCCCTTTTGCCTTCATTTCAATGCATGATAAAGCACTTTGTCAGCACGGCACGTACACTATATTGCTGCATTTTGTTTGTTCTTTCTATTATTTTTCACACATATTATTAAAACTTAATATTTCATAGCTGTGATTTTTGTTTTGCAGCAGTGGTTTTTGTAATCCAGTCTCCAGCGGGCCAACGATGTTACAGCCGAGCTGTTGATGGTCAGCTGTGTTTTCTGCAACAAAAAGGGCAATAATTGAGTAAAAGTGCATCCTGTGAAATATAGGTAGCGATTGTTTCCCTTGAATTCGTTTAGAATGTACATCGTCCCCCCCTGTCTTCACATCACCTACTCACGCGAACAGAGATACATAGGTAGATAGACAGACAGACAAACAGACAGACAGGTAGATAGACAGACAGACATATAGAGGACAGACAGACAGACAGACAGACAGACAGACAGACAGACAGATAGATAGATAGATAGATAGATAGATAGATAGATAGATAGATAGATAGATAGATAGATAGATAGATAGATAGATAGATAGATAGAGAGAGAGAGAGAGAGAGAGATAGATAGATAGATAGATAGATAGATAGATAGATAGATAGAGAAAAGAGGAGACAGATAGATAGATAGATAGATAGATAGATAGATAGATAGATAGATAGATAAATAGATAGATACACAGACAGATAGATAGATAGATAGATAGATAGATAGATAGATAGATAGATAGATAGATAGATAGATAGATAGATAGATAGATAGATAGATAGATACATAGATAGATAGATAGATAGATAGATAGACAGACAGACAGACAGACAGACAAACAGACAGGTAGATAGACAGACAGACATATAGAGGACAGACAGACAGACAGACAGACAGATAGATAGATAGATAGATAGATAGATAGATAGATAGATAGATAGATAGATAGATAGATAGATAGATAGATAGATAGATAGATAGATAGATAGATAGATAGATAGATAGGTAGGTAGGTAGGTAGGTAGGTAGGTAGGTAGGTAGGTAGGTAGGTAGGTAGGTAGGTAGGCAGGCAGGCAGGCAGGCAGGCAGGCAGGCAGCCGACCAACCGACCGACCGACCGACCGACCGACCGACCGACCGACCGACCGACCGATAGATAGATAGATAGATAGATAGTAGATAGATAGATAGATAGATAGATAGATAGATAGATAGATAGATAGATAGATAGATAGATAGATAGATAGATAGATAGATAGATAGATAGATAGATCGATAGATCGATCGATCGATCGATTGATTGATTGATTGATTGACAGAGAGACAGACAGACAACGAGACAGAGAGATAGAGAGATAGAGAGATAGAGAGATAGAGAGAAAGAGAGAGATAGACAGATAGATAGAAGATAGATAGATAGATAGATAGATAGATAGATAGATAGATAGATAGATAGATTAGATAGATAGATAGATAGATAGATAGACCCATACATACATACATACATACATACATACATACATACATACATACATACATACATACATACATACATACTACATACATACATACATACATACATACACACATCAAAGTGTGTTTTTTTCTTTTATAATGAATGCTTATTAATCTCTTTACATGTTTTTCTATGACTCTTTCTCCATGTTTGATTTATTGTATTTTTGGACTATGCCTGTGCACTTTGCATTATTAGTGGCCTGTGGCGTTGTGTATGTAACAGAAAAATATGCATAATCCTCTTTTATTCCTCGCTTTTCTTCTTTTTCAACGCGTCTTTCCCTCTGTTTGTTTCGCTGTTTGTTCGTCTGGATGTCTTTTTCTTTCGTTCCTTCTATCCATCTTCCTTCGTTTGTTGTCCATTTCCTAACAGCAAGGCCCCTTAACACAGATTGATGGAAGGGTTCACAGAAAGGTGTTCACACTGATGAAAATAATGTCATTTTAGATCAAATGTGTTTATGCAGTTTCTGTCACTCTGTTTCGATTTCTGTCTCTGTCTGGCTGCCTGACTGGCTGTCTGTGTCTGTGTCTGTGTCTCTCTCTGTCTCTGTGTTTCTTTGTGTCTCTCTGCCTATCTGTGTCTCTCTCTGTCTCTGTTTGTTTGTTTGTTTGTCTGTCTGTCTGTCTGTCTGTCTGTCTGTCTGTCTGTCTGTATATCTCTCTCTATCTCTATCTATATCTCTTTCTCTCTGTTTTAAGAACAGAGAGAGAAAGAGACAGAGACAGATAGACAGAGAAAAACGGACAGACAACTAAAGAGACAGACATACAGTCAGGCAGTCAGACAGATAGATGGATGGATAGATAGAGAGATAGAGAGATAGAGAGATAGACAGATAGAGAGATAGATAGATAGAGAGAGAGATAGATAGATAGATAGATAGATATATAGATAGAGAGGAGAGAGAGAGAGAGAGAGGAGGAGGAGAGAGAGGGGGAGAGAGAAGAGAGGAGAGGATGAGAGAGAGAGAGAGAGAGAGTGAGAGGGGAGAGAGAGAGAGAGAGAGAGAGAGAAACAACTAGTTACATAACTAGATACATAACTAGATAGATAGAAAGGCACATTTTACTGAACATATTATATTGTGGAACTTTCTGATAAACATGACAAAAGAAAAAAAACAAATAGAAAGAAATGAGCAAGCGTATAGGAGTGGATTAACCAGTGAACAATTGTAAATATGTAAACAAATATAAAAACACTATAAAAAGCATATGTATCACAAAATAATTTGGAAAAAAGAAATCAATCAACAAAATACATTTTTGATCACCAGTACAAAGAAGAGAACCATACTAACCAAGTGAATATTGGGATTGCTAATGAACAAATACAAGGATAGATAAATAAATAACATTATAATGAGTATTATAAAAGAAAAAAACAAACAAAATGTTGATTAACACGAAGTCATACATTTTCTGATCTAGCTGTCACTTTTTGTTTGTTTTTCTATATCTTTTCATGTTTTTTTCTTAGTATCAATCATGTTCTCTTATATTTCTTATCTATTACTAATTTAGCCGTGACTCACCTCTTGATATTCTCTTTTCTATTTCCTCGGCTTTTTTTCTTTGTTCCTTGTTGTTTCCCTCTTCTTTTGTTCCTTTCCTACAGCTCCAATGTTCGCTAAAGGTGGTATATTACTATACAACTTAACATACGATGTTAAGGTTGCAGCATTCCAACTTCGGGGATGATGTCTAAACACGACACAAGTGTGCATGTTGTTAAAGTCTGTCTGTCTCGAGCCTAAGGCTCATCAGGCCGGTGCTTATCCCGGTTTCTGTGGCGCTAAGCGACTGAGAGTCATAGACTCCCCCCTGGATAGGACGCCAGTCTATCGCAGGGTTAACCCCCCAACACAAGGTTGGTACCCCTTTTACACCTGGGTGGGGTGAGAAAAATAGCCGTAAAGTGCCTTTTCCAAGGGCACAACGCCATAGCCGACAGCTGGGATCGAACCCGCAACCTTTAGATTACGAGTCCAACGCCCTAACCACTCGACTACCGCGGCGGCTATTTAAACCGGCACAAAGTGGCATACTCTTCCGAAAGGGGAAGTTGCTTTTACTGTGTAAGCATTTTTTTTTTTAAATACCACCTTATGTCACAGCAGTTTTCTCTGCGCGAAATCCGGGCTGCTCTTCCCCGGTAAGAGCGCATAGCCACAAGTGCAGCTCCATCCATTTTTTTTTTTTCTTTATCCTCTCTGTAACTGTATTTGTTTTCCTATCAGAGTGGCTTTTTCTACAGAATTTTGCCAGGGACAACCCTCTTGTTGCCGCAGATTCTTTTACGTGCGTTAAATAGAAACGCTCGGCTTGTGTGCGTAAGGACTCAGGATCATGACTTATTATCTCATCGGAAAAGACTTTTCAGGGCAGTGAAGTCACTGGTGTTAACTGCAAGAGAAAAATCCCTTTGAGCAGGCGCCTCGGTGGTCATTTGAACCTAAGTAACCAGACTACGATTTCAATGTTGTA
>CM060330.1:50506598-50511598 GCA_030674155.1 Stramonita haemastoma
AGCACATAACTGGTTTCTCCGCAAAACTGCTGAGTTGGTTTTTGTTTTTGGTTTGATTCTTGTTTTTTTAGAGAGAGATTTGTACGCATTTTTATGGAAGTATAGTGTTTTCTGTGATTGCACATACCATATACCCGTAACTCCTTCTCAGGTTGTTTTTTTCTGTAGTTTTTCATTGTAAAAGATAGCTGGAAAGGGGGGGGGGAAGGGGGAGAGAGAGAGAGAGAGAGAGAGAGAGAGAGAGAGAGAGAGAGAGAGAGAGAGAGAGAGAGAGAGAGAGAGAGAGAGAGAGAAAGAAAAAAAGAAAGAAAGAAAGAGAGAGAGAGAGAGAGAGAGAGAGAGAGAGAGAGAGAGAGAGAGAGAGAGAGAGAGAGAGAGAGAGAGAGAGATTCGGATTCGGATTCGGATTCGGATTGTTTATTCATTTATAGGCCAAGGCCCCTTATGAAGGGGTATACGAACATGATACAAACAAATACAGTAAGATCAAAATACACAAGAAATAAATACATACTGATTGCATGTGACAAAGAAAAATTCTTACGACATAGCAAGGTCTCTAAGCTTAAATGCTTTGTATAAATACAAGGCAAAATTACGGACCACTTCCGGGGAGGATGATGACATCAACAAGGTTAATTTAAACATTGATGGCTCTCTATAATATTTGGGCTTGATAAACTGTTCTCGAATGGTTGTTAGAAGAGGGCAACAAAGAACAAAGTGAACTTCATTTTCTTCTGCCTCTTTACACAGACGGCAAACTAAATCATCATTATTAGCATTTCTATATCGATAATAATGAACAGCCAATTCCGATACACCTAATCTAAACCTTGTTGTCATAAACATTAAATGTTTATCCATATCCAGCTTTAAATATGGCTTCAAATCAGAAAGGCTGCAAAAATGTCTGTAGATTGTAAACCTATTGCTATTCTGAATATGATCAGACCATTTCTGCCAAGAACAATCTACTAAACGTTGACGAAAAACACGTACAAAACTATCAACACAGCCAACACCCTGATTTTTGCCAAACAAAGCCAAACCCATATTCAAACAAACATACACGAACTTTGGTTACCCAATTTTCTTTACCTCTAGCATCTAAACTATGTAACATGTCGTATGCCTTACGGGGTATTCTATCACTAGTCATATGCAGTAATTTGAACCAGTAGCCAATACAATTAACAGCAGATACTATGTAAATGGGGTGGCGGTTTGTTTCCCCGTAAACTAAGTCATTGGGAGTTCGCTTATCGACACCTAAATATCTCTTTAAGGCAAAAGTATGAACCTGTTCACAGTGGACTGCAGCTTTTTCTAGCCCCATAGTTCAGAACCATACTGCATGATGGGCTGAACTTGGGCATCAAATAACCTAATAAACACCTTAAAGGAATTATTGTCAAGTGTTCGTAGTTTTTTCATAATAAATAACAACACATTTTTGGCCCTACTTGCAAGATTTTTACACGCTCCACTAAAACTCAAACGAGTAGAAAAGAATATTCCTAGATATTTATAAACATTCACTACTGGCATTAACACTCCATTATAAACCCACCTTTCTCTTACGCTAAGATAACCTCCCTTTCAAAATACTATAATGTTACTTTTATTCATATTAACTTTTAACTGAAGTTTTGCAGCTGAACGATGCAAGTTGTTTAGTTGTGTCTGCAAACCTGTCACAGTCTCGGACATTAGAATGACATCGTCAGCTAACAAAAGTATAAACAATTCAAAAGCATCTATTGATAATAAAGCCCCATGTCTTCCATTATTAATAACTTCTATTGCTAACTCATTAATGAACAATGAAAACAAAACTGGGCTGCAAGCATCCCCCTGTTTCACACCAGCAGTACAATTAATGTAATCAGTTAATTTATCACCACAACGAACTCTAGCTTTTACAGAATTATACATACTTCTAACACATCTATAAAGTTTACCTTTAATACCATTCTTATCCAAAACAGACCAAAGAATACTACGATTAATGGAGTCAAACGCTTTCTCAAAGTCAATAAAAGCAGCATATAGTTTTCGATTATGTGCGAATTGCTTTTGAACAAGTGCCAGTAAGGTAAACATATGGTCTACAGTTGAATATCCTCTTTTAAACCCAGCCTGATGATCACCTGTAATGTTGTTTTCATCTACCCATTCTTGTAAACGCTTATTGATAATTATTCCATAAAGTTTACTGCTTACATCATTAAGTGAAATCCCCCTATAGTTATTAGGATTATTTATGACACCCTTTTTGTAGAGTGGCAAAATAATAGACTCATTCCAGTTATTTGGGTAAACACCATCATCGAATAATTTATTAAACAGCTTAATGAAAAATTGGACAACTTGATCAGATGAATTTTTAAACAGTTCACTAATTATACCATCAGGACCAGCTGCCTTACGATTTTTTAATTTTCTTATGGCTAGCAAAACTTCCTCTCTAGAAATAGGGCGATTCATATAATCATTAGTGTTATCCTCTGATACATATTCAAGAACAACAGTTTCAGAGCCTGATTCTAATAAAGCTTTAAAATGACAAAACCATTCATCAGTAGTTATTGTGTGTCTGGATTGTTTCCCTTTAAACGACATTTGACGAACAGTATTCCAAAACTCTCTTTGGTTGTTCACCGAAGTTATAAGCTTCTCTACAAAAGATTTATTAAATTGTCTCTTTTTTCTCTTTAATAAATTCTTATATTCTCGCCTAGCAATTAGAAAAGCATCTTTATCGTTTGCTGTGCATGAACGTCTACATATTCTTAACAATTTTCTTACTTTCTTTTTACTTACAACACATTCCTGATCATACCAGTCACAAGATAGCTTTTTACCATTCACACGCACTTGCTTTTTCATACAGATCGCGCTTTCCTTAATGCAATCATTAAACATACTTAGTGCATCATTCACATTAACATCTATTAAATTTGTTGCCACATCAATCTTTACACTAATATCTTCACTGCACAATCTATCACCAAAAACATGAGCAAACTCATCATTCCATACGAATTTTTCTATAACAAAGTCTTGCTCTTGACTTTTTACACACATGTTTTCATTTGGAAAAGAAATACAAAGTTTCAAAGGCATATGGTCTGAATCAATGCGTTCCAATACAGTTAATTCACAACAGTCTATTACTTTAGAAAATAAATTTTTGGAAAATAGAAAATAATCGTTGACACTGCTACCTGACTCAGAAAAATATGTATAGCAACCTTCCAGGTCGCCTTTACAATGACCATTCAAAATACACAAATCCAATGCAGTGCACATATTTAATAGCAGTTTTCCATAATTATTTAAAACGCAATCTTCTGAATGGCGAAACGAGCTAACAGGACTACTTTTATGTTGATTACTGTAAACATCATCTGCAAGGACATCTGGAGAAATATTGGCAGTTCTACTGTTCAAGTCACCATTTAATATAACATAAACATCAAGTGATAATAAACAATCAGTGAGACACTCCTCAAGCATACTAATTCCATTCTCCACATCAAAATGGGCATAAAAAGGAGAACTTTCCGGAGGTACATATGAACAGATATACAACACCTCTTTATCCAAACCAAACAATGTTTTATTAATCAATAACACACAAAAATTGGCATAATTTACATTAACAAATTTAACAAAGGACTGTAATTCATTCCTTACTAAACAAACCACTCCTCCCGATCGTCTCCCTTGCCTTGAGAACTTAACTGCAGGTTTGCAAAAAACCGTATATCCTGAAAAAATATGAGAACATTCTTCCATAAAAGTTTTACCAAACAGACAAAATCAAAAGTATGAAGAAAAGAAATGAAATCACAATCAGAAAGTTTTGAGGACAAACCATTGACATTCCATAACAAAAAAGAAAAGGGTTTATTTGAAGACATCATACACGCTGTACTAGTTGTGTGTGTGCACGTGCAACGTGCTGACACTTCAGCCTGGCTGTTCTGGTTTGCCTGGCAGTGTTCAGCAATGTCATCCTGACCTGTAACAGAGCGTGACGATAGCACCGGTGTCAATCTTTCTTTTCTCCCCTCTCTACTTTCGTCCTGGACAAAACCCTGGTCAGAAACAGGCCGGCCACTGTCCTATCTGTTTTCTGTCAGGGCACCATGGTCATCAAGGAAATATTTCCTGCCATCTATCAGTAGATGGTCAAAGACCATGGTGGCCCTTTTACCTTCTGCCTTTGCTTGTTTTAGGTGGGGAGACAGCTTTCGCCTGATATCTCTGACTCGCTGTGAAAAATCTTCCCCTATGAAAATGTCGCTGCCCTTCAGATTACGTTTGGCTTTAAGCATATCTATTTTATCTTTGTAGGAGGTGCAGCAAATAATCACGGGGGAATCAGGTTTTCCATTCAACCTGTGGCAGCGGTCAAACTCTACATCTCTAGTCATGCTGAGTTTGTCCACAATGACATCCCTCAGCTTCCCTTCCAGCTCTTCCCTTGACTCATTACGATCTCTAGAGATACCATGGAATATCAGGTTATTTCGTTTGCTTCTATTTTCTAAGTCATCGGTCTTTTTCTCTAACGAGTCTACTTTGGTAAGAAGATCAGAATTTTGTTTTTTCAAATCCACATTTTGTTCTTTCAGGATTTTTACTTCATCTTTCAGGTCCTGAACCGTAGTGTGCAGTCCAGCAAACTGTTCTTTCAGTTCCGTAATGTTGTTGTCGATTCGTTTGATGTTGCCGTCCATAGTCTGTAACATACCCATGAGGTCGAGCAGTGAGGGCTGCTCGGGAGAAGATGGAGTTGCCCGTTCGCTGCCTCCAGAAGCGCCAGTCCGGTCCGCCCCCGTCCCACGTCCTGCGCTGCTCAGTCTGCCCGGGCGGGTGGTAGGTCCTGGGTTCTGCTCAACATCACCACAGCGCAGCAGCAAACTGCCCCAGTACAAGTAGGAGAGGAGCAAACCCAGGGTTACACCGTCTGCTCGCGTTCGCAGTGT
>CM060330.1:50536598-50554098 GCA_030674155.1 Stramonita haemastoma
AAAGTGGTACACAAATACATATACAAGTTTTGTATGCTGTGTTTTCGAGGAGTATGAGTTTGCATTTGTGCAGGCGAGAAAACACACACCAAACGCATAGCACAAACCTGCCCAATCGATTGTTAAGTAATACTTTATAAATGCATGAAAAAGTGTTAGTAGTAAGGATAAAGAAACTTTCGGGAAGGATGAATCTGAAAGAACGAAAAAGTTTGTAAAGTTTTACCAAAGGTCATCTAACCCTCCGGGCGATTTTCATAGTACCCATCCTATGGATTATACCCAGACATAAAAGGAAAGCAACGGTATGATGATTTTGTTTCCTTTTAGCGTAGGCAGAGTAATCTTCTCCAGGGGTATCAACAATAACACAATGAAAGAAACAAAAAAAAAACCCCGACAACAACCAAAAACGTCAAGAATAAACCCCCTCAAAACAAATAAAGAGTTGTTGATATTATATTCTTGTAGCAGAGATTTTTTGTTCTAAAAAGAAGAATCTGTTATTCTTCATTCTGTGAATTTTTCATTGTATGAATGATTCAATTTTGCATATTTGCAAGTGAACAAGTAGGATTTGCGAGCGCCCCCCCCACATACACATATACATACACACATACATGCACATACGCGCGCGCGCACACACACACGCACGCATGCACGTATGCACGCACACACACACAGAAACGCGCGTGCATCACCTACATGTATACAGTATGTTATTTTATAATGCTTTTGGTAAACATCACCAATCCAAACGAATACAACAAAGGGCCAAAACTCGCAGTGGTCAGGATTTTATTTCCTAAATCCTAACTAAACCTTAGGCAGGAAATACGTTTACAAAAGAAAGCCCTGCAGAGCCACAATTAAAAAAAGATATATGCCGAAATGCAGTTTGTTTCCTTTAAAGACAGGTTTTTGACATAATGTTTTCAGAGGTTGTTCTCTTGTTCCTGTAGGCTCCGCTATGAACGCTAAAAGCATTTTGCGCAATGAGCGTCTCTTTACTTCTTTAACCCATCAACTAATATCCAGATTTAACTCAACGTATTGTGCATGGGGGAAACAGATAGGCCTATGGCTTCAGGCAAGATGGAAGCAGTGTGTTCTCATTTTCTACATGGTTTCTCCTCTGCTATAAGACTATTCATCCACCACCATGAATTCCAGAATATTAAAAAGTGCAGCTTGTTTGACGAAGACTGGTGATGCTGATGCTCTTCATTGTGTTCACTCTGTCTGTCCTTGAGTGTGTGCTCGGCATTGACAGTATTAGCCAGGTATTTGATGTTTTGTTTTTTTCCATATTTCTTTGGCTCTTTATCTTTCGTTTTTTTGCACTATTTTTTGTTCTCAAAGTTTCTGCTTTTCTGTTTGTCTCTATTTTTTTCAATTCATCTGTTTTTTTCCCTTACCTGAGTGACTCTCTGTTTGCCTGTTCACTACTGTTTCTGTTTCGTTTTCTGTCTGTGTGTCTGTTTGTTTGTCTGTCTGCTTTCCTCTGTCTCTGTCTCTCTCTCTCTGTATATCTCCCTGTCTCTCTCTTTCTCATTGTTTTCTATCGTCATTTTTTCTAATGTATTCATTAAAAGCGACACTATATACATAGAAACATTTTTTACTACTAGAGGCAGAAATCCAGCTACATTTTGCAATGGCATGCATGGGTAGGCAACAAAGTTGAGAAAAAAAGTGTAACTTGTTATATCAAATAAACCGACCATTTTGCTTGCTAAAAGTTCATGACCTGTCTTTTTTATTTTTTATTTTTTTTATTTTTACAGGTATCAACTGCCCTCAGAAACTGTAAGATGGCAGCCGTTTCTGTGTCTTGTTTTTGACCCCACTATAGAAGAACAGATGAAAGTGTTTCAATAATCCGTGCGTTGGTCGGGCGAACGAGGGGTCATAGAGTTGTGCCTCTCTAGGGCCCAGCATATTGATGGGGGCGCCCATATCCTCTCCCTCCCTGCTTTAACTTCCCACTTCCTAGAAAGGGCAGGCACTCATTTCCTGCTGGATGAACTGGCCGAATTTATTGAAGCCAAGGGACACGCACAGTCACCAGTTTAAGGGGGAACCACAATCAACGCTGCTGAACTAAAGTTAGCTGGAGGAAAGCGACTGTTCTTATCACTAAGCTATGCCAGATTGTAAATCTCTGTAAACTTCCTGAACAGTTAATGCCGAAACATGTTTCATTAGATTATTGGCAAAACAGCTTGCCCTCCATACTTAATTACCCAGGCATTGCGCTCTTAAGACTAGAGCGCAACTCCATAGTCTTCCATAGTCTTCCGAGACTGATGGGTACCTACTACTACTGAGAACATTGGCAACAACTGTTTGGATATTTGACATATTAAGCAATGACTTATTTGACTTATGCCTATGGATTTCCCGGGGAACAAAGGGCCACAACAACACTCCTCCAACGGACTCAGTTCTGGGAGATCCTCTTCAGCTCAGCCCACGTCACTCCGGCGGCCTTCGTCTCTACTTGATGCATCTGCGCGAGGTCTGTTTTGGTCGACCAGCTTTGTGGATTCCAGTCAAGGGCCTGCCTGGTGTCATTTTGAAGCAGGCTTGTGGAGCGATTGGCCGATCCATACCTATTAATTAAGCTGTGCTTCTATCATTTTCATTTTTTATTTTTTAAATTTTGTTTGCTTAACTTCATTTGTTCTTTGTGTTTGCTTTTTTCTCTTTGTTTTTTTCTGGAAAGTTTTACTGTATTCTGTATGTTTGTGTCTCTCTATTCCACCTTCTCTCCATTTGATCTCTGTGTCATCTGTCTGTGGGAGACTAATGATCAGACAATGAGACAAGCCACAGAGGCATAGCCAGTATGCAGAGAGAAAGTAACTGATGGCAAATGAAGTGACAGGTCAGTCCTATCCTTAATTGCACGTGCCCTGCCCGTGACCCCACTCTGTCATACCATCATTACGCACGTGCAGACCACGTTTGAGGTCACTGTAATCAACATGCCATAGGTCACAAGTCAAAAGTCCATGTGTTTGAATCTAGACCAGCTAGGAAGATTGTGCAGCCTGGAACACTATTGATGGCTGTTTCATTTCTCAGCAAATGTTACGAAAAGTAGTTCTTAATAGTACGTTCATTTTTGAAGTCATGAAAAAAGTTTTTGGGGTTATGTCCATTCCTCCTTCCTTTTCTCCTGTTTATTCATGGTGTTGAAAGTTTAAATGTGATGGGCTTTTTGTTTTGTAGATCTAGTATAAGCAATGCATATGAGTTTGATATCTGTGCATTGCGAGATACTTTGTAAATAAAATGGTGAATGATGAAAAATAAGAGTATCTGCTTGCTATCTGTCTGTCTGTATGTCTGGGCCTTTTTTTCCGTTTCTTTGCCTTCTCTTTCTCTCTCTTTCTCTCTCTTTGTCTCTCTGTCTCTGTCTCTGTCTCTGTCTCTGTCTGTCTGTCTGTCTGTCTGTCTGTCTGTCTGTCTCTCTCTCTCTCTCTCTCTCTCTCTCTCTCTCTCCCTCTCTCTCTCCTCCCTCTCTCTCTCTTTCTTTCTCTCTTCCTCCCTCCTCCCTCCCTCTCTGTCTCTCTCATTAACCAAACGACACAGACAGATCCCAAACGATAAGGTCAAAACCCACACATCATGAAGTGTGCCACGTAGAGATTAGGTTCAGATTATGTCATTTTTTATGCACACTGCAGAGGACCCATGTGATGTTATTGCGGTTTTATTTTGGCATAAAAGTACACCAAGAACAGCCAAGTGCCATGTTAACTCTTTATGATTTATAGAGCTGCATGGTGAGATGTTACGTGGAGCCCTTCGTGTCCTAAACTCTTTCTCTGTCTGTTTCTATCTGTCTTGTCTGTCTACCTCTCTCTCTCTCTCGCTCTCTGTGTCTCTGTCTTTCTTTCTGTCTCTCTGTCTTTCTGTCTCTCTGTCTTTCTGTCTCTCTGTCTTTCTGTCTCTCTGTCTTTCTGTCTCTCTGTCTCTGTCTCTCTCTATGTCTTTCTCTCTCTCTCGTCTCTCTCTCTGTCTGTCTTTTTTCTCTCTCTGCCTCTCTCTCGATTCATTGATTTATTCATATTTGTTTCATTTTTTCCCATGAGGGCCTGTGTAAAGAGCCTCTGGCTTTTCGAGTTTCGAGTTTCTGGTTTCGAGCTCTTCTCTTCTCTCTCTCTCTCTCTCTCTCTTCATCTCTCTCTCTCTCTCTCTCTCTCTCTCTCTCTCTCTCTCTCTCTCTCTCTCTCTCTCTCTCTCTCTCTCTTCTCTCTCTCTCTCTCTCTCTCTCTCTCTCTCTCTCTCTCTCTCTCCTCTCTCTCTCTCTCTCTCTCTCTCTCTCTCTCTCTCTCTCTCTCTCTCTCTCTCTCTCTCTCTCTCTCTCTCTCTCTCTCTCTCTCTCTCTCTCTGTCTCTCTCTGTCTCTCTCTGTCTCTCTCTTGTCTCTCTCTGTCTCTCTCTGTTCTGTCCTGTCTCTCTCTCTTCCTCTCTCTCTCTGTCTCTCTCTCTCTCCGTCTCTCTCTCTCTCTCTCTCTCTCTCTCTCTCTTCTCTCTCTCTCTCTCTCTCTCTCTCTCTCCTCTCTCTCTCTCTCTCTCTCTCTCCTCCCTCTCTCTCTCTCTCCCTCCCTCTCTCCCTCCCTCCCTCCCTGTCTCTCTCATTAACCAAACGGACACAGACAGATCCCAAACGATAAGGTCAAAACCCACACATCATGAAGTGTGCCACGAATAGATTGGTTCAGATTATGTCATTTTTTATGCACACTGCAGAGGACCTATGTGATGTTATTGCGGTTTTATTTTGGCATAAAAGTACACCCAGAACAGCCAAGTGCCATGTTAACTCTTTATGATTATACGGCTGCATGGTGAGCTGTTACGTGGAACCCTTCGTGTCATAAACTCTTTCTCTGTCTGTCTGTTTGTTTGTTTGTTTGTCTGTCTGTATGACTATCTGTCTGTTTGTTTGTCTGTCGGTCTGTCTGTCTGTCTGTCTGTCTCTCTGTCTATCTCTCTCTCTGTGTCTTTCTTTCTCTTCCTTTGTTTGTATGTCTGTCTGTCTGTGTCTCTGTCTGTCTGTCTGTCTGTCTGTTTCTTCTCTCTCTCTCTCTCTCTCTCTCTCCTCTCTCTCTCTCTCTCTCTCTCTCTCTCTCTCTCTCTCTCTCTCTCTCTCTCTCTTCTTTCTCTTTCTCTCTCTCTCTCCCTCTCCCTCTCTCTCTTCATTTTTCTCTTTCTCTTTCTTTCTATATATTTTTCGTCTGCCTCTCTGTCTGTCTCTGTCTGTCTGTCTCTCTGTGCACCATAATTTACTTTAGATTTGATTTTCTTGCAGACACAAAAAAGAAATATTAATGGGTGGCGTTGCTCTTGTGGCGACACATCTCCCGTGGAGAGCAGCACACATTTCACACCAAAAAATCTGATGTGACTTAAAGTGGTCTAGACTATTTTTAAATAGAAAAATAAATAGTTTAATATAAGATTTATTTGGGCCTTTTTTTCTTTTTTCTTTAATCTGTCACGATCGTTTCAAGACATGTATAGTTCTGTGGTCCAACCAGAGGTTGTACACTTTTTCATTAATTCCACCCGGAACCCTCTCTTTTTATCTTCTTTTATATCAGTTTTGCGTATATATTATTATTCACAATAAGGCAATCAGCTCATATTACATATTTCACCATCCACAATTAGGCAATCAATCCAAGATATAATTTACAATTCACATTAAGGCATATTAAAGTTAAAGTCTGTCCCGAGCCTAAGGCTCATCAGGCCGGTGCTTATCCCGGTTTCTGTGGCGTTAAGCGACTGAGAGTCATAGACTCCCCCCTGGATAGGACGCCAGTCTATCGCAGGCTTAACTCCCAACACAAGGTTGGTACCCCTTTTACACCTGGGTGGGGAGAGAAAATAGCCGTAAAGTGCCTTTTCCAAGGGCACAACGCCATAGCCGAAAGCTGGGACCGAACCCGCAACCTTTAGATTACGAGTCCAACGCCCTAATCACAAGACTACAGCGGCGGCTATTAAGGCATATAGGTCTGCATAAATATATTATTTGACCATTCACAATAAGGGAATCATTTCAACATGTATTTCAACATTCACAATAAGGCAAGAAGCTTAACATATTTTTCAACATTCACAGTAAGACAATCAGTTCAATATATATTACAACATTCACAATAAAGCAATCAGTTCAACATATATTTCAACATTCACAACAAGGCAATAAGTTCAAAATATATAGTTCAATTTACAATAAAGAAATTATTTGAATATGTATTTTACAACTAACAATGAGGCATTTAGTTTATCATATATTTCACCATTGACAATACAGCAATAAGTTCAACATGTTTATTGCAATTCACAATAAGGCAGCCAGTTGAGCATGTATTTCACATTTACAATTAAGGCAATCAATTCAACATTCTATTTTACAACTAACAATAAAGCAATAAGATTAGCATATATTTTACAAATCAAACTAAGGCAATTATTTCAACATTTTATCGTTCACAGCAAGGCAATTAGTTTCAACACATAATTATTTTAAAATATTATTCACAATAGGGCAATCAGTTCAACACATATTTCAACATTCATAATAAAGCAATCAGTTCATCAAGTATTCCTACTTTGCTCTGAGCTTCTTGGGAAACACTGGGGCAACAACTTCATTGATCAGGCCAGGTTTCTTTCATCTGTAGCAGACAAAACCTGATAGATCCTATTCTTCATACGAGGTACGCCGGATAAGGTTTCTTTCTTATCGAATAAGCGATAGAGTTGCTCTTTATCATTAAACCATAGAACAGAAAAAGGAAAAATAAAAATATATAAAATCGTATGAAAAATCAATGCATTGCATGAAAGACCGAGGCGGACCATGTTAAAAATATTATAGCATAATTCCCACCTCATCCATCTCCTTTCAAGAATATATAATATGCCCACGCCTGTGTCTAGACACTCACACACACACACACACACACACACACACACACACACACACACACACACACACACACACACACACACACACACACACACACACACACACAGAGAGAGAGAGAGAGAGAGAGAGAGAGAGAGAGAGAGAGAGAGAGAGAGAGAGAGAGAGAGAGAGAGAGAGAGAGAGAGAGAGAGACACACACACACAGACAGACAGACAGACAGACAGACAGACAGACAGACAGACAGACAGAACACAAGACTCGTGTGTGTGTGTGTGTGTGTGTGTGTGTGTGTGTGTGTGTGTGTGTGTGTGTGTGTGTGTGTGTGTGTGTGTGCGTGCGCGCGCGCGTGCGCGGTCGCCCACGCGTGTGCGCAATCTGAAACTCTCTGCAAGGCCATGGATACAGGCTGAGTGAGAAGAGTGTGTGCTTTGGCTGTTTTCAAGTATGGCACCATTGCTAGTACACACAGACAGACTGTGACTTCAAAGGGTTTCATCTCTTTTTAGAGTAAAGGAAGTTGCTTTAATTAAAATAAAATAGTGCTGTTTGTCGTGTTAGGTGCTTCTCGTGAATGATTAGTTGTTGTTGTTGTTGCTGTTGTTGTTTTTGTTGTTGTTGTTGTTGTTGTTGTTGTTGTTGTTGTTCTTCTTCTTCTTCTTCTTCTTCTTCTTCTTCTTCTTCTTCTTCTTCTTCTTCTTCTTCTTCTTCTTCTTCTTCTTCTTCTTCTTCTTTATCTTCTTCTTCTTCTTAATTCTGCTTCTTATTTGCAATTCTTCTTCGCGATTTTTCTTCTTAGCAATTCTTCTTCACAATTCTTCTTTTTCTTCGCAATTCTTCTTCTTCGCAATTCTTCTTCTTTGCAATTCTTCTTCGCAATTCTACTGTGCAATTCTTCTTCTTCGCAATTCTTCTTCCTCTTCCTCTTCTTGTATGCGAACATTTTAATGCTGGTCTTGCGTGCTGATCTCACATCAATAACTGGCAAAAAATTTACTTTATACCTGGGGCCAAACCTCAGTGCTGATTTCCGATTACTGTGTAGAACTCTGACCATTAGCTCATAACAAAATGCTCAAATAACCACACAACATGTATTGTGTTCTCTCTTAAGACCTGCATGACGGACAGACAGACAGACAGACAGACAGACAGACAGACAGACAGACAGGGTGAGGAGGTATGTTGTGTCTGTCAGTGATCAATTCAAAGTGAACAAAGGTAGCATCTGTCCGTTTGATGGATAACTAAAGTGATATACTATGGTGATTCTGACATGTCTAAAGTGAGTCATGTGAAAGTGTCTTAGCTAAAAGATTAAATATACATTTTTCACATCATATAGACATGTATGTATGTATGTATGTATGTATGTATGTATGTATGTATGTATGTATGTATGTATGTATGTATGTATGTATGTATGTATGTATGTATGTATCTGTCTGTCTGTCTGTCTGTCTGTCTGTCTGTCTGTCTGTCTGTCTGTCTATCTATCTATCTATCTATCTATCTATCTATCTATCTATCTATCTATCTATCTATGTATGTTTGGTATTTGCAGTTAGTAATATTTTTTGGTAGTTTGAAGAAAAAAATTGTACATGTTTTTACCTCTTTCCTTAATATCGGTTATACTTACCTTTCTTTCAAACCTCTTTGTTTGTCTTTTTATCACTTTGTGTTTTTTTCTGTTCGTCTTCTTCATGTCTCTGTCTCTAACTGTATTGCATGTTTCTGTGTTTCTGTCTCTCAGCAGCATGTTTCCGTGTATTCTTTTTATGTCTCTGTCTCTAGTTACATTATACTTCTATATGTTTCTGTCTGTCCTGTTGTCTATAGCCCCGCAGACCACAGGGGGTATCATTATCAGGACTGGCAGCTACCCAGAAGGTAAGCTTAATAGTACATGTGTGTATTAGAACGAGCATGAACTGATGTAGTGTCGGATTCATGACAGAAACTGAACCTGCTGGCATTGCCCTTAATTGTAGGGTGAGCACATATCCAAATAATCCCAATAATAATAATAATGATAATAATAATAATAATAATAATAATAATAATAATAATAATAATAATAATAATAATAATAATAATAATAACCCTTGTCCAGCATAAAGCCAATAGAAACAAGAAACCTTTCCAGCATAAATCCAGTGGAAACATAAAAACCTTTTACAACTTTATTTTTTGTTGAGTAAGTGTTTCTTACTAAAAATGGAAAAATAAAAAAATCTTTCCGGCATAAAGCCAATGGAAACATAAAAACTTTTCTATCATTAAGCCAATGGAAACATAAAAAACCTTTCCAGCATAAAGCCAATGGAAACATAAAAACCTTTCCAGCATAAAGCCAATGGAAACACAAAAACCTTTCCAGCATAAAGCCAATGGAAACACAAAAACCTTTCCAGCATAAAGCCAATGGAAACAAGAAACCTTATCAGCATAAAGCTAACGGAAACCAAGAAACTTTATCATCATAAATCCAATGGAAACAAAGAAACCTTTCAAGCATAAAGCCAATGAACACAAGAAACCTTTCCAGCATAAAGCCAATGGAAACATAAAAACATTTTCAGCATAAAGCCAATGGAAACAAGAAACCTTATCTGCATTAAGCCATTGGAAACAAAGAAGCCCTTTCCAGCATAAAGCCAATGGGAAAAAAAGAAACCCTTTCCGGCATAAAGCCAATGGAAAAAAGAAACCCTTTCCGGCATAAAGCCAATGGAAACAAGAAACCTTTCCAGCTTAGAGCCGATGGAAATATAAAAATAAATCATTCCAGCATAAAGCCAGTGGAAACAATGAAACCTACATAAAACCAATGGAAATAAAGAAACCCTTTCCAGCATAAAGACAATGGAAACAAGAAACCTTTCCAGCATAAAGCCAATGGAAATATAAAGCTAAACCATTCCAGCATAAAGCCGATGGAAGCAAGAAACCTTTCCATCATTACTAATACTCCTACGCTCTGTATCTGATGCTTTGTTTTGTCTTTAGGTCTCATTTTCGGTGAGAGTGTTTCTTTCCTACACAGGAAAGCGACATTACAAATGACAGCTATGTGACGCAGTCTACAAATCATTAAAAAAAAACATGAAATCTTGCGCAGACGTTAAAACCTGTTCCACTTTTCGAAAGAGTACGCCATTGTGCGCTGGTGGGAACTGATGACATTTATAAAACTGTATACACACAGGGAGTGGATGTAAAAAAATCACATGAGTGCTTATTCAACTATTCTGGATATAAAACAATAGATGAATAAATGAATGAATGAATGAATCAATCAATAAATGAATGAAAAATAAATAGATAAATAAATAAACGAATGAATAAGCAAATGAATAAATAAACAAACAAACAAACAAACAAACAAACAAACAAATAAATAAATAAATAAATAAATAAATAAATAAATAAATAAATAAATAAAGAAAGAAAGAAAGGAGGCTTGTTGTATTCATCAATGATAGCTCACCTTAAACTTTCACCTACCCCTTAGTCCTGTAGACAGTGTGTGTGTGGGGTAGGGGGGATCACTGAAGATTTGACAGCCAGCTTCCTACACTCCTGGCGGTCCTCTGAGTTCCTTTTCATTCAAGGCCAGTCCACTTTCTGATGTTGTCCTCCCATCGTTTTTGTCTGTCTGCCTCTTCATCTTCCTCCTTGTACTGGAGTATGGTAATGGTTTCATGGTCTTTTTATGGGTCTGCGCGAATGTTTAGTTGTCATAGAAAGACTATTAGAGCTATAACAGTCCATGTGCTTGTCTCTCTCTTTGCCTCTGCCTGTTTTTCTATATCTACCTCTGTATCCATATGACTGAGTTTGTCTCTGTCTCTCTCTGTTTCTCTGTCTGTCTCTCTCTCTCGCATAGCCTAGTGGTCAGAAGATTGCGCTGGCTATTTGACAATCCAGGTTCGAGTCCGGTCGAGGAGATTTTTCTCCTGGAGTTAACATCAATGCTGACTCCACTCTCCCCAAAAGTCCTTCAGATGACACTTTAAACCGAGGCCCCATGTGCAAACGCACGCAGAACATCTTGCGCACACGTTAAATCCTGTTCCGCTTTTCGTAAGAGTAGGCCATCGTGTGCTAGTGGGTACAGATGACATTTACAAAACTGCTTACACACGGGGACTGGATGTAAAATACACAAGAGTGCTTATTCCATTATCCTCGATATAAAAGAATAAATCAAATCAAATCAAATCTCTTTTGCTCTCTGTTTGTTTTTGTATATGTGTCTGTGTGTCTCTCTCTTTGCCTCTGCCTGTTCTCCTTTATCTACCTCTGTATCCATATCACTCTGAGTTTGTCTCTGTCTCTCTCTGTTTCTCTGTCTCTGTCTCTTTCGCTCTCTGTTTGTTTCTGTATGTATGTTTGTCTCTCTATCTTTACCTCTCTGTCGGTCAGCTGGTCTATTTCTCTGTCTCTGTTTCTGTATCTCTCTTTCTTTCTCAAGCTGTTTGTCTGTCTGTCTGTCTGTCCGTCTGTCTGCCTGTCTGTCTGTCTGCCCGTCTGTCGCTTTCTCTTTCTCTCTCTCTCTCTCACCTCTCTCTCTCTCCTCCCCCCCCCCCTCTCTCTCATCCCTCCCTCCCTCCCTTAAACCCTCTGTGCCTGTTTGTCGGTCTCTCTGTCTTGTCATATTTTGTGAGTGCGTCTCTCTCTCTCCTCTCTCTCTCTCTCTCTCTCTCTCTCTCTCTCTCTCTCTCTCTCTCTCTCTCTCTCTCTCCCCTCTCTCTCTCTCTCTCTCTCTCTCTCTCTCTTTCAGCTCCTATGCTGTTTCTCTATCTGGCTTCTGATAACAAGAGTGCTTCTGACGATGTAACATAGCCCGGGCCTGCGTGACAGGTGAAAACAGGTGGAGAGGTGTGCTGCGTCTGCCAGTGATCGATAGCATATGGGAACAGATGCAACTGTCCTCTGGCTGGGGTATAAAAATCTACACATGATATTCCAGAAATGCTGTACACAGGTGTGATTGTTGCAATTCTATATTTTAACCTGAACAGATATTTTGTATAATTAAAAAAAGGCTTGCATATTGGATTTGTCATCAACGTATGTGACTTCATTCTTTGCGCTCCGTGATTATCGTCTTTCTTTATTAAGACCCATGAAGGCATTTTTTGTAAAGCTGAAAACTTTGTGTATTGATCTTTATTTCATATAAGTATGTGACTACATTTTTTGTTGTTTATTTTGACAGTTGGTGCTAGGATAGTCAGAGGTTTTTCTTTCTTTTTTAATTTTTTTTTTATTGGGTCTTGGTATAACATTTTTTTCTTTTTTCAGTTCAGTATATATCTCAACATTCACAATAAAGCAATTAGTTAGAAATAAATTTTCTTCTTGGCTCTGCGCTTCATGAGGAGTTCTGAGGCACTACTTTATTCTTCAGGCCATGTTTCCATCTTTGGCAGGCTAGGATTGCCAGCTTATAGTCTGGACAAAGCTGATGGTCTTCTTTCCATCTTTATTCTCTAATTCTCCTATCCCATTATTTCCCATGGTCTTTTTCACACCTCCGTTGCTGTCTACCACATGACTGTCTACATCTCCCCCTGTCTACACTTCCCAGTATGTAGGTAGCCTCTGTGTGACGCCATCCATCAGGTTTAGGAATATTTCTTTATCTTCACCTTTAAATACCACTTCCATTGCAAATTCTAACCTCAAGAATATTTATTCATATTCACCTACACATACCACCTAAAGTGCAAATGCTAACATCAGGAATATTTCTTTTTCTTCAATTTGAAACACCACCGACAGTGCAAATGCTAGCACCAGGATTATTTTTCTATCTTCATTTCACCCTGAAAAACCACCTACATGTAAATGCTAACAACAGGAATATTTCTTTATTTGCACATTTAACTACCATCTACAGTGCATATACTAACATCAGGGATAAATATTTCTTTATCTTTACATCTAAATACCACCGACAGGGCATGCGCTAGCATCAGGGATAAATATTTTTTTATCTTTACATCTACCACAGTGCATATGCTGGCATCAGGGATAAATATTTCTTTACATTTACATCTAAATATCACCGACAGTGCATATGCTAACAACAAATTGCTTACTGACTTGTTTCCCTCTATCTTTATTTATATCAGCTAACCCGGGAATGGGCTAACCTAGTGGTCAGGCAGCTTAGAATCGAGCCTCACCCCACCAAAATTCTGTATGCAAACACACGCAAAAGATTTTGCATAGATCTCTAAAACCTGTTCCACCTCTCGGTAGAGTAGACAATTGCGTGCCGGTAGGAACGGATGACAAAATTAAAAAAACACACGAAAGAAACACATGTACACAGATGTGTTATTTAGACATTATCACCGATGTGACAATGTGGCTAGCTTGATATGAGTGAAAACGGCCGCATACGCAAAATCTTACCATTGGAGAACTTCAAAGCTCTAGCCCCGGCACAAAAATATGTCCTAGCCTTTCGGATTTTCCCTTGACTTACAATCTGTTGGGATTTTTTTTTCGCTGAGGATTCAGAGATAACGCTCATCCCATTTCTCCTGTTGTCGGTCTCTAAGTGAAATCTCGTGTACCCATTTCCAGCCTCTCTGGTCTTTGCTCCTTCCAATTTTGGTTTTTGCATATAAAAAATATGCTGATCCTAACTTCTTTCAATATTTCCAACTTTTTGAAAAAAAAATTTCCGGTCACTTCCGCTAGTCAATATTGCTACTCTAAATGTCTTGGACATTTTTATTCCCCGTCCTCTTCTTCTGTCTTTTAAACTATCTTCTGTAGCCCTGTCCACTCTTGGTACGATAACTATCGTCCACTTCTCCTGGCCTCAAAGCGATCGGACTTTTTCTCTTTTCAGGGGTAGGCTATGCCTTACTTTGCTCTACACTTCTGACAGTTCTTATCTTTATGGTTGTGTGGGTGAGACTTTCATGCCTCTATGCCTTTCCTGTCACGAATCTTTTTTTTTCAAAATTATTAGAGGTTAGGACTGGCACACAGTTGTGCTCGATTGCAGCATATTTTACAATCTATAAGAAATAGTTTTGAACATCTTATCCTTTTGATTGTTAGCTTTATTCCAAGGCTGTTAGTCTGTATGATTCTGTTTGAATATTGGAAAAATAGCTCAGTAAAATGGAATATTTACACTTGAAAAAACAGTGATGAATGAATACAAACAGTAACAATGATGTGTACAAACTATGATACTATTCTAACAAAACAAAGACAGGAACCCAAAATAAACAAAAACGAAAACAAACTCTAAAGGAACAGCAGAAATAAGGACGATAAGGATTATCAAATATAGAAACACATTTCAAAACAGAACAAAAGGTTCATCACACACAAAAACGTACGCACACACACACACACACACACACACACACACACACACACACACACACACACACACACACACACACACACACACACACACACACACACACACACACGCACGCACACACACACACAAACACACACACACACACAAACACATACACACACACACACAAACACACACACACAAACGCGCGCGCACACACACACACATTAGGTGAGTTTAAAGAATGTGGTCAATTCAAGGAACTATCTTTAAAGAGTCATCTGACCACTGGCTATATTTCTTGTTATTTGGCTCTTTCTCTGAAAAGAAAAGATTTATGTTTTCTAAATGTAAGAAGGGTTACTTCATTATAATTTAGAATGAAGTAAAATTTTTTCCTAACCAAATTTTGCAAACCCCCCCCCCACGTCAAATGGCTATGTGAAGATCATATTTCCAACACTCATATTACCTTTGGGAGCTCTATTGTAAAACTTTTTTTTACCTGTATTTTCTGAATTGTCTCTGAATATGTAGTTGAACATTCAATGTTAGTCATTGCCATTGCTAGATGTTTATTGCACAGCCCACTTGAATATCTCTTGTAGTTAGATTATCGCTGTTTCATGTTTCCACTTTGCTGAGCTTGAATTTTGTTTCTGTTTACGAATATTATTGTGGTGACTTTGTCGATATTTTTTTTATTATGCACACGAATACCAAAACTGACGCTATTTCATAATCTTTTCTCATTACACTCCTTCCACTCACTTCTTTAACTTCCGTTAAACTTTCTATTTTCGTGGTCTTCTTTCACTTAGTATGAATATACGTTAAATTGAAGACAACAACAACAACACACATAATAATTGACGTACTAGTCAAGTTGTCTTAATGCTTAACTCTACACTGTTTACAGTATATACCCTGTTTATATTTTAAACTCAATAACTTAATATATTTCTCCATTTATTTATTTATTTGACTTATTTTTCTCAGATGTTTCAAACAGGTTCAAACTGTCCAATAAAACGTGTGGTAATTCCATGAGTGAATGATATAACTGGTGAGCTTGACGTGTTTTCAGGTGCATTTTTGGGAAGGAATGAGAACGGGGTTGAGGGGGGGGGGGAGGGAAGAAGTGTGTGAAATTGGAATGGGTCTGGTGGCCTTCTCCAAAAAGAATGTTTAGAGTTCAGAAACACACACACATTATCCCCCTCCCTTCTCTCTCTCTCTCTCTCTCTCTCTCTCTCTCTCTCTCTCTCTCTCTCTCTCTCTCTCTCTCTCTCTGTCTCTGTCTCTGTCTCTCTCTCTCTCTCTGTATGTGTGTCTGTGAGTCTGTCTCTATATATCTGTCTGTATGTAATAGTACAAACACAGTAGCACACGTTCAGCAGACCTAACACTTTTTGAAGAATAAATCCTACCTACCGGCTCTTTGAAATGCACGCGGGAATCACAAATTCTGGATATCTGGCTAGACATTTTCTTTGGGCAAAAGCCAGACTTAAGGAAGAAATCAAGAAGCTAATTCAACTCACAGACACCCACGAGGGAAAGAAAGAGAAAGAGAGAGAGAAAGAGAGAGAGAAAAGAGAGAGAGAGAAAGAGAGAGAAGAGAGAGAGAGAGAGAGAGAGAGGTAGAGAGAAAGAGAGAGAGAGAGAGAGAGAGAGAGAGAGAGAGAGAGAGAGAGAGAGAGGAGAGAGAGAGAGAGAGAGAGAGAGAGAGAGAGAGAGAGAGAGAGAGAGAGAGAGAGAGAGAGAGAGAAGAGAGAGAGAGAGAGAGAGAGAGAGAGAGAGAGAGAGAGAGAGAGAGAGAGGAGAGAGAGAGAGAGAGAGAGAGAGAGAGAGAGAGAGAGAGAGAGAGAGAGAGAGAGAGAGAGAGAGAGAGAGAGAGAGAGAGAGAGGAGAGAGAGAGAGAGAGAGAGAGAGAGAGAAGAGAGAGAGAGAGAGAGAGAGAGAGAGAGAGAGAGAGAGAGAGAGAGAAGAAAGAGAGAGAGAGAGAGAGAGAGAGAGAGAGAGAGAGAGAGAGAGAGAGGTAGAGAGAGGTAGAGAGAGAGACAAACAGGCAGACAGATATACAGAGACAGAGAGAGAGACAGACAGAGACAGAGAGATAAACAGAGATAGAAACAGGGGTTTTAAACTTTTAGACTATTTACTTTATCGGTCGTGCATCGTAAGCCAAAGAAGGCTGAGATGGACGGTTGACACGAAAATAGGTTGTCTTAGCATTTTCAATATTCCTAAAGCAACACAACAAACGGTGGAGCAGTAAAGAAAATTGTAAATCTGAAATCAATGTTTCACCACGTCGTTTACATCCAAGAGCAATTTTATCCAGAATTCTGAAGGGAATAGCAATACAATACATGATTATACACTAGTCTCAATCAGATTCAGCAGTAATATTCTATGAATAATAATATTGTGTTAATCAAATATAAGACAACTGTCTAGGAGGAAAAAACGTCTATTCTATTTGTATTGAGGGTATATTCTGTTTTCTACAAAATGGCTCTTAAAAGGGTTTGGGATTTTACATGTAAACTAAAATGAAAGACGATTAGAAGAAAAGAAAACAGAAGAAGAATGCAAAGAAGAAGAACGCAAACAAGGAGATCCGAAGAAGAAAGAAGAAGAAGAAGAAGAAGAAGAAGAAGAAGAAGAAGAAGAAGAAAAAAAGAAGAAGAAGAAGAAGAAGAAGAAGAAGAATTGCGAATTGCGAAGAATTGCGAAAAAGAAGAATTGCGAAGAATTGCAAAGAAGAAGAAGAATTGCGAGGAAGAAGAATTGCGAAGAAGAAGAATTGCGAAGAAGAAGAAGAAGAATAAAATGTAATGGATGATGATGATGATGATGATGATGATGATGATGATGACCTCCTAGACAGTGGTCTTATAATTGATGAACGCAATATTATTTCACGCAGAGAAATCTGCCGTGACATAAAGTGGTACAAAATACAAAATACAAAATACGAATTGCGAAGAAGAATTGCGAAGAAGAATTGCAAAGAAGAATTGCAAAGAAGAAGAAGAAGAAGAAGAAGAAGAAGAAGACGAAGACGAAGACGAGAAGAAGAAGAAGAAGAAGAAGAAGAAGAAGAAGAAGAACAACAACAACAACAAAGAAGAAGAAGAAGACAAAGACGAAGAAGAAAAATTGCGAAGAAGAAGAATTGCGAAGAAGAAGAA